>WNGS01160430.1:29453947-29466121 GCA_020271785.1 Procambarus virginalis
CAAGATTTCCTCCATACTTATTTGATGGGAGGTCATGTTGGGGGGCGTGACAATGGTCTAAGTTTCTGATCTTCCCCATTATCTTGGCATCACCAACCATGTGCACGTAACTCTGAAGTCCCTCTGGTGGATGGTTCATGTGGACAGTGAACATTATTGGTGCTAGAACGGTACCTATGGTACTCCACTAGTAACATTCCTCCAGTCTCATATATTACCCCTACTTCCGCCTTCATCTGCGTCAGATTATATGTTTATATCCATGTCAGGTCTTCCTCTCACCCACCTCTCGCATGTTTCAGTGGGTACTCACCTAGTTGTGCTTGCGGGGGTGAGCTTTGGCTCTTTGGTCCCACCTTTCAACTGTCAATCAACTGGTGAACAGATTTTTAAGCCTACTGGGCTCTATCATATTTACATTGAAACTAGGAATATGCCTCCACCACATCACTGACTAGTACATTCCATCTAGTAACTACCGATACTTAAAAAAAAGTTCTTTCTAATGTCTTTATGACTCATTTGGGTACTCGGCTTCCACCTGTGTCCCCTGTGCTTGACTAGATGCGGACTTCAGGCTGGAGGTGTATACAAGATTGGTATGAAATACGTCAGACTAATTCTGGAGTATACAGCTCCGGGATACTCGTGAACTTTAGAACCTTGTATACGTGGTAAACAAGGTTCTAAATGATTCCTTACACAATTCCTAAAGGCAGTTCTTATGTTGGTTAACCTGACACATGCCGCTGATGATATACTCTTGATGTGGGCTTCATGGGGCCAGGTCTGGCGTGGTATTAACCCCCCCCCCCCTCTCTCCTCTCTCTCTCTGACTCTTGAAGGATCGCATCTCCCAAATAGTACCTTGTATCTGGCCTCCTGCTCCCTACGTCTGTGTCCATCCGCGCCTCGTGGGTACACAACACCGGTTGTTTCCCTTATCCAGTACTTTAAAACGTCAGGACAAGAAACTGGCCGTGCTACTAGGGAAAGGCATCGCGGCCAACCAGTTCGGCCCCTTGTGAGGAGTTGAACAACCCTCTAAACTGGTCACATATAAATAACTACAAAAAAACAACAACCTCTCTAGCAGCCCTGCCCGCCAAGTACTGCCACAACGTCCCCCATCCACCCCACATGGCCCCAGGCAGCTGGAACAATGACCCACGTGACCTCCCCCTCAAGGTAAACTAGGCAGGATGGTAAACCAACCCACACCCAACAGGCACCACCGCCCTGGTTCCTAACGTACTGACTCGCCTGCTACACACACACCACTAACTTGGAATGGCCCTGGCTGAAATATGGTAATTTCTCCCAACACGAGCATCACGCTGCTCCCCTCCCCTCTACACACGCCTTCCACTATTACTACATGATCATAACTGTATAGGGCGTGAGGGTGAGCGTGGAGTGTCCCAGGCTACCCCAAGACTGAGGCAGGTGTGGTCAGGCGTGAGGGTGAGCGTGGAGTGTCCGATGCTACACCAAGACTGAGGCAGGTGTGGTCAGGCGTGAGGGTGAGCGTGGAGTGTCCGATGCTACACCAAGACTGAGGCAGGTGTGGTCAGGCGTGAGGGTGAGCGTGGAGTGTCCGATGCTACACCAAGACTGAGGCAGGTGTGGTCAGGCGTGAGGGTGAGCGTGGAGTGTCCGATGCTACACCAAGACTGAGGCAGGTGTGGTCAGGCGTGAGGGTGAGCGTGGAGTGTCCCAGGCTACACCAAGACTGAGGCAGGTGTGGTCAGGCGTGAGGGTGAGCGTGGAGTGTCCCAGGCTACACCAAGACTGAGGCAGGTGTGGTCAGGCGTGAGGGTGAGCGTGGAGTGTCCGAGGCTACACCAAGACTGAGGCAGGTGTGGTCAGGCGTGAGGGTGAGCGTGGAGTGTCCCAGGCTACACCAAGACTGAGGCAGGTGTGGTCAGGCGTGAGGGTGAGCGTGGAGTGTCCGATGCTACACCAAGACTGAGGCAGGTGTGGTCAGGCGTGAGGGTGAGCGTGGAGTGTCCCAGGCTACACCAAGACTGAGGCAGGTGTGGTCAGGCGTGAGGGTGAGCGTGGAGTGTCCCAGGCTACACCAAGACTGAGGCAGGTGTGGTCAGGCGTGAGGGTGAGCGTGGAGTGTCCGATGCTACACCAAGACTGAGGCAGGTGTGGTCAGGAACATGGGTGCTGGACATGCAAGATGGTGACCAGGTAGGAAGAGATTTACACACACACAAATCACAATAGCGTGATGGAAATGGAAATTCGGTAGAAGTTCTGGTTGCAATTCTTATACCATGTCGTAGCTCAGTCGATTAAGGCAGCGTCTGGGATGCTCTCCGGCATAGGTTCGAATCCTCGTCACGGCCCTTGTGGATTTGTTCATTAGGAGGAAGATTCTACACCAGTGTCAAGTGAGAAAAGGCGCCAAGAGTTGACTCAGCGCTGAGCCCGTCACTAGAAGCACAGACAAACACAGCCACATTAGCAGCATCTTCTTGAGGTTATCTGGAGATGATTTCGGAGCTTTAGTGTCCCCGCGGCCCGGTCCTCGATCAGGCCTCAACCCCCAGGAAGCAGCCCGTAACAGCTAACTCCCAGGTACGTATTTTACTGCTAGGTAACAGGGGCATAGGGTGAAAGAAACTATCCATTGTTTCTCGCCGGCGCCCGGGATCGAACCCGGGACCACAGGATCACAAGTCCAGCGTGCTGTCCGCTCGGCCGACCTGCTCCCTAAGTATACACTAAGCTGGTTAACATCAACACTGTCGTCAAGCTCCCAGCAAGAATACTAACCCATGATCGTTTCAAACATGGGTTGGACACGTATATGAGTGGGATTGGGTGGTTATAAATAGGAGCTGCCTCGTATAGGACTATAGGCCTTCTGCAGTTACCTTTATTCTTATGTCCTTACCTAATATTAGAGTAGCACCAGCATGGAGCCCTTATCCCTTAATTGGCAGACGTTTGCCACACGACAAATCTTACACCAGAGGATTAGGATAAGAAACGGAGCCGAGCCTAATATCACTTGGGCAAAACCATCTCTACAATTATTTTTTAGCAGAACTAGAAGAGGCCTCCAGAGACGCGAGACACGACACTTCTTTAGTGTAAGAGCCGCATCATAAACACAACACAAAGTGAAATATTAGACCACTAGTCTATACAAAGCTTAAAATAAAATGCAATAATGTGAAGAGTCGGGAGACCTTGCAACAGACGGCCGAAAGTGGGAGGCAGAGCCCAAGAGTTGAAGCTTAAGTCATGCAAATTCTTGATAGGCACACACAACAGATGGAAGGCATCAGGCATTCTCCATACACAGTTTCAAATGTAGATATGATAAGAGCCCAATAGGCTCAGGAATCTGTACACCAGTGACAGTTGAGAGGCGGGACCAAAGAGCCAGAGGTGAGCCCCCGCAAGCACAACCAGGTGAGTACACACACACACCATTCACACTGTTACCAACCAGGATGAACCTTGCTAACGGTTACCCGCACATTGCGGCCACCGCTACTGGCTGGGAGGAGCGGCACCAGTAACCGCAGAACCCGCCGGCAAGAACGCCGGCAAGAACACCAGCACCAGGAGTGCGTATGGCGAGTGAGGATGTGGTTGGTCACTCCCCACACTCCCAGGACAGTTACGATGGAGGGAGGGACACCCGGGCAAGAGATCCACCTTGAGGTGCTGCTTCCTTCTTCCACGCTGCATCTATTTACAGCATGCCAAGTTATACAATTGGGAAGGGGTTGCACCCATAGACGACTTACAACATGGGAGAGGATGACACATTAGGGGAAGATTGGTAATGGGAAGGAATGTGACGGGAGGTGGGAAGAGGGACTGTGGTGTCCGTCACAGTAAGGGACGGTGTGGTAGGCTGAGGCACCTACGAGTGTATCATGCAACAGTGGGGCAGGGGGAAGCAGACCGCACCACAACGACCATACCTGGAGGAGATTTCGCGAGTTCTTATACTGCCCGAGCCCGGCCCGAGGCCAGGCTCGACTTGTGATAACTTGGTCCCCACTGTATAACATTCTTATACAACCCCCCCCCCATGGCCTCCTGTATAACACACACACACACACACACACACACACACACACACACACACACACACACACACATATACACACATACATACACACACACACACACACACACACACACGCACACACGCACGCACGCACGCACGCACGCACGCACACACACACACACACACACACACACACACACACACACACACACACACACACACACACACACACACAACCCCCATAGTCTAATAAATTCTTGACTCGGTTTTATTCAACATTTTTTACATTTTCCGCTCCAGAAGGTTGTCATTTTGCTGGTCATATTTGGTATTTGCTGCCGCTGTACAGGTCAGGAAGGAACGGGTTCTGATACGACCGTTATACGGGGTGTTTTAAGCAGACACCAAGTAACATTTTAGCATGCCAGGAACCCTTGCAACTTAAACAGTGTCATCAGCATCGGTCTTTCATATCAAGATATCACCGGATAAGCCAGCCCCTTGTCCAGGCTTATGAAGCAGAACGTCTCTCAAAATAGACAACGGGTAAATTACTGGTAAGCAAGAGGTGAGCAACAAGATATGGGCGAGCCAAGCTTACGCTAGATCTCTCCCCCCTCCTCCCTCCTCCTCTCTCTTCCGCGGCCACAGTCCACCACGGTAACAACCATACCTGCTGCCAACCACACACACACACACGCCCAGTCTATCCTCCCAACCCACCAACACGCACACTCGTCAGCACCCACACTACCACACACCAACCCTTACACAACACAAAGGACACGTATGCGAATCAAAACACACGGGAAAGCTCTCACGCAAGCATTGAAGACAAGCAGGAAGGCGCAGACAGGTAGGATGACACACAGGCAGGAAGGAAGGCAGGAAAGTGTAGGAAGGTGCAGGCAGGCAGGCAGGCAGGCAGGCGAACCAGAGTAGAGGCGTCACGCGAGAGGGCAACCACTCCACACACCACTAACGGGCCACACCACCACCACCGGAAACACACAATACAATAATAACCAACCAACATCAAAAGTGGCGAGAAAAAAAATCCGCATTCTGCATAAAAATTGGCAAAAATGACAAACATGAAATTACTTAATACACTTTAACTAATTTAGCAAGGTCATTAACCTGCATAAAAAATAACACACACCAACTTACAAGAGACCTGTAGCAGGTGCAGAGGAGCCTAACGTCAACCACGAATGTTATCAATACGACCAGAGAACACTAGCAACATCAATGACAAGCAGAAGTAATAAGTAGAGCGATATCACTGTGAAATATTACCAAATCCATCCGGGTCAAGGGTATTCCTCTAAAGTTGAACGACCCGAACAAAGAGTCGTATGTAAGTCGTAGTGAATATGACAAGGCTATTGGTGTATTAAGGCACCCTGTCTCTTGAACACCAGTGTTGGTACACTTGGACACAGTCACCAGTGTTGGTAAACTTGGACACAGTCACCAGTGTTGGTACACTTGGACAGTCACCAGTCTTGGTACACTTGGACAGTCACCAGTCTTGGTACACTTGGACAGTCACCAGTCTTGGTACACTTGGACAGTCACCAGTCTTGGTACACTTGGACAGTCACCAGTCTTGGTACACTTGGACAGTCACCAGTCTTGGTACACTTGGACAGTCACCAGCGTTGGTACACTTGCACAGTCACCAGTCTTGGTACACTTGGACAGTCACCAGTGTTGGTAAACATGGAGACAATCATCAGTGTTGGTAAATTTGGACACAGCCACCAGTGTTGGTAAACATGGAGACAATCATCAGTGTTGGTAAATTTGGACACAGTCACCAGTGTTGGTATACTTGGACAGAGTCAGCAGGTGTAGACACACTGTGGGCCACATGTACCCACTAGAAGCCTTGTCAAACCTGGCTTACAATCTGCTGGCAACACTTCACAGACACACAACGGTAAATTTAATCCGCGGCTTCACAAACCTTCTTTAGGCCCCTGGCAGGTGTGTCCCTGGCAGGTGTGTCCCTGGCACATGTTTAACATGTATAACCTGGGCAGATGTGCCCTTTGACCCCGTGCAGGAGCGTCCGTGGTAGGGGACTGGTGGTAGAAGAGGGGGGGAGCTGTGAAGCAGAGGTCGGTGGGACAGGAAACACAACATACCATCCCACCCTAACCTTCCACGCCACCCCCCTCTCCTCTCCCAGCCCCACCCCGCTCTCCCTGATGTGAGAGTGTGTTATTGTGAGTGTGCGGGAGTGATGGGACAGTAGCGTGGGGTCCCGTGTACCACCAGAGACGCCACTTCCGTTCACCTGCCTGCTGCTTATTGAGAAGATGCAGGTGGGCGTATTAGCATTGCTTGTTGCATAATGCGCTTAGTAAAGCAAGGAGCTTGATCACGGCTGAGCGAGTGTGCATGCATGCGTGTGTGCGTGCACACAGGTGTACTCGTCTACTTCACCGTTATTGTACTTGCGGAGGTTCAGCTTCGGCTCTTTGGTCCCGCCTCTGAACTCTCAATCAACTAGGACAGAGGTTCCCGAGAGAGATGTACGAGCGTGCCTGTGGGGAGGTGATGTGGGGAGGACGAGGCAAGGTAATGTGGGTAGGAGGAGGCACGGTAATGAGGGGAGGACGAGGCAAGGTAATGTGGGGAGGACGAGGCAAGGTAATGAGGGGAGGAGGAGGCATGTGGTGGTGTGGGTGGTGGTGGTGGGTGGTAGTGGTGGTGGTGGTGGTTGACGCGGGCCCCACCACCACCACAACACCCGCCCGGCCGGCCAGAATAACAAGCCAGGTGAGCCACTCATTGCGTAGGTGTCTTAAGCAGGTGTCCGGCTGCCAGGCGTGTTGACTCCACCCACCTTCCACCCAGGTGTCTCCTCCAACATCATACTTAAGTTTCTCTAACCAGCCGCTCATCACCTGGGCGGCCAGCTCCTCTTGGCACCCCCAACACCCCCTGACGATCATCCGCCCAATCGGGTAATTATTTCGCCATCCACTTTGGCACTAATGGAGCCCCCGGGACCGGTGAGCTGGTTAACTGAAGGACTGGAACACACACAACCGTAACATGGAGAATACATGGAAATGTCCCATGGATTGTACTAGTTGGTATACAAAAACGATTTGATGTCTCTGTATTCCATTCTGTCTCTGAATTCCTCTGTATGCCATCGCATGTTTGCACATTCATTCATGCTGGTGACATGCCTGCTAAAGCAGCCAGTTACACACCACGAATAGAAATGCATGCAAGTGGCCCCACGAATACTGAACCTAGTCTCTGGTGTAAATGTGAATGCACTAATAAAGACGTGTGAGACATAGTATAAAGAGAAGAATACCAAGCGCAACATTTAAGTCTCCGTGGTGTAGTGGTAAGACACTCGCCTGGCGTTCCGCGAGCGCTGTCATGGGTTCGTATCCTGGCCGGGGAGGATTTACTGGGCGCAATTCCTTAACTGTAGCCTCTGTTTAACGCAACAGTAAAATGTGTACTTGGATGAAAAAACGATTCTTCGCGGCGGGGATCGTATTCCAGGGACCTGCCCGAAACGCTACGCGTACTAGTGGCTGTACAAGAATGTAACAACTCTTGTATATATCTCAAAAAAAAAAATGTATATGGGACCAAACTAGACCCGACCACTGCAACATCCTCACCAGGGAGCCGGTCGGCCGAGCGGACAGCACGCTGGACTTGTCATCCTGTGGCCCTGGGTTCGATCCCAGGCGCCGGCGAGAAACAATGGGCAGAGTTTCTTTCACCCTATGCTCCTGTTACCTAGCAGTAAAATAGGTACCTGGTGTTAGTCAGCTGTCACGGGCTGCTTCCTGGGGATGGAGGCCTGGTCGAGGACCGGGCCGCGGGGACGCTAAAAAAGCCCCGAAATCATCTCAAGATAACCTCAAGATATGGGTTCTTGGAGTTCGATCCGTGGACAGGCGACTAACCACCGAACTGTTTGCCACCTAGTCAACCTGCAGTAACTAACAACCAAGGCCAGAATTGGTCAAGCATCCACTTACGAAACCATACATCTTTCCTCAATCATGGCGGCGTTGTTTACATTTATAAAACAGTTCTGAGCTCCGAGGCATTACGAAGTTGTTTATCAAAATAACAGTCTTGGGTTATGAGGGTTTGAAGAGCGTAAACTGTTTAATATATGCAAGCAAATGTGTCAAAATTAAGGAAGGATGTAGAGCTCTCGCAAGTGGTTGGGTAATGCTTGAAGAATGGTTGCCTTGCTTGTAAGCAACTGGTGGAATGTGTTGCATGGGGGAACTAGTAGACTTGAACTAAACACGAGCCAATAGGAGAGCCATACACGCCTACCAACACCAGTCACCGGAACGCTCGTGTAAATTACAACATTACCAGTGGTTAAAGTCCACTACGGGCTCACCATAGCCCGTGCTACTTGGAACTTTTTGTTCCAAGTAGCGCATCTTAAACAACAATAACATACCAATGGTCTGCAACACAGGTCCTTCGTCAAGCATGTCCTAAATATTCAATATACTACTATATCACAAGACGGTCAGTAGATTACTTCTGGTGCTCTGGGCATCTTTTATCAGCTAGACTGTTGCTGCTGGCATCCCTCGAGCCAAAGAACTCTTCACAAACCTTGGTGATCAACCACGACATGACCAAGAAATATTTGATATACAGAGCTTTAGCAGCGCCACATAACTGTGATGGCTGAACACTGACACCGTCCACAAGAACACGGTGAGGAGTGTATAGTGAGCACGGTGTGTGTGTGTGTGTGTGTGTGTGTGTGTGTGTGTGTGTGTGTGTGTGTGTGTGTGTGTGTGTGTGTGTGTACTCACCTAATTGTACTCACCTAATTGTGCTTGCGGGGGTTGAGCTTTGGCTCTTTGGTCCCGCCTCTCAACTGTCAATCAACTGGTGTACAGATTCCTGAGCCTACTGGGCTCTATCATATCTACACTTGAAGCTGTGTATGGAGTCAGCCTCCACCACATCACTTGCTAATGCATTCCATTCCACGTGTGTGTGTGTGTGTGTGTGTGTGTGTGTGTGTGTGTGTGTGTGTGTGTGTGGGTGTGTGTGTGTGTGTGTGTGTGTGTGTGTGTGGTGTGACACTTAACTAGGAACACAAGTCCAGCATATATAGTTGTGCAATGTTTTACAAGTCCACAAGCTCGCATCGCCTGGCTCCCGACCAGGACCCGGGGGGGGGGTGTTGGCCTTTACCGAGGGGAGGGGGGCGTTGGCCTTTACCGAGGGGAGGGGGCGTTGGCCCTTACCGAGGGGAGGGGGGGGCGTTGGCCTTTACCGAGGGGAGGGGGGGGGGGCGTTGGCCCTTACCGAGGGGAGGGGGGGGGGCGTTGGCCTTTACCGAGGGAGGGGGGGGGGCGTTGGCCTTTACCGAGGGAGGGGGGGCGTTGGCCTTTACCGAGAGGAGGGGGGGCGTTGGCCTTTACCGAGGGGAGGGGGGGCGTTGGCCTTTACGAGGGGAGGGGGGGCGTTGGCCTTTACCGAGGGGAGGGGGGGCGTTGGCCTTTACCGAGGGGAGGGGGGGCGGTAGCCTTTACCGAGGGNTCCTTTCATTTTACCTGCTCTTACTGACAGTCACACTTGCCAATGCTATAACACAACTCACGTCAGCATTTCGGTCTTCTTCCAAGAACAACTTATCGTAGTAATTGGGAAAGACGAGATCTTCCTGCTCTAAACCCGTGTAATTTGGATAGTTGGTCGTGATCCATGCAGCTGGGAAGTTATCTACTTGGCACCCTCTCTAAACCCTTAATGATGTGGCCCACAATGACTGGAAGATACGTTAAGGAAGTAACACAACATATAAAGCAAGACCCCGAGGGGTCAGACACACAGCCTTGTGGATCAGATCATCATCCACGCTAAGAACATTGAAAACTTGATGCATGAAGTCCGACAAGGAGGCGGCAGCCACCATTGTGTCCTAGTCTGGGACTAAATGGTGCAAGGAGGTGGACTAAATGATACAACTGAATGCAACACAATAAAGAATGGAAGCAAGGCACTTGGAACAGAAAGACAACAGAATGGGGAACGGCTATAGAATAATTAAGAGTATCTGGGGAATAATCATTGGGAGGCAGAATTTAGGAGTGAAACAGTCTAAGAAATGATGGATCTAGTCAAACGGAAATACACAAAGGCTGGAAATGGATAACTCAATGAATAAGGGATAAATGAATGACGGAATGACTCATGGTTTAAGAATGCCAAGCAGCAACAGGAGGAATGACCCCCCCCCCCAAGGGTGCACATCATGGAGCAATCAACTATCATAAGACATCATCAAGTATCATCATACACACATCAAATATCTGAACAAATATAAGAAGACAACATAACCATACCAGTCATAATTATAATTACTAAATGACTGCCCAAAGAGGGGAGGGAGGGGGGGGGAGGGAGGGGAACAATTACTATCAGATCTGTGAGGAACTAAATGACGAAGCCGGACACAACACCAGGGGACGTAATCCGTGATGACACACTGAGGTACTGACGCTCCTCACACTACACACACTCCCCGCAACACTACTGAATGAACCGTGACGCTACGCACACTACACCCCCCCCCCCCCGCAACACGCGCGTGCGTCATCCCAGCTGTTGCTAGGTAATATAATGACTTGTTATATATAATTTTGAAACTGAATACTCAATTTAGACGATTCCTCTGCAGCTGGTGTGTTGTAGGGCGTTCCACCTGCATGACGGACCCACCACACAAACGTTCCACCTGCATGATGGACCCACCACACAAATGTCCCACCTGCATGATGGACCCACCACACAAACGTCCCACCTGCATGACGGACCCACCACACAAACGTTCCACCTGCATGATGGACCCACCACACAAACGTCCCACCTGCATGATGGACCCACCACACAAACGTTCCACCTGCATGATGGACCCACCACACAAATGTCCCACCTGCATGATGGACCCACCACACAAATGTCCCACCTGCATGATGGACCCACCACACAAACGTCCCACCTGCATGACGGACCCACCACACAAATGTCCCACCTGCATGATGGACCCACCACACAAACGTCCCACCTGCATGATGGACCCACCACACAAACGTTCCACCTGCATGACGGACCCACCACACAAACGTGCCACCTGCATGATGGACCCACCACACAAATGTCCCACCTGCATGACAGACCCACCACACAAATGTCCCACCTGCATGATGGACCCACCACACAAACGTCCCACCTGCATGATGGACCCACCACACAAACGTCCCACCTGCATGATGGACCCACCACACAAACGTCCCACCTGCATGATGGACCCACCACACAAACGTTCCACCTGCATGACAGACCACACACAAACGTTCCACCTGCATGACAGACCCACCACACAGACGCTAATATATCAAAGCACTAACACCAGGAATAAGATCTATGGATTTCCACGTATATAAAAAGTTTAAAGTTACCAGGAGCACTGTACCTAACACTGAGAGTACTAGTGACAGCAAAGCGGGCTTGCTTGATACCTGCTTGATGGGGTTCTAGGAGTTCTACTCCCCAAGCCCGGCCCGAGCAGCTCTTCAAACATCGCCTCTAGGAGTAATCGAAGACAATTTATTCACTTGTAATTACCAAAGAAGAGGTACTTGTATCAGTGTAAAGATACAACTCATATCCTCCTGTTTAGGTAGGTTGGGTACCATTCCTCCTCCCCCCGTCCCATCCCAAATCCTTACCCTGACCCCTTACAAGTGCTATATATCATAATGGCTTGGCGCTCTCTCCTGATAGTTCCCTTCCCTTCCTGTTTAAGTGGTAATTACAGTAACCACGTGGGCCATCGTCCATATATTGACGTAATGGCCAATTAATATAATTTGGTATTATTCACTATATAGTCCGTAAAAAATATAGCTAAAAGCAATATTCCTAGGCCTACTATAGCACATATACTACTGCCGCCCTGGATGATAAGTGTATAGTGGTTCGCTGTCTTAATTTGTTTGATGTATACCGTTTTAAATAAGTGATCATTTGGTGTGTTTTTCCCCACAAAATTTTAATAGGTTTTACACGCCGGCGCCCTAACTGGGTGAGTGGTG
>WNGS01160430.1:29482280-29510471 GCA_020271785.1 Procambarus virginalis
CCTCCCCCCCCCCACACTGCACCCGGGTCACTACCTATATCATCCCTCCGCCTAGCCTCACAACCCCTATCATAGTTATCATCACAAGACTCATCCTTTGACTGTTTTCGAAAACTTTGTTGCTATCGCAGCCAGCCAGATGAAAGACTTGCCTGATGATCTGGTGGTCCTCATGAGCCATATCTCCACGAGCCTCTCTCTCACCAGGTCTCTTGGTTCATGGTCTTGTTAACAAGACTGAGACGCCAAAGCATGCGGTCTAGGCACTAGGCATACGAATCACAGACTGGTTGATCACTTATCCTTTTCAGGCGTTTGTTAAGATCCCCTTTGAACACTGTTGGCGCAGTGGGAACACTTGCGCCGACTAAACCACTAATAAATCGCACTAACCTTGCAAGCTAAATCTAGGTTCAAGTTCTGGTAAGGTAGGATTGCTTCAGGCGCCAATTCTTAACTGTTCGCCTCTGTTTACCCAGCAATAATTAGGGACGTGGTTGTAAGCTGATTGGCGGGTTGTATGCCAGGGATAACTCAACCCATTCTTATAATAGAACGTCACATATTGACGTATTTACCTAAGGCCAAAAATCGTTGTACTAGAAAACGGTAGAGGCTCGCGGAACTGTTATACAATCCAGTTTTGTTTTGGGCCGGTGGTAGGTTAGGATAAGAGCACTTCTTGTGGTTATCTTGAGATGATTTTGGGGCTTGGCGTCCCCGCGGCCCGGTCCTCGACCAGGCCCAAGGTGACCAATCTGACGTTTTCGTTAAAATTAACATCATTTGTGAAGTTTGAGCCTTGACCCTAAGCTACTATTGCACAATTCGAACACTCTTATGAACGCCAGACGAACACAAAATGACAAGCGATTGGGCGGTTAGTGAGTGTGTGTTCACTTTAGCTTGCTCTGTGGGGGTTTTACTGTCAGGTCCTGGGTCCGATTGTTACATTGCAGTCTACCAACGCAGTTCGGATTTATTGCATCTAGTAAACTACTAGCTCGTTCTCCTTTCCCGATTGCCCAATTAGTGGTCCTAATTATCGTGCTGAATTTTAGCTCTTTAAAGGCGGTTCCAGACTACTCTTAGACTAATGTCTGCAGATTCCTGACACACTAGAAAACGCTGACCTACCATAGACTCAGCTTGCCAAGTCTTGCTAAAATGTAAGTGCTGGTTCCTTGGCGTTATCACTGATGTTAAAGCGAAGGTCTTCCTTTTTACAAGGACGGCATTCAATCCACGATGGGTCAAGTAGGTGGACAACGTCTTCATATCCCTGCTCCTAAGTCTCATACCCCCCTCCCCCCCCCCTCGAAGTGCTATGTAGTCATACTGACTTAGCATGGCTCTTCACTTTCCTAAGCCAAACTTATGATAAATTAGTAAGCACAGTCAACTCAGAAGCCTCCGTCACGGAGGACTTATACCTCAGGGTAATGTACTCTAATTTTCATCTCTGACACACTGGAGTGCACGAGAGAAAACACGATCATATTCAACTAAGTTATATCAGCTCACTCGCAATGGAACTGAACACCATTACCAAATATAATCACACCAGAGTGCACAGCGGAGGGAAACATACCAAGGCAGGTATCGTCACCCTCGGCCACCGTGGCCAGGGCAGGTATCGTCACCCTCGGCCACCGTGGCCAGGGCAGGTATCGTCACCCTCGGCCACCATGGCCAGGGCAGGTATCGTCACCCTCGGCCACCATGGCCAGGGCAGGTATCGTCACCCTCGGCCACCATGGCCAGGGCAGGTATCGTCACCCTCGGCCACCGTGGCCAGGGCAGGTATCGTCACCCTCGGCCACCGTGGCCAGGGCAGGTATCGTCACCCTCGGCCACCGTGGCCAGGGAAGGTATCGTCACCCTCGGCCACCGTGGCCAGGGCAGGTATCGTCACCCTCGGCCACCGTGGCCAGGGCAGGTATCGTCACCCTCGGCCACCATGGCCAGGGCAGGTATCGTCACCCTCGGCCACCGTGGCCAGGGCAGGTATCGTCACCCTCGGCCACCGTGGCCAGGGCAGGTATCGTCACCCTCGGCCACCATGGCCAGGGCAGGTATCGTCACCCTCGGCCACCATGGCCAGGGCAGGTATCGTCACCCTCGGCCACCATGGCCAGGGCAGGTATCGTCACCCTCGGCCACCGTGGCCAGGGCAGGTATCGTCACCCTCGGCCACCGTGGCCAGGGCAGGTATCGTCACCCTCGGCCACCGTGGCCAGGGAAGGTATCGTCACCCTCGGCCACCGTGGCCAGGGCAGGTATCGTCACCCTCGGCCACCGTGGCCAGGGCAGGTATCGTCACCCTCGGCCACCATGGCCAGGGCAGGTATCGTCACCCTCGGCCACCGTGGCCAGGGCAGGTATCGTCACCCTCGGCCACCGTGGCCAGGGCAGGTATCGTCACCCTCGGCCACCATGGCCAGGGCAGGTATCGTCACCCTCGGCCACCGTGGCCAGGGCAGGTATCGTCACCCTCGGCCACCGTGGCCAGGGCAGGTATCGTCACCCTCGGCCACCGTGGCCAGGGCAGGTATCGTCACCCTCGGCCACCGTGGCCAGGGCAGGTATCGTCACCCTCGGCCACCATGGCCAGGGCAGGTATCGTCACCCTCGGCCACCGTGGCCAGGGCAGGTATCGTCACCCTCGGCCACCGTGGCCAGGGCAGGTATCGTCACCCTCGGCCACCGTGGCCAGGGCAGGTATCGTCACCCTCGGCCACCGTGGCCAGGGCAGGTATCGTCACCCTCGGCCACCGTGGCCAGGGCAGGTATCGTCACCCTCGGCCACCGTGGCCAGGGCAGGTATCGTCACCCTCGGCCACCGTGGCCAGGGCAGGTATCGTCACCCTCGGCCACCGTGGCCAGGGCAGGTATCGTCACCTTCGGCCACCGTGGCCAGGGCAGGTATCGTCACCCTCGGCCACCGTGGCCAGGGCAGGTATCGTCACCCTCGGCCACCGTGGCCAGGGCAGGTATCGTCACCCTCGGCCACCATGGCCAGGGCAGGTATCGTCACCCTCGGCCACCGTGGCCAGGGCAGGTATCGTCACCCTCGGCCACCATGGCCAGGGCAGGTATCGTCACCCTCGGCCACCGTGGCCAGGGCAGGTATCGTCACCCTCGGCCACCGTGGCCAGGGCAGGTATCGTCACCCTCGGCCACCGTGGCCAGGGCAGGTATCGTCACCCTCGGCCACCGTGGCCAGGGCAGGTATCGTCACCCTCGGCCACCATGGCCAGGGCAGGTATCGTCACCCTCGGCCACCGTGGCCAGGGCAGGTATCGTCACCCTCGGCCACCGTGGCCAGGGCAGGTATCGTCACCCTCGGCCACCGTGGCCAGGGCAGGTATCGTCACCCTCGGCCACCGTGGCCAGGGAAGGTATCATCACCCTCGGCCACCGTGGCCAGGGCAGGTATCGTCACCCTCGGCCACCGTGGCCAGGGCAGGTATCGTCACCCTCGGCCACCGTGGCCAGGGCAGGTATCGTCACCCTCGGCCACCGTGGCCAGGGAAGGTATCATCACCCTCGGCCACCGTGGCCAGGGCAGGTATCGTCACCCTCGGCCACCATGGCCAGGGCAGGTATCGTCACCCTCGGCCACCGTGGCCAGGGAAGGTATCGTCACCCTCGGCCACCGTGGCCAGGGCAGGTATCGTCACCCTCGGCCACCATGGCCAGGGCAGGTATCGTCACCCTCGGCCACCGTGGCCAGGGCAGGTATCGTCACCCTCGGCCACCGTGGCGAGGGCAGGTATCGTCACCCTCGGCCACCGTGGCCAGGGAAGGTATCGTCACCCTCGGCCACCGTGGCCAGGGCAGGTATCGTCACCCTCGGCCACCGTGGCCAGGGCAGGTATCGTCACCCTCGGCCACCATGGCCAGGGCAGGTATCGTCACCCTCGGCCACCATGGCCAGGGCAGGTATCGTCACCCTCGGCCACCATGGCCAGGGCAGGTATCGTCACCCTCGGCCACCGTGGCCAGGGCAGGTATCGTCACCCTCGGCCACCGTGGCCAGGGAAGGTATCGTCACCCTCGGCCACCGTGGCCAGGGCAGGTATCGTCACCCTCGGCCACCGTGGCCAGGGCAGGTATCGTCACCCTCGGCCACCGTGGCCAGGGCAGGTATCGTCACCCTCGGCCACCATGGCCAGGGCAGGTATCGTCACCCTCGGCCACCATGGCCAGGGCAGGTATCGTCACCCTCGGCCACCGTGGCCAGGGCAGGTATCGTCACCCTCGGCCACCGTGGCCAGGGCAGGTATCGTCACCCTCGGCCACCGTGGCCAGGGCAGGTATCGTCACCCTCGGCCACCGTGGCCAGGGAAGGTATCGTCACCCTCGGCCACCGTGGCCAGGGAAGGTATCGTCACCCTCGGCCACCGTGGCCAGGGAAGGTATCGTCACCCTCGGCCACCGTGGCCAGGGCAGGTATCGTCACCCTCGGCCACCGTGGCCAGGGCAGGTATCGTCACCCTCGGCCACCGTGGCCAGGGCAGGTATCGTCACCCTCGGCCACCGTGGCCAGGGCAGGTATCGTCACCCTCGGCCACCATGGCCAGGGCAGGTATCGTCACCCTCGGCCACCATGGCCAGGGCAGGTATCGTCACCCTCGGCCACCATGGCGAGGGCAGGTATCGTCACCCTCGGCCACCGTGGCCAGGGCAGGTATCGTCACCCTCGGCCACCGTGGCCAGGGCAGGTATCGTCACCAGGTGTCAGGGAATGTGCCGTGAGCGATGGTGAGGCAGCAAACTCCTGACCTCCGCCTTTCTGGTCATAAACATTACTCTCATTACTATCCCGCCCATTATACAGCATCTATGTATACAGCATGGCTTTACAATATATGCACGAGTGTATACATATGTATAAATACAATAAATACAGTTACCAGGCATTACCATGCGTATCCTTATGTTGGTTCTGAGCATCGATGTTCAGCGCTCAGATCTCTGATCAGTACACACATAAGGTCATAACTGCTTCCCCCACCCCCTTCCTCATCTCCCGTAACCCCTTTTCTCATCTCTCTCCTTCCCCCGTTCTCATCTCTCTTCAGTTTCTCTCCCACTACTTCCACTTTTTACACCTCTCTTCCCCCCACCCCCAACACCCATTCTTCCATCCCTATCTCCGAAAATACTTTTAGGAAGGGCTCAGT
The DNA here is from genome assembly GCA_020271785.1 of Procambarus virginalis. NCBI lineage: Eukaryota > Metazoa > Arthropoda > Malacostraca > Decapoda > Cambaridae > Procambarus > Procambarus virginalis. The sequence continues at coordinate 29,487,470 of WNGS01160430.1, forward strand.
AAAAAAAAATGCTAAAAAGTCTACGAAAACACGTCCTCAATTTCAGATTTGGCAGGTAGGTCATGAGATCAGAAGGCACGGCAGGATGTGCAGAATATCCCCGTTGAAGAGCAGAGGTGCAATAGGTACTCTTGAGAGAACTTTATCAACATCAGAGGCCCGAGACTGTTCAACACGCTTACTGTTCAAACAAACTCAATAAACACCTGCAAAGGATACCTGATCAACCAGGCTGAGAGTCATATGCCAGGCGGTGAGCAGCCGCGTGCAACAGCCTGGTTGACCAGTCCAGCAACGAGAAGGCCTGGGCGAGGACCGGGCCGCGGGGACGTTAAGCCACGAAAGCATGGCAAGGTAAGGGGCCAAACGTACCATGATGTAATGAGCACAGTTACGGCGGTATGGTCCAGGACTGTCAGTAGCACGGTGGTGGAATAGTGGGAGGAGTTTAGGTGTTGGAGGAGAGGCAGGAGAGAAAAGAGGAGTAAGGACGAGGAAGGAAGAGGCAGGGAGATAAATCGGTAGAAGAAAAAGGGGGGAGGAGAGCGAGAGATGGATAGAGTAAGTAATAATAATGCAATAAAGATGAGCTTGCTTGCCGCCGTGTTTACACCCTTCCCTCCACCAACACTCAACACGCACCACTTTTACAGCATACCTGATTCACCCACGAAACCAAACACCACAAGAATCACACGCAAAAGATCCACGAGAGATGATTCTGATGATGGTGGAGGATGTGACCTTTAGGAAACAGAGCTGACGTTACGTCTGTGTTTGCCTAGGGCCGGTTTCCCAGCCAGTAGTGAGGACAGGACGACCCCGCTCACAGCCTTCTTATAATATGTACTCGTAAAAGCCTAGTTTTTAATCTTCCTACTAAAACAGCTCCATACGAAACAGATGGCACAGCCAAATGTGTTAAATAACTGCAATGAACTAGCGGTAGTTTATAAAAATACATTAAGGGGTAGGATCTATTATACACCGGCGCAAATAATCACCTACAGACAGACTATTTCCTCATTGGTCCTCAATTTGAGATGAAATCAAATCAAATCGTGAAGAACTTGAAGTTCGCATCCACCCCCCCCCCAAAAAAATAATGTCAACAAATGGCATATCTTACTAAACAAGGAACGTTATGGCAAGAGAAATAGAAAAGTATGTTGTGGTCACACATTTCCCACATAGTGAAGTGCGTGACCATGAAATGTTTCCTAATAGTTGAATCACGAGCCCCGGAGCCATGACAAAGTGCAAAATAGAGCCGATGAGAAGTCGAAGTGAGAGAAGTGCGCCGTGACAATTCTATGTTGAGGTCCTTTCAACACCTTCCCTCTAAACGTAGGGGACATATTAGTCGCCCTCTTTCTGTAATGATAAAATCTTAATAAGGTACCTGATCAAGCAGGCTGCAAGCCTTGCGTCAGATTGCATGAAGCTACGCTTAACAGTCTGGTTGTCCACACTGTCAACCAGATTACCTGGCCAGGGAAGGGGAACCTGATCCTGAGAACTACCTGGAGTATACCTGGAGTGGGTTCTGCGAGTTATTCTGCTCATACAGACCCGGCCCTATGAGAGCTAACGCGATAACTCGATTCAACTATCTGTTCCTTTAAGCTGCCACAAGCCCACATTCACTATAGCTTGGTTGGTCCGACATTTCCTGCTGAAAGTTGTGTGTTTCTTGAACACGTCCACTTTTGTTCCGGCTCAGGGTCATCCCTAAGTGAAGGAACATCTAGAGCTGTTGACCAGACCACACATTAGAAATTGAGGGGACGACGACGTTTCGGCCCGTCCTGGACCATTGTCAAGTCGATCATACGTTTGATCTCGAGAATGGTCCAGAACGGACCGAAACGTCTTCGTCCCTTCACTTTCTAGCGTGTGGTTTGGTCAACATACATCAGCCACGTTATTGACTCATCGCCTGCACATCTAGAGTTATCTAGGCAACACCTAGACAACGAGGCTAGTGCTCCTTACTCCGAGAATGAGTACACAGTCTTACTGGCACTCCACTAAATTGAGCTTAATTTGAACTCTACTGTCGACAGCGGTCAAATAGATTTAAGTTGTAAGATTCACTGATCTAGAGTTACAATTGTGGTTACCTTGCGAACATTCCGGGGCTTAGCGTCCCCGCGGCCCGGTCCTCGCCCAGGCCTCCTCGTTGCTGGACTGATCAACCAGGTTCTTGGACACGGCTACTCGCAGCCTGACGTATGAATCACAGCCTGGTTGATCAGGTAGCCTTTGGAGGTGCTTATCGAGTTCTCTCTTGAACACTGTGAGACGTCGGCCAGTTATGCCCCTTATGTGTAGTGGAAGCGTGTTGAACAGTCTCGGGCCTCTGATGTTGATAAGAGTTCTCTCTCAGAGTACCTGTTGCACCTCTGCTCTTCAACGCGGGTATTCTGCACATCCTGCCATGCCTTCTGGTCTCATGTCCTGTTATTTCAGTGTGCAGGTTTGGGACCAGCCCCTCTACTTTTCCACATGTAAATTATTATGTATCTCTCCCGCCTGCGCTCAAGGGAGTACAGATTTAGGCTCTTTAGTCGGTCCCAATAGTTTAGATGTTTTACTGAGTGGATTCTAGCAGTAAAGGATCTCTGTACGCTCTCCAGGTCAGCAATTTCTCCAGCTTTGAAAGGGGCTGTCATTGTGCAGCAGTACTCCACTCTAGAGAGCACTAGCGTCTTGAAAAGTATCATCATCGGTATAGCATCTCTAGTGTGAAAAGTTCTTGTTATCCAACCTGTCATTTTTCTTGCAGTTGTGACGGCTACCTTATCGAGTTCTTTAAAGGTAAGGTCTTCCGGCACCAAAATCCTAAACATTGCTTTTTCGTTCTATGTCATGACTTGACTGCGTTTTGTACGTGGTTTCTGCTTTTACATTTTCATTTTTTTTCTGTAGCGCAAGAGATGGAACTTATCTCCATTAAATACCATATTTCTGTAGCCCATTGAAAGACCTGATTTACATCTGATTGGAGGTTCGCTGTGCTCTATGTCGTCTACTCTCATAATAATCCTAGTGTCATCTGCAAAGGATGATACAGTGCGATAGATTGTGTCCTTGTCTATGTCCGATATGATGATGAAAAAAAGTACTGGAGCAAGCACAGTACCTTGAGGGGCCGAGCTCTTCGCGGTTGATGGTCCGGATTTTATTTTGTTGAATATTACACATTGGGTTCTGTTGGTCAGGAAAGTGTAGATCCATCTGTAATTTCTTTTGAACGCATTTTGTGTGCAACAACACCATGGTGACATTTGTCGAAGGCTTTTGCGACATCTGTGTAAATTACATAAGCGTTTAGTTTGTCATTCATGGCATTTAATGCCATGTCATAGTGGTCCAGCAACTGTGACAGGCAAGAGCACCCTGTTCTGAAACCATGTTGTCCAGGGTTTATTGGAGATGCTGTGATTTCATGTATTTTGTGATCTTACTTTTTAGCACTTTTTCAAAGATTTTTATGATGTGTGATGTTAGTGCTATCGGTCTGTAAGTTTTTGTCTCTGCCCGATTTCCTTCTTTGTGGAGCGGTGTTATCTCTGATGTTTTTAGTATGCCAGGGATAACGCCAGTATTTAGGCTTTGTCTCCAAAGAATGTGAAGGCCATTCGACAGTTTTTTTTTTTCAGTTCTTGATGAATAAGGAGTTCCAAGAGTCAGGGTCTGGTGCAGAGCGCATAGGTGCAGAGCGCATAGGCATACTGTTTATGGCTTCTTCAAAATCCAGTGAGGATAGGGTGTCGTCTGATATATGATTTGTTGTTGGCATCACATCAATGAAAAATTCATTTGGGTTATATCGCTCTTTAGTGTGTTTAGTGGATCACTGAAAACAGAGTCGTTCTGAATCCTAAGTATTTCGCTCATTTCTTTGTTGTTTTCTGTGAAAGTTTCATCTCCTTTTCGCACGGGGGCCAATACTAGATGTAGTTTTTTACCTCTATTTTGCATAGGAGAAAAAATATTTCGGGTTTCTCTCTAAATATTTTTGCTCTCTTTGACTCTCTTAGATTTTGTATGATTCTTGTAGCTTCACTTTAATCGTTTCTATTTCTCTACGTAACCTTCTTCGTCGTTCTTGAGACAGGATGTGACTCAAGTTGTTCCGCGATTCGTTTTCTTCGCCTATAGAGGGAACGCAGTTTGTTTCAGTCTGCATCTTTTCCTCCATTTTCTTAGGGGTATGCGGGTTAAACATATTTCTAGAGCTACAGAGTTTATTTTTTTTCCAGGCACTGGTTCAGGTTTACATTTTCTAGCTGTTCTCCCCAGCTTATTTTTGTGAGGTCTTGGTCTAATTGCTCCTAGTTAACAGTTTATTATTATAATTGGATTTGCTGAAATCTCCTCCCCTGGGATTCGGGGCTGCTTGTGCAGGTCTACTCCCGTGCTTGTCACAACTTCAATTAGGTTGTGATCTGAGTAACAGGTATCTGTAATTATTATGTTCCTGATCAATTCATCATTATTTGTGAAAATGAGGTCCAACGTGTTCTCTTTTCTGCTTACTTCTACTATTTGCTGGTTTAAGGCAAATCTGTCGCACATCAGTAGCTGGTCATTAGCACTCTAAATTAATTATTCTCTAATATGACAAGCCTCTAAGTAACCCGAGAGAGCATGTCAAGGTACTCATAGTTCCAGACGTCTGAACTTCTATATTGACCAAAAACTGAAAAAAACTAATTCTGTAGCATTCCACCGTGTAATGTTCTACACTGGTGTCATTTCGGAACAGAATCCTAGAACCCAGAACCCTACAACAGTGAAATGCTTTGTATTCGACAGCGAAATATTTCAACCTAGCCGCTGCACACACAGTCCAACTACCAAACTGCGTCACTCACCTTCTCTGGGGCCAATTAGCGTCACACACCACTCACCTGCAAAAAAAAATAAATAAATAAGGACGAGGAATAAGGCGCCACTTAGCCTGACTATGGGCAAGAGTAAGGGGGTAATGGAGGGGGGGGGTGCACTTCTAAATTAACTTTCACTCTTCCTCACCAGATGCTAATGGATAATCTAATGCATAACCCACACCTCTCATTTCCTGTTATATAAAGTTTTGAAATAATTGAATCAGACTGTAAATCATCTTAAATTTGATAAATCATCTGCCGGAACAACCGTGGACATAAGAGAAAACTGGACTGTTTTCTAAGAGAAGTTCCGGACCAGCCGGGCTGTGGTGGGTATGTGGGCCTGCGGGCCGCTCCAAGCAACAGCCTGGTGGACCAAGCTCTCACAAGTCGAGCCTGGCCTCGGGCCGGGCTTGGGGAGTAGAAGAACTCCCAGAACCCCATCAACCAGGTAAATTACTTCCATTTGCTCACTATTACCATAAAGTTATTTCTATTATCCGTGTGACTTCTGACTTCCATGCCATGTTCTACCATGATTTATTCTGAACATTAAGCTCTAAAACGGAAAGAAGTTCGTCCTGATATGTCTGACTCATTTGCGTCTCCAGTTTCTATCAATGACCCATCGTTCATCTGTTCTTTGCTTTGAACAACGCTACTTTATCTACTTGTCAATTTCCCTTGCAATTTGTACAGAATGTTGTTGTTTGCCCTTCCCCCATCTCTGTGTGTATACTCACCTATCAACTGCTGTACAGGTTCCTGAGCCTATTGGGCTCTATCATATCTACACTTGAAACTGTATGGAGTCAGCCTCCACCACATCACTTCCTAATGCATTCCATTTGTCAACCACTCTGACACTAAAAAAGTTCTTTCTAATGTCTCTGTGGCTCATTTGGGCATTGAACGCACATAGTAGTGACACCCAGAAAATAGTCAGTGATATTCGAATGAATGTTTTAGCTGCTAAAGAAAACAGATTTAAAATTAAATTCCTATGGATACCATCACATGTCGGCATCTCAAGGCATGACACTGTTGATATGCTTGCAAAGACAGCCTGTAGAAAACCAGTGGTAGAAATTGATATGGGTGTTTCATTAGCAGTGACAAAGAGAATACTTAAACAAATATATAATGAAGATCTCACATACCTAACAAATTCACAAAGACCGGAAAGTTGTAGCATTAAATATTATGATAGATATCGTGAGGAGACATTCACATATAAGACTAATAGAACAAGAACCCGGCAATGTGATGTTATAGTGGCCAGAATACGCCTGGGATATAGACGTATCTGGCAGCTTTCTCAAAACCCAAGTGTCGAGTACACAATGTGTCAACTTTATGAAAGAGAAAACATGCACTCTCTTGAACATTATATTGCAGAATGTCCCATATTGACTGACTTTCGCCCTCCTGGGCTGAGGTATGCTGAACTGTGTAATTACTATACGAGTACTGGAACACTTGATATATTGGACTTGTACCCACGCGGCCGCTCGCAGCCTGACGTATGAATCACAGCCTGGTTGATCCCTATAGCCGGGGATCGAACCTGGATCCTAGGATTGTGAGTCCCAAGCCCCTGTCCACTCAGCCACAGGCCCCACAGGTGGGTGGGGGTGTATTCACCTGGTACATATTGACAGTAGTGATTTTCACAACTGTCAATCAACTGGTGTACAGATTCCTGAGCCTACTGGGCTCTATCATATCTACATATTAAACTGTGTATGGAATCTGCCTCCACCACATCACTGCCTAATGCATTCCACGTGTTAACTACTCTGACACAGAAAAAGTTCTTTCCAACGTCCCTGTGGCTCAATTGGGTACTTGGTTTCCAACTGTGTTCCCTTCCTTGTTTGCATACCACCCGCACGTGCGTGCGTGATTTATTTGACAGTCTCCGTGGTGTAGTGTTAAGACACTCGCCTGGCGTTCCGCGAGCGCTATGTCATGGGTTCGTATCCTGGCCGGGGAGGATTTACTGGGCGCAATTCCTTAACTGTAGCCTCTGTTTAACGCAACAGTAAAATGTGTACTTGGATGAAAAAACGATTCTTCGCGGCGGGGATCGTATTCCAGGGACCTGCCCGAAACGCTACCCGTTCTAGTGGCTGTACAAGAATGTAACAACTCTTGTATATATCTCAAAAAAAATATATATAATTCTTCAATAGAAATGGAGTCAAGTCACACAAGTTGTAGTCTGCGGTCATACAATATAAGCTCGCACCTTAGTGTGTTAATTTAGCACGTTGACCCAAAAGGTCAGAGGCCGGATTCATCAAAGAATACGTCCTCAGGCTAGGCTAGTTAGAGCAGCGGCCGTTCCAAGAAACACATTCATCGATTTTAACATACTGTGCAATAAAATAGCGTTGTAATAAAAAACGCCATCAGTCAAGTCATATGTAAAACGTTGCTCATTCATAAACAGCGTGTTGGGCGGCTGGATTAGCGAGTATTTGGCCTTTGTTTATGAGAACGGGCTGTATCAAACCGTTACGTAACAATAACATTTGTCTGGGAAGTTTCGATACTCGGAAACATTGTAATAAACAGTCATGTAGACCTTCAATAAAACGTGTCCTTGTCTTGTAGGTGACCTTGCCAACTCTTGATTATATGCAACGCTGATAATTGCAGACGACTTGCTTTGTCATCAAACGAGCAAACCGCCTTGCCTTTGTGCGTGAAGCTTAGCTCCTGGCCTCCCCAAATAGACTGGCAGTCTCACATTGAGGGTCAAAGAATCCTTGCACACACCGAGGGTTAGCGATGGAAACCAGACATTCCAGGTACCACTACCACCTCCAGGCTGGTACTATACCCTTAGGTGATTCAAAGGACCGGTGTTCCAGTAGCACCAGTCCAGTTGATGGACTGGTCTGACTCTGTAGATGGTCAAGAGACTACAGGAGTCCGCTGAATGCGGTGTAATGAAGAAACAACACACCGGTCAATCAGGCACAGAAACATGTCTCCTAATAATGCTCATTATATTATTTAGAGAGAAGGTGTTGAGGTTAGTGATGTTATCTTGAGGTTATCTTGAGATGTTTCGGGGCTTTTTAGTGTCCCCGCGGCCCGGTCCTCGACGAAGCCTCCACCCCCAGGAAGCAGCCCGTGACAGCTGACTAACACCCAGGTACCTTTTTACTGCTAGGTAACAGGGGCATAGGGTGAAAGAAACTCTGCCCATTGTTTCTTGCCGGCGCCTGGGATCGACCCAGGACCACAGGATCACAAGTCCAGCGTGCTGTCCGCTCGGCCGACCGGCTCCCTACTCCCTATGTTGGGTTGCATCCTGGGCGGGGTCAGTAATTCGACCTTTGCAAGGGTGGGGAGACATCGATACAAGCCTAGCGCGTATAAACACACACTGGCTGCCTGTCCCCCGACACAATGAATTATCTTGCTCCGCCTCCCCTTCACCCCCCGCCTCTCCCCCCCTATGAACCCATTACCCTGCCCAATCCTCTCAATCCACCCAAGAACCCTTCCATTCTCCCGTGCCTCCCCTCCCTGTCATCCCGGCCCCCCCACCCCACAGCTACCCCCTCCTCTGGCCCCCAACCCTGCACACCATTAATACAATACACCAGCAACGCTCAGTGATAGCCACTGTTCACCATCGCAACCCGCAGACTTGTTATCCAGTACCTACAAAGTGTGATCCCTGTCCGATGATCCGTCACTTCTGTCTGGACACAACCAGTTGATTGACGGTTGAGAGGCGGGACCAAAGAGCCAGAGCTCAACCCCACAAGTACAAATAGCTGAGTACAACCCTCTATGTGGGAACTATTTATATGAACTAACCGTCGCTCCCACGCCAGCGGCCAGATTCACGAAGCAGTTACGCAAGTACTTACGAACGTGTACAGCTTTCCTCAATCTTTGACGGCTTTGGTTACATTTATTAAACAGTTTACAAGCATGAAAACATCTCAATCGACTGTTTGTTAGTTATAAACAGCATCCTGGTGCTTCGGAGCTCATTAACTGTTTAATAATTGTAAACTAAGCCGGCAAAAATTGAGAAAAGATGTACAAGTTCGTAAGTGTTTGCGTAACTGCTTCGTGAATCTAGCCCCTGGTCTTTGAGAACAAATCAACCAGCAAGACATTCAATTATTTGTTTACAACATATTACACATGGACATTATACATTTAATTTAGTTTACCTTTAAGAAGTGTGAGGTTTATATAGCACGGCAGGAGCTGAGCGAGGCTACCTGCTGTGAGAATATTATACAATTACAAAATAACATAAATTACACCGAGGTGGCCTAAATTACATTTGTTCAGGGAGGCGGGTAGGGAGGATGATGGGTAGGGAGGCAAGCAAGCAGGATGACGGGGTAGGGAGGCTAGCAAGCAGGATGACGGGGTAGGGAGGCAGCAGACAGGATGATGGGGTAGGGAGGCAGCAGGCAGGATGACGGGGTAGGGAGGCAGCAGGCAGGATGACGGGGTAGGGAGGCAGCAGGCAGGATGACGGGGTAGGGAGGCAGCAGGCAGGATGACGGGGTAGGGAGGCAGCAGGCAGGATGACGGGGTAGGGAGGCAGCAGGCAGGATGACGGGGTAGGGAGGCAGCAGGCAGGATGACGGGGTAGGGAGGCAACAGGCAGGATGACGGGGTAGGGAGGCAGCAAGCAGGATGACGGAATAGGGAGGCAGCAGGCAGGATGACGGGGTAGGGAGGCAGCAGGCAGGATGACGGGGTAGGGAGGCAGCAGGCAGGATGACGGGGTAGGGAGGCAGCAGGCAGGATGACGGGGTAGGGAGGCAGCAGGCAGGATGACGGGGTAGGGAGGCAGCAGGCAGGATGACGGGGTAGGGAGGCAGCAGGCAGGATGACGGGGTAGGGAGGCTAGCAGGCAGGATGACGGGGTAGGGAGGCAACAGGCAGGATGACGGGGTAGGGAGGCAAGCAGGCAGGATGACAGTAGGGAGGCAGGCATGTAGGGTGATAAGCAAAGACACAGGCTGACAGGTAGGCAGATGGGAAGGCAGGATAGCATTGCCACACTTGCTATTGTGGGTCTAGTTCACGGTTGTATAGCACCCCTCTCTCTCCCTAACCGCTCCCTCCCCCATATCGATCCCGCGCGGTCACTGCTCCTACCCTTTCCCAATCTTCCCTTCCACTCTCACCCCATCAAACTCCCCGTCCCACCCCTACCGCCATCTGAGCAGCAGCACTTATCAACTTTCCAAACACCCCGAATGAAACTGTAGACAAACTAGCCAGAAAGGAAACATGGAGTGCAGATGACAACATAACAGTTATCACCAGTCAACTATAGAGGACTACGCACGAAGATGGAAACAGCAATTCTTGTGAAAGTCGTGACAAATGACAAAACAAAGCCATGAAAACTATCCTATATTACTGATATCACTGCCTTAATTCGTGTCCAAATATTAATGCTACTTTACCCTAACCGTTGCAAAGAGCAATTCTTCAAAATGGATCATTAAGTATGCAACAGAACACGACTATAGCGAATCCGGGCCACAGATTCACAATACGTTGGTTGAGAGAAAACACCGGTACCTATCCTTGCACCGTGGGAGATTACCCATCCAAATTACAATTCCTCCCTACCACACAAACAAGTTAATTAATAATGAGGCAAAGCTTCGTCTTGACACGAGTACATAACGCCGCCTAAGCCAGATTGTGCTCTCCTCTCTTGATCATCCTCTACACAACTCGTCTGGTGAAGCTTTCATTTGCAATTGATTTTCACAAATGACAGTTGTGGGAGGTCCGAAAACTTCTTGCAATACTGCTTGGGCCTAAATAAGCAATTGGCTTCAAAACTGACATTTGCAAACGATTCCATGTCATCTTTAATTGCACTTAACTCGCCGATCAGTGTTCAAAAAGGAACTTGATACACAACTTTTAAGGATACGTGATCAACTGGGGTTGTAATTCAAACGTTAAGACTCCGCGCAGCGATGTCTAACAGCCCAATTGACCAGATCACCAACCTTCAGGCCTGGTTACTAGCCCGGGTCGCAGGGTTATTGATCCACGAAACTAACTCGAAGTAACTGATATGGCCTTGAATGCCATCGAGACAAGCAAAACACCGAAGAAAGAAACCCGAATGTATGAAAGCTTTACTTCCTCAAAGCTCCAGTGTGGTGGAGAGTGTGGTGCGGAAGTGGTGGTGAGAGAAAGGGGGGAGAGAATGGAATGGAGGGGTGATGAGTCGGGGGTTGCGGGGTTGGGGTGAGGGAAGGAGGGTTTTGGGCGGGATATGCGTGAAGATGTGATGGGGTGGTAATTACCTAAGTGGAGCTACGGGATGAGAGCCCCCCCCCCCCTCGTGGTGAAGTAGGGGAGCATTGTGTGTGCATGTTCCCAACAGTTCTAGTATCCGGGGACACTATGGATGCACAGTTAAGGAATGGCTAGTACGGCTATGGAATCGTACACATTACACAAACACGTGGATCAGGCCGGAGGCGGCTAGTTTATTGTGCACCCCATACTCATTCTGTGAGCGGTAACGCAAAAGCATTACAGAGCACAAAAGGTCTTCACGTCCATATCACCCTGGCCAACGTAGGTTTAGATCAAGATGCTGCTGTGAATCACTTACTAGTCCACTATGGTATGCCTAAATTCAATGAAAGACGAGCAAAACGCCAATGTAACGTACACCGATTTCGGAAAAGCATTCGGCAACTGTGCACGGCATGAATACCTGACAAAGCGGGAAGAGGTATCTTTAATTTCCTAACGAACACGACCCAAACTTCTGAGTCAGTCAAAATCCAACAGGGTAAACCTACGTCTGGATCATCCACCACGAAAAGCGCCGCTCCCATGCTCCAATAGTCTCTCATTCTCATATCGGACTATAATACCTTATGTTCCTTAACAGATGACACCAGCATTGATTTGAGAAGAAATTGCAGAGGACATAGCAGACCTCCAAACTGATGTAAACCACGTATTTAAATGACACACAGAAAACATGATGTTCAAAAAACCTCAGCTCCTGCGCTCTGATGACAACTAAATCAAAGCAGGAACCACATAAAACGCCGCCTCACTATAAATAACAGTCCAATTGATCAACTGTCCTTTGAATGTTTTTATCAATGTTCCTTTCTGAGCACTGAGAGGTTGGTTAGTAATGTCTTATAATATAGGAGGAATGGCCTTGGTAAGTCCTGGGATCTTATGTTAATAACATTCTCATCTTGGCTTTGCAACTGGATGCGTAGGTTTATTGCCCATGCTTGTCTGAACTGCAATTAGGTTATGATCTGAGTAACATTTACCTGTAATTATGATGGTTCGCATCAGATCATTGTTAGTGAAGATAAGGTTTAGTGTGTTTTCTTTTCAAGTCAGTTCTACTACATGCTGGTTAAAATGAAATTTGCTACACATTCATAGGGTCATTTTTATGCGATTTCATTTATATTGCTTTCTGGAATTCTTGTATATTTGTATTTACTAAATGTGTCCATTTTACGTGCCGAAACTTTAGTTACCGAACACAATGCGATCAGGATTGGATCTGTGCAGCCCGGCCTCCTAATGTTTCCCAACGTCAAGAAAACGGCCATATTAGTGTCCTCTCTTAACCTGACAGAGGACCCAAAAACGAAAACGGGACAGTACATCACTTTCGCGAGCAGCTTCCATTTTCTAGCACGACAATTTTTGGCCGTATGTAACGCATATGATCGAAAGGCGACGTTCTTTGTAAGGACAGACTGGCATGTTTTTCTTAAGCAATATTCCTATTTTCATTATTTTGTCATTATTTTCATTATTTAAAATGTCGAGGATGTGCATCTGATGACTTGTAATAACGACATTTAGAATTTTTATTTTTATTACCAACACTCCTAACCATATGGGGACTTAACTTGCCGACGTCTCACTGTGTTCATTAGAGAACTTTATGAACACTGAACACCTCCAAAGGATACCTCATCAACCAAGCTGGGATTCCGTACGTCAGACCAGGAACAGCTGCATCTAACAGGCCGACTACCCCAGACCACCAACAAGGAGGCCTGGACCGAGCACCAGGGATGGTGATCTTGTAAACCAAAGCAAGGTAAACGCATGTTATCTTGAGATGATTTCGGGGCTTAACGTCCCCGCGGCCCGGTCCTCGACCAAGCCTAATTTTTGTTACACATCCCAAGGAAGCAGCCCGTAGCAGCTGTCTAATTCCCAGGTACATATTTACTGCTAAGTAACAGGGGCACCAGGGTGAAAGAAAATGTCCATTTTGTTTCCGCCTCCACCGGGGATAGAACCCGGAACCTCAGGACTACGAATCCGAAGCGCTGTCCACTCAGCTGTCAGGTCCCTGTGCTAAGGTATGGACCAGGACACAGTCCCACGAATTTTATATCTCGTGTTCCTGCTTAATTGTGGCCGTTTCTCGGTCTCTCCTAAAATCAATAATTTAATTCATTAATGTCCTATTGCCGTTTTTCTGTGGTATATCTAAGCATATTTTGTTGGAGTCATCACATGCCTGTCTTAGTCTTATGTTGATTTCTGTGGGGTTATTTATTTCATCTTCTATCTTCTTTCCATCTGCTATTAAGAGTTGAGATGATGTAAGCCCTAGTCATGTTCGCATTCTTATGAACTTCCTAAAAATTCAGCTCATTTTGTACGTTAAGAGTATTATTCTTACTCACGATTTATCATTACGAAATTTGTCGGTCTTATGAACATCTTGGCATATTTTACAAATGTTCATATATTCGTACTATATTACAGTAATAACATCCTGCTGCATGTTGAGAAAGAGTTCAACAGAAAAGGATAAATGGCCATGTCCCAATGCCTTCAAGTATTACCTGTACCTTTTCTAAGTCAATAAAATATAAAGCCATATTAGCTTGTATTCCAAAGAAACATTTCGGCGATTTTTTTTGTCACATTTCTGCTAGAACTATCACATCACATTATCTTTCATAGGTCCTTTCTTCTATTTTATCTATTTTATGAGTACAGGATTAGTATACCATACAGTATTTTAAGGCTCATCGTAGGTACTTTGTTTCCTATGCATTCACAGCGTTTGCATGTCTTTATTCTTGTTGTTTTATACCGTACTGCAGTATAAAAAAATAAGCTGACTGGTAAGGTTTGTGAGGTAAGCATACATTTATAAGTACGTAGAGAATGAGAGGTGGTATAAGGTATAATTTACGACGTTGTGAAGTGCTTTTTTTTACATCTGTATGGCTATTTCGCACCCACATCTTCTCTTACTGCCCCTGGTGCCCCTAAACAATTCGATTTGTTCACTTTTGAATGCTTTTAAGAATGGTAAATGGCATAATCGCGTGGTCACTTTTCCTTCTGTTTTCCATAGTGAGGTAATAGTTTTCCCAGCCATTCCTCGATGCTCATTTTTCTCAGGTTAGAGACGTATTGTAGCAAACGTTTGGACTTGTTCCCTAATTTTCTGATACTGTATATGCTTTTCACGGTTATTCCACATTTAGGCTAAATCTAACAATGTACTTGCCTTGCATAACTGGTGTTAAACGTATTCAAAGCTTCCTTGTATAGGTGCCTAAATGTTATATATAATTGTGGATGGATTTTAAGGTTCCTACCTTCCTACCTTGTGGTAGGTAGGTAGATAGCATTCGTTGGTGCAAGTATATTGTGAGGAACGTGTTACCTCTGGTGTGCGTATTTACCAGTGGCCTCCTCCAAAGTTCTCCTACACACGTAGTCCAGCTAGCTAAGCTACTCTAGTGATAACTTGGGAGGCAGCAAGACCACGCTCCCATCACCATTACAATACAACTGATCAGACACTTGCTGCTAAGACCTGCCAATTTCATTTTTAAATTGTTAACCATTGTTCCGCTTAAATTTGTTATATCTGTCAGTAAAAACTTTACAATTAGTGGGCATCAGGTAGTCACAGCTGTTATTCCCCGACAGGTCTCGCTTAATTCTAACTACTTACTGTATCTTTCGCCTCGGTAAGTTTATTTATTGAGCTGTGAATATCACTAAGCAATAGATCTTACAAATGATGAGGAAACAAAAATGTCCTTGCCATGTTTCCTTCAACTATGCATTTTGTTGCTGTGTTATCCACCCTTAACCCCTGGTTATGGTGTCTGTACGGAAAGTGAATGCTGTTAGAAATAGTCGAGTTCACCGTTTTTGTTGTTGTTTTGTTCCGCCCTCTTTAATTGCCCTAGTTAACCTGTGCTGGCCGAAACATGTCCTCGACGTCTCCGATCTCTACGTGTTTCTCCATTGACTACCTTCGCAACTTCATTTCCATAGGCGTAGATCCCCACACGACCAGCGACTCTGCTAATTAGGTTTTTTTTTTCTTTGAACTGAAAGTTCTGGTAGAGCTGAAGCACTCTATGTAGTAGTTGAACTTACACTGTCTGATGTCTTTCTAAGAATAATGGTAAGAAACTAGTACTATTAACTGCATTACTGTGATTGTCATGCGCATGGTCAAAGGAAACTTTGAAAGCAATAATTTCCTTCTATATAGAGTGCAGGAATTATTGCTACCAACTCGTCCTCTCACGCAAGTACATTACAATTTTAACAGACCAGCCAACAAAATTACGGGGTGTTGGTACGAATCAAAGCATCGTTCTTGACGTAAAGCAACTACTTTTTTCGGAGCATCGGCCTTGATACATTAGGTAGGATCGTTTATGGTCATCACATAAGTCTTGAGAACGGGCTAAACCTTGCCATCCAAAAATGATGCTATCTATTATCACTATAAAAGTAGACGATATACACTTGCAGAAAAACCTAACGTTTTGTACTAAGTTAATTTTGTCGAGGGTCCCATGAAGAGGTCAAGAGCCAAACCTAAGCTTTCCTATGCCTAATACATGCACTGAATTGTGCTTGCTTTTGTTTATTTAGGTCTACGACATGATAAATTTATTGTAGCCTTCCAATTGTAATGAAGTTTATTCCAATAGTTCAATATATACATATTTTGTGCATTCCACCCATAGTAGCTATTGGTACTATCCTTTATGGAGGATGGGTGGTAAGGACGAGGGTGGTGGTGGTAAGGACGAGGTGGTGGTGGTGGCAAGGACGAGGGTGGTGGTGGCAAGGACGAGGGTGGTGGTGGCAAGGACGAGGGTGGTGGTGGCAAGGACGAGGGTGGTGGTGGCAGGACGAGGGTGTGTGGTGGCAAGGACGAGGGTGGTGGTGGCAAGGACGAGGGTGGTGGTGGCAAGGACGAGGNCCTCAGGGTAATGTACTCTAATTTTCATCTCTGACACACTGGAGTGCACGAGAGAAAACACAACCATATTCAACTAAGTTATATCAGCTCACTCGCAATGGAACTGAACACCAAATATAATGTCACCCTCGGCCACCGTGGCCAGGGAAGGTATCGTCACCCTCGGCCACCGTGGCCAGGGCAGGTATCGTCACCCTCGGCCACCATGGCCAGGGCAGGTATCGTCACCCTCGGCCACCATGGCCAGGGCAGGTATCGTCACCCTCGGCCACCATGGCCAGGGCAGAAATCGTCACCCAGGTGTCAGGGAATGTGCCGTGAGCGATGGTGAGGCAGCACACTCCTGACCTCCACCTTTCTGGTCACAAACATTACTCTCTCATTACTATCCCGCCCATTATACAGCATCTATGTATACAGCATGGCTTTACAATATATGCACGAGTGTATACATATGTATAAATACAATAAAATACATTTACCAGGCATTACCATGCGTATCCTTATGTTGGTTCTGAGCATCGATGTTCAGCGCTCAGATCTCTGACCAGTACACACATAAGGTGCATAACTGCTTCCCCACCCCCTTCCTCATCTCCCGTCCCCCTTTTCTCATCTCTCTCCTTCCCCCGTTCTCATCTCTCTTCAGTTTCTCTCCCACTATTTCCATTTTTTACACCTCTCTTCCCCCCACCCCCAACACCCATTCTTCCATCCCTATCTCCGAAAATACTTTTAGGAAGGGCTCAGTAAAAAAAAAAAAACGCTAAAAAGTCTACGGAAAACACGTCCTCAATTTCAGATTTGGCAGGTAGGTCACGAGATCAGAAGGCACGGCAGGATGTGCAGAATATCCCCGTTGAAGAGCAGAGGTGCAATAGGTACTCTTGAGAGAACTTTATCAACATCAGAGGCCCGAGACTGTTCAACACGCTTACTGTTCAAACAAACTCAATAAACACCTGCAAAGGATACCTGATCAACCAGGCTGAGAGTCATATGCCAGGCGGTGAGCAGCCGCGTGCAACAGCCTGGTTGACCAGTCCAGCAACGAGAAGGCCTGGGCGAGGACCGGCCGCGGGGACGTTAAGCCACGAAAGAATGGCAAGGTAAGGGGCCAAACGTACCATGATGTAATGAGCACAGTTACGGCGGTATGGTCCAGGACTGTCAGTAGCAACGGTGGTGGAATAGTGGGAGGAGTTTAGGTGTTGGAGGAGAGGCAGGGAGAGAAAAGAGGAGTAAGGACGAGGAAGGAAGAGGCAGGGAGATAAATCGGTAGGAAGAAAAAGGGGGGAGGAGAGCGAGAGATGGATAGAGTAAGTAATAATAATGCAATAAAGATGAGCTTGCTTGCCGGCCGTGTTTACACCCTTCCCTCCACCAACACTCAACACGCACCACTTTTACAGCATACCTGATTCACCCACGAAACCAAACACCACAAGAATCACACGCAAAAGATCCACGAGAGATGATTCTGATGATGGTGGAGGATGTGACCTTTAGGAACACAGAGCTGACGTTACGTCTGTGTTTGCCTAGGGCCGGTTTCCCAGCCAGTAGTGAGGACAGGACGACCCCGCTCACAGCCTTCTTATAATATGTACTCGTAAAAGCCTAGTTTTTAATCTTCCTACTAAAACAGCTCCATACGAAACAGATGGCACAGCCAATGTGTTAAATAACTGCAATGAACTAGCGGTAGTTTATAAAAATACATTAAGGGGTAGGCTCAATTATACACCGGCGCAAATAATCACCTACAGACAGACTATTTCCTCATTTGTCCTCAATTTGAGATGAAATCAAATCAAATCGTGAAGAACTTGAAGTTCGCATCCACCCCCCCCCCCATAAATAATGTCAACAAATGGCATATCTTACTAAAACAAGGAACGTTATGGCAAGAGAAATAGAAAAGTATGTTGTGGTCACACATTTTCCACATAGTGAAGTGCGTGACCATGAAATGTTTCCTAATAGTTGAATCACGAGCCCCGGAGCCATGACAAAGTGCAAAATAGAGCCGATGAGAAGTCGAAGTGAGAGAAGTGCGCCGTGACAATTCTATCTATGTTGAGGTCCTTTCAACACCTTCCCTCTAAACGTTGGGGGCATAATTAGTCGCCCTCTTTCTGTAATGATAAAATCTTATAAAGGTACCTGATCAAGCAGGCTGCAAGCCTTGCGTCAGATTGCATGAAGCTACGCTTAACAGTCTGGTTGTCCACACTGTCAACCAGATTACCTGGCCAGGGAAGGGGAACCTGATCCTGAGAACTACCTGCAGTATACCTGGAGTGGGTTCTGCGAGTTATTCTGCTCATACAGACCCGGCCCTATGAGAGCTAACGCGATAACTCGATTCAACTATCTGTTCCTTTAAGCTGCCACAAGCCCACATTCACTATAGCTTGGTTGGTCCGACATTTCCTGCTGAAAGTTGTGTGTTTCTTGAACACGTCCACTTTTGTTCCGGCTCAGGGTCATCCCTAAGTGAAGGAACATCTAGAGCTGTTGACCAGACCACACACTAGAAATTGAGGGGACGACGACGTTTCGGCCCGTCCTGGACCATTGTCAAGTCGATCATACGTTTGATCTTGAGAATGGTCCAGAACGGACCGAAACGTCTTCGTCCCTTCACTTTCTAGCGTGTGGTCTGGTCAACATACATCAGCCACGTTATTGTGACTCATCGCCTGCACATCTAGAGTTATCTAGGCAACACCTAGACAACGAGGCTAGTGCTCCGTACTCCGAGAATGAGTACACAGTCTTACTGGCACTCCACTAAATTGAGCTTAATTTGAACTCTACTGTCGACAGCGGTCAAATAGATTTAAGTTGTAAGATTCACTGATCTAGAGTTACTTTGTGGTTACCTTGCGAACATTCCGGGGCTTAGCGTCCCCGCGGCCCGGTCCTCGTCCAGGCCTCCTCGTTGCTGGACTGGTCAACCAGGTTCTTGGACACGGCTACTCGCAGCCTGACGTATGAATCACAGCCTGGTTGATCAAGTAGCCTTTGGACGTGCTTATCGAGTTCTCTCTTGAACACTGTGAGGGGTCGGCCAGTTATGCCCCTTATGTGTAGTGGAAGCGTGTTGAACAGTCTTGGGCCTCTGATGTTGAAAGAGTTCTCTCTCAGAGTACCTGTTGCACCTCTGCTCTTCAACGCGGGTATTCTGCACATCCTGCCATGCCTTCTGGTCTCATGTCCTGTTATTTCAGTGTGCAGGTTTGGGACCAGCCCCTCTACTTTTCCACATGTAAATTATTATGTATCTCTCCCGCCTGCGCTCAAGGGAGTACAGATTTAGGCTCTTTAGTCGGTCCGAATAGTTTAGATGTTTTACTGAGTGGATTCTAGCAGTAAAGGATCTCTGCACGCTCTCCAGGTCAGCAATTTCTCCAGCTTTGAAAGGGGCTGTCATTGTGCAGCAGTACTCCACTCTAGAGAGCACTAGCGTCTTGAAAAGTATCATCATCGGTATAGCATCTCTAGTGTGAAAAGTTCTTGTTATCCAACCTGTCATTTTTCTTGCAGTTGTGACGGCTACCTTATTGAGTTCTTTAAAGGTAAGGTCTTCCGACATGAATACACCAAAATCCTAAACATTGCTTTTCGTTTTATGTCATGACTTGACTGCGTTTTGTACGTGGTTTCTGCTTTTATATTTTCATTTTTTTCTGTAGCGCAAGAGATGGAACTTATCTCCATTAAATACCATATTTCTGTAGCCCATTGAAAGACCTGATTTACATCTGATTGGAGGTTCGCTGTGCTCTATGTCGTCTACTCTCATAATAATCCTAGTGTCATCTGCAAAGGATGATACAGTGCGATAGGTTGTGCTCTTGTCTATGTCCGATATGAGGATGAGAAAAAGTACTGGAGCAAGCACAGTACCCTGGGGACTGAGCTCTTAACGGTTGACGGGTTGGATTTTATTTTGTTGACTATTACACATTGGGTTCTGTTGGTCAGGAAAGTGTAGATCCATCTGTAATTTCTTTTGAACGCATTTTGTGTGCAACAACACCATGGTGACATTTGTCGAAGGCTTTTGCGACATCTGTGTAAATTACATAAGCGTTTAGTTTGTCATTCATGGCATCTAATGCCATGTCATAGTGGTCCAGCAACTGTGACAGGCAAGAGCACCCTGTTCTGAAACCATGTTGTCCAGGGTTTATTGGAGATGCTGTGATTTCATGTATTTTGTGATCTTACTTTTTAGCACTTTTTCAAAGATTTTTATGATGTGTGATGTTGGTGCTATCGGTCTGTAAGTTTTTGTCTCTGCCCGATTTCCTTCTTTGTGGAGCGGTGTTATCTCTGATGTTTTTAGTATGCCAGGGATAACGCCAGTATTTAGGCTTTGTCTCCAAAGAATGTGAAGGCCATTCGACAGTTTTTTTTTTGTTTTTTTGTTTTTTACAGTTCTTGATGAATAAGGAGTTCCAAGAGTCAGATTCTGGTGCAGAGCGCATAGGCATACTGTTTATGGCTTCTTCAAAATCCAGTGAGGATAGGGTGTCGTCTGATATATGATTTGTTGTTGGCATCACATCAATGAAAAATTCATTTGGGTTATATCGCTCTTTAGTGTGTTTAGTGGATCACTGAAAACAGAGTCGTTCTGAATCCTAAGTATTTCGCTCATTTCTTTGTTGTTTTCTGTGAAAGTTCCATCTCCTTTTCGCACGGGGGCCAATACTAGATGTAGTTTTTTACCTCTATTTTGCATAGGAGAAAAAATATTTCGGGTTTCTCTCTAACTATTTTTGCTCTCTTTGACTCTCTTAGATTTTGTATGATTCTTGTAGCTTCACTTTAATCGTTTCTATTTCTCTACGTAACCTTCTTCGTCGTTCTTGAGACAGGATGTGACTCAAGTTGTTTCGCGATTCGTTTTCTTCGCCTATAGAGGTAATGCAGTTTGTTTCAGTCTGCATCTTTTCCTCCATTTTCTTAGGGGTATGCGGGTTAAACATATTTCTAGAGCTACAGAGTTTATTTTTTTTTTCAGGCACTGGTTCAGGTTTACATTTTCTAGCTGTTCTCCCCAGCTTATTTTTGTGAGGTCTTGGTCTAATTGCTCCTAGTTAACAGTTTATTATTATAATTGAATTTGCTGAAATCTCCTCCCCTGGGATTCGGGGCTGCTTGTGCAGGTCTACTCCCGTGCTTGTCACAACTTCAATTAGGTTGTGATCTGAGTAACAGGTATCTGTAATTATTATGTTCCTGATCAATTCATCATTATTTGTGAAAATGAGGTCCAACGTGTTCTCTTTTCTGCTTACTTCTACTATTTGCTGGTTTAAGGCAAATCTGTCGCACATCAGTAGCTGGTCATTAGCACTAAATTAATTATTCTCTAATATGACAAGCCTCGAAGTAACCCGAGAGAGCAAGTCAAGGTACTCATAGTTCCAGACGTCTGAACTTCTATATTGACCAAAAACTGAAAAAAACTAATTCTGTAGCATTCCACCGTGTAATGTTCTACATTGGTGTCATTTCGGATCAGAATCCTAGAATCCTAGAACCCAGAACCCTACAACAGTGAAATGCTTTGTATTCGACAGCGAAATATTTCAACCTAGCCGCTGCACACACAGTCCAACTACCAAACTGCGTCACTCACCTTCTCTGGGGCCAATTAGCGTCACACACCACTCACCTGCAAAAAATAAATAAATAAATAAGGACGAGGAATAAGGCGCCACTTAGCCTGACTATGGGCAAGAGTAAGGGGGTAATGGAGGGGGGGGGGGGTGCACTTCTAAATTAACGTTCACTCTTCCTCACCAGATGCTAATGGATAATCTAATGCATAACCCACACCTCTCATTTCCTGTTATATAAAGTTTTGAAATAATTGAATCAGACTGTAAATCATCTTAAATTTGATAAATTAAATCATCTGCCGGAACAACCGTGGACACAAGAGAAAACTGGACTGTTTTCTAAGAGAAGTTCCGGACCAGCCGGGCTGTGGTGGGTATGTGGGCCTGCGGGCCGCTCCAAGCAACAGCCTGGTGGACCAAGCTCTCACAAGTCGAGCCTGGCCTCGGGCCGGGCTTGGGGAGTAGAAGAACTCCCAGAACCCCATCAACCAGGTATCAACCAGGTAAATTACTTCCATTTGCTCACTATTACCATAAAGTTATTTCTATTATCCGTGTGACTTCTGACTTCCATGCCATGTTCTACCATGATTTATTCTGAACATTAAGCTCTAAAACGGAAAGAAGTTCGTCCTGATATGTCTGACTCATTTGCGTCTCCAGTTTCTATCAATGACCCATCGTTCATCTGTTCTTTGCTTTGAACAACGCTACTTTATCTACTTGTCAATTTCCCTTGCAATTTGTACAGAATGTTGTTGTTTGCCCTTCCCCCATCTCTGTGTGTATACTCACCTATCAACTGCTGTACAGGTTCCTGAGCCTATTGGGCTCTATCATATCTACACTTGAAACTGTATGGAGTCAGCCTCCACCACATCACTTCCTAATGCATTCCATTTGTCAACCACTCTGACACTAAAAAAGTTCTTTCTAATGTCTCTGTGGCTCATTTGGGCATTGAACGCACATAGTAGTGACACCCAGAAAATAGTAAGTGATATTCGAATGAATGTTTTAGCTGCTAAAGAAAACAGATTTAAAATTAAATTCCTATGGATACCATCACATGTCGGCATCTCAAGGCATGACACTGTTGATATGCTTGCAAAGACAGCCTGTAGAAAACCAGTGGTAGAAATTGATATGGGTGTTTCATTAGCAGTGACAAAGAA
>WNGS01160430.1:29515524-29534772 GCA_020271785.1 Procambarus virginalis
GAATACTTAAACAAATATATAATGAAGATCTCACATACCTAACAAATTCACAAAGACCGGAAAGTTGTAGCATTAAATACTGTATTATGATAGATATCGTGAGGAGACATTCACATATAAGACTAATAGAACAAGAACCAGGTAACGTGATGTTATAGTGGCCAGAATACGCCTGGGATATAGACGTTTCTGGCAGCTTTCTCAAAACCCAAGTGTCGAGTACACAATGTGTCAACTTTATGAAAGAGAAAACATGCACTCTCTTGAACATTATATTGCAGAATGTCCCATATTGACTGACGTTCGCGCTCCTGGGCTGAGGTATGCTGAACTGTGTAATTACTATACGAACTGTGCTTGTGGGGGTTGAGCTTTGGCTCTTTGGTCCCGCCTCTCGACTATCAATCAGCTGTTCAGGTTTATGAGCCATTCGGGCTCTTAAATCTTCATTTGAAACTGTGTATAGAGTCTGCTTCCATTTGGGGGAGGGTGTGCATTTGGAAGGGGGGGGCAAGGGGTGTGCATTGGAGGGGGGGGGGGGTGGATGGGGTGTGCATTTGGAGGGGGGCATGGGGGGTGTAGATTAGTAAGTTCTTGCAAGAAGTGCCGGAACAACCGGGCTGTAGTGGATATGTGGGCTGCGAGCCGCTGCTTCAAGCAACAGCCTGTTGGACCAACGTCTCACAAGTCGAGTTCGGCCTCGGGGATACAATTCCCAAAACCTCTCCAGGTATGTGGTGAGGGGGGAAGGGGTGTGCATGTGTGAGGGGGGAAGGGGTGTGCATGTGGGGGGGGGGAAGGGGTGTGCATGGGGGGGGGAAGGGGTGTGTCTGTGGGGGGGGGGGGGGGGGGGGAGGAGTACTCACCTAGTTGTGTTGGGGGGATGAGCTCTGGCTCTTGGTCCCGCCTCTCAACTGTCAATCAACTGGTGTACAGATTCCTGAGCCTACGGGCTCTATCATATCTACACTTGAAACTTCACTTTAATGTACACTTGGGGTGCATGTAGGGAGGGGGGGGGGGTGCATGACGCACAGAGACGTTTTCCTCTAGGCACTTTAGTTATTGATAACCACTGTGAGCCGTTGGACGACTGCCAAGACATTAACCCGCGCG
The DNA here is from genome assembly GCA_020271785.1 of Procambarus virginalis. Classification (NCBI taxonomy): domain Eukaryota; kingdom Metazoa; phylum Arthropoda; class Malacostraca; order Decapoda; family Cambaridae; genus Procambarus; species Procambarus virginalis. The sequence goes on from WNGS01160430.1 coordinate 29,516,641, forward strand.
CACGCACGCACGCACGCACGCACGCACGCACGCGCACCACGCGCACACACGCGCACACACGCGCACACACGCGCACACACGCGCACACACACGCACGCACACCACCACACACCACACACACACACACACAAAACACACGCACACACACGCACACACGCACGCACGCACACACACACACACGCACCGAGGTGGTCCAGGCAAATTACCTTTTGACACCCTCTATACGTGACAGGGGTCAACTACCAGACCCCTCACGGTTATCTTGAGATGATTTCGGGGCTTTAGTGTCCCGCGGCCCGGTCCTCGACCAGGCCTCCACCCCCCCAGGAAGCAGCCCGTGACAGCTGACTAACACCCAGGTACCTATTTTACTGCTAGGTAACAGGGGCATAGGTGAAAAACTCTGCCCAATGTTTCTCGCCGGCGCCTGGGATCGAACCCAGGACCCAGGATCACAAGTCCAGCGTGCTGTCCGCTCGGCCGACCGGCTCCCAACAAGGAACATTATAAACACTACCAAAGGATACCCCCATTAACCAGGTGCTCTTTAAACGTCAACTGCAAGCCGGGGCGTTTAAAATCTGCTTCACCGAACCACCCCCGAAGGAGGCCTGGTCTGCGACCGGGCCGCGGGAAACATTGATAATTGGAACCCAACGATAACCTTGGGGTAAGTTGGAAGTTATATACTGAACAGTTGCCCTCCATATGCGCCACCGCTCCTGTGCCAGTTAGTCCACCACGGGCTCACCATAGCCCGTGCTACTTGGAACTTGTTCCGAGTAGCTGAATCTATAACAACAACAACAACCTCCCTATGATGAATAAGGGAGCCTACTCACCAGCCTCCACGCCACACCTCCATCTAACACACAGTAGAGCACGTACCTGTAATAAAGAGTATGTTAAAACTTCTTAAACCCACATGCAATCTTATGAAATGCTTACAAAATTAACATGCCAACTGAATGCTGCAACTGAATATATTTTAATACAATCTGAAGTCATCCTCAATAAGCATTATTAAATAAGCTTGCTAACAATTAAAGTGTACTGGATGCCCCTCACACTCTCAAAATGGGTTTTGCTCAATGCTTATACTACCACTATAATTAACGCATTGTGCATGCCTAAATAATAATAACTAATGACATTATTACTAAATAATTTTCTGGTCAGACTTCCCGATTCCTCAATTCCTTATCCAGCCAAATTCCCAGGGTTGTGTTGTCAGTCCTGGAGTCTTGAGTGGAGTTCTTGGTTAGCTGGAGTCGGAGTGGAGTTCTTGGTTAGCTGCAGTCGGAGTGGAGTTCTTGGTTAGCTGCAGTCGGAGTGGAGTTCTTGGTTAGCTGGAGGCGGAGTGGAGTTCTTGGTTAGCTGCAGTCGGAGTGGAGTTCTTGGTTAGCTGGAGGCGGAGTGGAGTTCTTGGTTAGCTGCAGTCGGAGTGGAGTTCTTGGTTAGCTGCAGTCGGAGTGGAGTTCTTGGTTAGCAGGAGTGGAGTTCTTGGTTAGCTGCAGTCGGGGGAAAAAATGTACCACTTCCAACTGTCTCCGCATGCGTGCGTGCACGTGTGTACTCAACTAGTTGTGCTTGCGGGGGTTGAGCTTTGGCTCTTTGGGCCCGCTTCTCAATTGTCAATCAACTTCGTTTGTTGTTTTTAGATTCAGCTACTACTCGGAACAAAAACTTCTAAGCAGCACGGGCTATGGTGAATGTTATACTCACCTGGCACAGGAGATGTGTGATCAATCAACTGGTGTACAGACTCCTGAGCCTACATTTGAAACTGTGTATGGAGTCTGACTCCACTACATAACGGAGGAAAAAATTATTGAATAGAAAGGCGGGGTCCAAGAGCTAACAGTTCGATTCTGAAGACAAATGGTAAATAAATACACACACATACATAAACACACACGCGATATGTGTGTTTATGTATGTATGTATTTATGTGTGTGTGTGTGTGTAACAACAATTAGGCAAGAAAGAGAAGGGTGGGCAGACTGCATTTTGTTCCGCATTAAAAGAGTTACAAAAGTTGCTGCAACAGGCAAGAGTAAATGGTAAGGTGCCCTAGTGGATAAGGGAGTATCTAAGCAAGAGGAAACGGCGAGTAACTGTGAGGGGGGGGGGGACCATCAGAGTGGCGAGATGTCACCAGCGAAGTCCCACAGGGCCCTGTACCTGGACCCATCCTGTTTCTAATATATGTAAACGATTTTCGGAGGGTATAGACTCATTCCTCTCAGTGATTGCTGATGATGCAAAAATTATGAGAAGAATCAAGACAGATGAACATAAACAGACTACAGGGCGTCCTAGACAAACTGCAGGAATGGTCTAGAAAATGGCTGCTAAAGTTCAACTCAGGAAAGTGCAAAGTAATGGAAATTATGCGAAGGAGCAGAAACTGAACACAAGGTACCATCTGGGAGGTAAAATCCTACAAGAGTCGAACAGAGAGAAAGATCTGGGGGTTGATATCACACCGAATCTGTCCCCAGAAGCCCACATCAAAAGGATATCATCAGCGGCATATGCTAGATTGGCCAACATAAGAATTGCCTTTAGAAACTTGTGTAAGGAATCGTTCAGGCCCTTGTATACCACTTATGTCAGACCAATCCTGGAGTATGCAGCTCCAGCCTAGAGTCCATACGTAGTTAAACACAAGAAAGTTAGAGAAAATTCAGAGGTATGCCACCAGACTAATTCCAGAACTGAGAGTTATGAGCTACGAGGAAAGGCTAGAGGTACCTCTCCCTCCCTCCCTCCCCTCCCCTTCACTCACTCACTCACTCACTGAAGGAACTGAGCCTTACGACACTAGAAAAAAGAAGGGAGAGGGGGGATATGATAGGAACGTAGCCCAAGAGATGGTAGGTACTTTTCTTTTAGTGTGAGTAGTGGGAATGCGCTTAAGGAACAGGTTGTGGAACCAAATTCTATTCAAGATTTTAAAACTAGGTATGATAGAGAAATAGGACCGGAGTCATTGCTGTAAACAACCGATGGGTCGAAAGGCGGGATCCAAGAGTCAATGCTCGATCCTGCAGACACAAATAGGTGAGTACACACACACATCCTGACACTGAAATTTCTGGGAACAGGAAAAGCTTGAAGATTTGGTACACGAACGCCGACGGAGTTACAAACAAGTAGAGGAAATTAAAGACTGTGAAAATGACTATTTGACACATTGAAAATGACTTAACAGATTTGATTGCAATAGTGGAAACGAAAAAATTATATGATCTGTGATGCAATATTCCCAGGGGGATTACAAGTGATAAGGAAAGAAAGGCAACAAGGAGGAGTTGCACTCCTGATAAAACGGGAGTGAAAATTTGAAGAACTCAAGAATCTGAGTGAAAACGTATAAACAGACTCCATCATAGTGACACTGACATCAGATGGAAAACGATTGCGGTCCTGGTGATTTACAACCTTTCCGCCAAGCAGAAGACCCAGGCAGCAATATGATAAAGCATGCATAGAAGCATTGCAGAGCGCAGTAACAGTGGCACACAAAATAAGAGTTAAACTTCTAGTCATGGGGACCTAAATCATGGAGAGTGACTGGGATTACAGACATCCCGGTGGGGGAGGAACGTGGGGAGCGAAATTAGTGGAAGTTGTAGAAAGAAACTTCTTAGAACAACATTTAAAGAAGGACACACAAGATGAGGAGATACACCAAGCCTACTGGACTTTATCTTCACCCAGAATGAAGAAGTCATTGAGAACTTAAGAGCATGAAATACCACTAGGAGCATCCAAAATGTCTGGTATTTGACTACATGGTGAAACTCAGAGCAGTGCCCATAAGACACTGCAGGGGACACTGCAATAAGTCAGGGAAGGGAGAACAGATTATAAAAAAGGAGACTACATGAAAGTAGGAAAGTATCTGGGAAGTGTGCATTAGGAGGAGGAACTTAAAGAGGGAAGATGGTCCAGGAAATGATGGACCAAGTAAAACTGAAAGGCAAAGTGGCAGGAGAGAGATTCATACCACTATTAAGGTGAAAAAATTAGAACATATAATAACCCGTGGTTCAATACAGTGCCAGGAGGCAAAAGCAAAAAGCAGGAGGGAGTGGAGGAAATACAGAAGGCAAAGGACAGACGTAAACCAGAATAGATGCAACAGTTCCAGGAATGACTAAATAAATATAAGAACAGCAGAAAGAAACTATGAAAAAGATATTGCCTGCAAGCAAAGGGCCAATCGAAACTCCTACATAGCCATATAGGAAGGAAAATGACAGTGAATGATCAAGTGACCAGGTTACGAAAAAAGGGAGACCAGTATTTGAGCAGCTCAATGGCAGCTTCCTTGGAGTGTTCACTACTGATCTTGAACAGCTCCCAGAACTAGATGAGGAAGTAGCTCCTAATGTGAAACTACTAAATATTGAGGTAACAGCGGAGGAAGTAAGAATGCAGCCAGCATCACTGGATGTACCTAAAGCTATTGGGTCTGATAGAATATCACCTTAGCTGTTAAGAGCAGCAGCACAGGCTCCTCAGCATGCCACTAGCACTAATCTATAATGTGTCACTAGCACAAGGGAACTTCCCTAGCTGCTGGAAGAAGGCAAATGTGATGCCAATCTACAAGAAAGGCGATAGAGAAGAGGCACTTAACTACAGATCAGTGTCGCTCACAAGCATCCCTTGCAAAGTACTTGAAAGAATTATAAGAATACCTAGAAAACTCGATTCCTAACTTTAAAAACAGGTATGATAGGGAAACAGGCCAGAAGTCATTGCATTAGACAACCAACTGCTAGAAATGTGGGGTCCAAGAGCTAGAGCTTGATCCTGCAGGCACAAACAGGTGCAAACACACACACACACACACACGGATGGTACGCGAACAAGGGGACACAGATGGAAACTGAGTATCCAAATTAGCCACAGGGACGTTAGAAAGAACTTTTTCAGTGTCAAAGTAGTTAACAGATGAAATGCATTAGGCAGTGATGTGGTAGAGGCAGACGTCATACACAGTTTCAAATGTAGATATGATAGAGCCCAGGTAGGCTCAGGAACCTGTACACCAGTTGATTGACAGTTGAGAGGCGGGACCAAAGAGCCAGAGCTCAACCCCCGCAATCATAACTAGACGAGTACACACACACTTTACTGCTACAATCGATTTTAAAACAAAAGTATACGAGCCGAAAGCGATAGAGCAAATACCTATATTTAGGAGGACAGTAAAGCCTCGTGTTGAGTGTGAAATACAATGCCACCTCGCAGGACCGCTCACACCTGCTAAATCCATTACTATTCTAGTGTCAATTTGATCATGGGCCGTGGGAACCCTTGGAGGCGCGGCGGTCAGCACCCTACTGGTGGCCCCGGTATATAACCTCGCGCTCTGGTTCATACCTGGTTGATGGGGTTCTGGGAGTTCTTCTACTCCCCAAGCCTGGCCATCCCCAAGTTGGGATGCTCTCATACACATCCCAACACGTGGCCGGAAGCCTTATTAAACCTCACATTTAATGAAACTTTTACAGTTAAAAATCGTTGATAGGAAAGTTCAAAGGTATGCCACTAGCTCAACAGTAAGTAATTATAGCAGTATTAGTCATTACTGCACCTACAATACTTGAGGCTTGATCTCCACGCGTTGTCAGGATCTTAAAACATTTCGTCAGTCTGTAAAGAACGTTCCTTATCCCATAATGCTTTGTTGTGCCAAAGCGTTTCTTCAGTTTCAACGTTTTTTTTATTCCTTTAATACCTATGAGACAAAAACGTTGTTCGTGCCTAAACAACTTTGCAACACTGCATATTTCCTGCAAGCTTAATGGTTCCTGAATTGCAATATCATTGTATATTATATCATGTTGTCATTTCGTTATCACCTGTTGCGAAGTTAACCGTCGGCATCAAGTGGGACAAAGACCTGAGGGCAGAGCTGGCAAGCACGCTAAGCACACACCAACACAAGCATCTCCAAGTGGCCAGGCAGGTGAAGACCAGCAGGTGGGTGAACATTCAGGCATGCACGGCAGGTTACCTGGCAAGACATCAAGCCGGCAGGCAGGCTGGACAGGTATGCAGAGACCGCCAGCCAGCAAGGCTTTAGGGAAACACATACCACAGGAGAAAGTTGCGGTCAGGGAGGGAAGAGGAGCCAGGCTGTTTGACAAACATTTAAGCTTCTGTAACAACCATCTCACAGGCTTGATGGGGTTCTGGGAGTTGTTCTACTCCCCAAATTCTGACTTGTCAGAATTTGGTCCACCAGACTGTTGCTTGGAGCGGCCCGCAGGTCCACATATCCACCACAGCCCGGTTGGTCCGGCACTCCTTGAAGAAAACAATCTAGTTTTCTCTTATAGATGTCCACGGTTGTTCCGGCAATATTTCTTATGCTCGCTGGGAGGACGTTGAACAACGGTGGACCTCTGATGTTTGTACAGTGCTCTCTGATTGTGCCTATGGCACCTCTGCTTTTCATTGGTTCTACTCTGCATTTTCTTCCATATCATTCACTCCAGTATGTTGTTATTCTACTGTGTAGATTTGGTACCTGGCCCTTCAGTATTTTCCACGTGTATATTATTTGATACCTCTCTCGTCTTCTTTCTAGAGAGTACAATTGGAGAGTTTTGAGACGATCCCAATAATTTAGGTGCTTTATCGCATCTATGTATGCCGTATATCTTCTCTGTACTTCCTCTATTTCAGCAATTTCTCCTGCTCTGAAGGGGGAAGTGAGTACTGAGCAGTACTCGGGACGGGACAACACAATTGATTTGAAAAGTACAACCATTATGATGGGATCCCTGATTTGAAAGTTCTCGTAATCCTTCCTATCATTTTTCTGGCTGACGCAATATTTGCTTGGTTATGCTCCTTAAACGTTAGCTCGTCAGACATCATTATTCCCAAATCCTTTACATGTTGCTTTCCTACTATGTGTAAATTTGACTATTTTGTACATTGTATTACGTTTAAGGGGTCTCATTTTTACCGTACCTGAGTACCTGGAATTTATCACTGTTAAACATCATGTTATTTTCTGCTGCCAGTTGAAAACTTTATTAATAAGTTTTTCAATGTCTTCAGCAGAGGTAATTTTCATGCTGATTTTTGTGTCGTTCGCAAAGGATGATACGAAGCGGTGCCTTGTATTTGAGTCTATATCTGATATGAGAATAAGGAAAAGCAGTGGTGCAAGGACTGTACCCTGAGGTACAGAGCTTTTTAACTGCGCTTGGAGTCTATTTTATATGGTCGACTGTTACTCTCTGTTCAACAGAAAACCGAGTATCCAGCGTCCTACTTTACCATTTATTCCCAATGACATCATTTTGTGCTATCACTCCATGGTCTCATTTATCGAATGCCTTTGCGAAATCCGTGTATAACACATCTGCATTCTGTTCTTTTCTTCAAATTTTTCTTCACTTTGCATTTCTTTATAAATATTGAATTCCAGGAGTGTGGACCGGGGGCCGAGTGCATGGGCATATTGTCAATTTCTCTCTTAAAATCTGCCACGCTCGTGTTTTTATCAAGTATATTTACAGGAGTTTGGATGTCACGCATAAAGAAGTTGTCCGGATCTTCCACTTTCATGCTGTTTATCAAAGTGCTAAGCGCATGAGCTGGAACTCATCTTCATTAAATACCATATTTTCTGTAGCTCATCGAAAGACCCGACTTGCATCTGATTGAAGACCTGCTGTGTCCTCTATGTTGTCTACTCTTATGAAAACGTAGTGTCACCTGCAAAGGATGATAAAGAACTATAGATTGTGTCCTTGTCTATACCCGATATGAGGATGAGAAAAGGGCGTCAATAAACTTTTCTTTGAACACAGATGTCGGCTAGTTATGCTCAGTGTATTTAGCCAGTGTCGGGCACCTATTGATTAAATTGGTAGTTAGAATTCATTTATTTTATTTATTTTTATACAAGAAGGTACCTTGGGTTTGTGAGGATACATAGCATGGTATTTACAATCTTGTAAAGCCACTAGTACGCGCAGTTCATTCATCAAATTCATCACTAATATTATTCCGCTGTCCGGTGGAAGACACAACCGATTGTAGAGTTTCAGGGCATTTTCATTTGCTACCCCAGGCCATTTTCATGCTGCTGTGGGTATCGTCCGCAAATGATACGAAGTTGATGTCGAGTTCTGATTTTTTTTTTGTCGTAAGTTGAGCAGTTGTTAAGAGGAGCTTTGCGTGTTCTAAACCCTCCTAAGTGGACCTGGATTACCTCATTTCTTCTTTCTCAGAAACCACAACATAAGTGTCATGTTATTGTAATTGACTTGTAATTTATTGGCTGGTGCGATGCTGCCTTCGTGGCGAGCATGTAAGGTGTTGCTGCCTTCGTGGCGAGCATGTTAGGTGTTGCTGCCTTCGTGGCGAGCATGTTAGGTGTTGCTGCCTTCGTGGCGAGCATGTTAGGTGTTGCTGCCTTCGTGGCGAGCATGTTAGGTGTTGCTGCCTTCCTGGCGAGCATGTTAGGTGTTGCTGCCTTCGTGGCGAGCATGTAAGGTGTTGCTGCCTTCCTGGCGAGCATGTTAGGTGTTGCTGCCTTCGTGGCGAGCATGTTAGGTGTTGCTGCCTTCCTGGCGAGCATGTTAGGTGTTGCTGCCTTCGTGGCGAGCATGTAAGGTGTTGCTGCCTTCCTGGCGAGCATGTTAGGTGTTGCTGCCTTCGTGGCGAGCATGTTAGGTGTTGCTGCCTTCCTGGCGAGCATGTTAGGTGCTGCTGCCTTCGTGGCGAGCATGTAAGGTGTTGCTGCCTTCCTGGCGAGCATGTTAGGTGTTGCTGCCTTCGTGGCGAGCATGTTAGGTGTTGCTGCCTTCCTGCTGCTGTTTTAAGAGTGAAAAAAGAGGTTTTTCATGCTTCCTGGCCCTTTTATCAAATTTATTAATCCAGATTACCTTGAAGCGTTTAGCTAGTGATACTTTGCATATCTTTATAAACATAAGAGTTCCATGAATATGATCCTGTACAGACTTCATGGGTGTACTGTAAATTTCGGTGTAGTATTTAAAATCTCACATTTGGCTAGCTGTGTAAATGAGAAAACACTACCTTGAGGTGCTTCCGGGGCTTAACGTCCCCGCGGCCCGGTCGTCGACCAGGTCTCCTAAATACAGTTCACTATCTACAGTATCTATCATAAAGTTCCTTCTGGAATCTGCTAATCTGTCACTTCAACGAAACGAAACACCTCTCTCTTAAGTAGAGGCCCGAGTTCTGATTGAAGTTATATCCGGATTTTGCATGTGAAAAAGTATTTTAGGGTTCCTGTTTCCTAATAATAATTTCGGTGATTATCCGTGGGCCCGTGAAAGGCCGTTAATGTTCAACACACTCGTCACTTTTGGTCTCTGCAGAACGACAAGTTGTGCACACTGTGTACGCTTCTCTCATGCTCTTCCCAGATCTTACACTTTGTTAAGAATACACCATGGCCATGGAAGGGAGGGAGTGATGGAAGGGAGGGAGGAAGTGATGGAAGGGAGGAAGGGAGTGATGGGAGGGAGGGAGGAGGAAGTGAGGGGAGGGAGGGAGGGAGGGAAGGAGGGAGGGAGGGAGGGAGGAAGTGATGGGAGGAGGGAGGAAGGGGAAGGGAGTGATGGGAGGGAGGGAGTGATGGAAGGGAGTGGAGGGAGGAAGTGATGGGAGGGAGGAAGTGATGGAAGGGAGTGAGGGAAGGGAGGGAGTGATGGAAGGGAGTGATGGAAGGGAGTGATGGAGGGAGTGATGGAAGGGAGTGATGGAAGGGAGTGATGGAAGGGAGTGATGGAAGGGAGGGAGTGATGGAAGGGAGTAAAGATTTGTATTTAGAGAGGGTATGTAGGAGTGGGATAAATGTAGCAAATAGTATAGTGAAGTATGGAGGGGTGATGTGGGCACGCGTGTAGGGGTGAATGAGAGCGTGCGAGGTGGTGAGATAAGGGCGTGGTGGTGAGATAAGGGCCAGGTGTACCCCAGCGACACCACCCCTGGCGGGGAGGTCAAGTATTGACACCCCTTACACAGGTGAGCCGCCCTCGGCCAACATACACCTGGCCCTAATCCTCAACACACAAAGCTCCACCCAGCTACACCCACACATTTTACCTTCAAAAACACATTTTTCAACTTTATCTTACCCTGGTCAAGCAATCCTACATAATACAGTACAGGGTTACAAGTACAGCTACAAGCAGATGTCAACAAAGTTTTCAATTGGGCAGCAGAAAATAACATGATGTTTAACAGTGATAAATTTCAAGAACTCAGGTACGGAAAAAATGAGGATCTGAAACAATACAGGGTACAAAACACAATCGAATCTTCCCATAGTAGAAAAACAGCATGTCAAGGATTTGGGAATAATGATGTCCGACGATCTAACGTTTAGGGAGCATAACCAAGCAAATATTGCGTCAGCCAGGAAAATGATCGGAGGGATTACGAGAACTATCAAATCCAGGGATCCCATCACAATGGTTGTACTCTTCAAGTCACTTGTGTTGTCCCGTCTCGAGTACTGCTCAGTACTCACTTCCCCCTTCAGAACAGGAGAGATTGATGAAATAGAGGGAATACAGAGAACATATACGGCACGCATAGACGAGATAAAACACCTAAATTACTGGAATCGTCTCAAAGCTCTCCAAATGTACTCTCTAGAAAGGAGACGAGAGAGATACCAAATAATATACACATGGAAGATACTGGAGGGCCAAGTACCAAATCTACACAGTAAAATAACAACGTACTGGAGTGAACGATATGGAAGAAAATGCAAGATTGAACCAGTGAAGAGCAGAGGTGCCATAGGCACAATCAGAGAACACTGTATAAACATCAGAGGTCCGCGGTTGTTCAACGTCCTCCCAGCGACTATAAGAAATATTGCCGGAACAACCGTGGACATCTTCAAGAGAAAACTGGACTGTTTTCTAAGAGAAGTTCCGGATCAGCCGGGCTGTGGTGGGTATGTGGCCCCGAGGGCCGCTCTAAGCAACAGCCTGGTGGACCAAACTCTCACAAGTCGGGCCTGGCTTCTTGAGGTTATCTTGAGATGATTTCGGGGCTTTAAGTGTCCCCGCGGCCCGGTCTTCGACCAGGCCTCCACCCCCAGGAAACAGCCCGTGACAGCTGACTAACACCCAGGTACCTATTTTACTGCTAGGTAACAAGGGCATAGGGTGAAAGAAACTCTGCCCATTGTTTCTCTCCGGCGCCTGGGATCGAACCCGGGACCACAGGATCGCAAGTCCAGCGTGCTGTCCGCTCGGCCGACCGGCTCCCTTGGGGAGTAGACTAACTCCCAGAACCCCATCAAGCAGGTATCAAGCAGGTTTGGACACCTAAATTCTCTGAATATAAAGCAAATTAATCCTGGTAGATAACACACATTGTGTAGACAGCCTTGAGTGACAAAGTTGGCTACACATCACGCCCAATATGTCATCTCCTAGTGTACATAATTGACACATTGATCGGTTGATAAATAATGTATCTAGCATCTTAATAACAAGGTCATTGGTGACGCTTTAATTAAACATTCAAATGCCCTATTAGGTTTACAATTTCGGTTTACTTTCCATGATGGCAAGAATTGGACCGGGAAAGGCCTTGTGACCCAGAAAAGACCAGGGGCCAGATTCACGAAAGCACTTACGCAAGCACTTACGAACCTGTACATCTTTTCTCAATCTTTAGCGGCTTTGTTTCCAATTATTAAACAAGTAATGAGCTCCGAAGCACCAGGAGGCTGTTTATAACAACAACAGTTGATTGGGAAGTTTTCATGCTTGTAAACTGTTAAATAAATTTAACCAAAGCCGTCAAAGATTGAGGAAAGATGCACACGTTCCTAAGTACTTGCGTAAGTGCTTTCGTGAATCTGGCCCCAGAGAGCTAGATACCTGGTTGATGGGGTTCTGGGAGTTTTTCTACTCCCCTCAATCCCGGTCTCGGAGTTTGGTCCAATAAGCTCATTATTCCTGGAGAATAAAGACTTTCCCATCCATTGACGACTGGAAGAGCTGTCACAGCCTACCCGCCAAAGCGCCAGCTGTCCACCCTAGATAGTGTTACACTATCTAGGGCTGCCTGCACCTCCAAAGGATACCTGATCAACCAGGCTGTGACTCCTACATCAGGCTGCGAGCAGCCGCGTCCAACAACCTGGTTGACCAGTCCAGCAACCAGGAGGCCTGGTCGACGACCGGGCCGCGGGGACGCTAAGCCCCGGAAGCACCTCAAGGTAACCTCAAGGTAAGGTAACACACAGGGACGTGCACTCAACGCCAGTCATCAGCCACACGCACAAGCTCGGCTTTAAGAAACACTGAGCTAATTATTTACAATGCGATGAGTTCTCTAGTACACAACAACAGCGTGAAGCCTCACTAATGTTTTCGCAAACAGAAGCCACAAAGTTCAAAGATTTTAGGGTCAGATTAGTCTTGAAGGTGAAGGACATAGGCAAAAGAATCAAGAGACATGATCACAACGCACAAGATAAAGCAAGAGTGTCGAGAAAATGGACAAAATCAGTCTACTTCCCCTGAATCTTGCCTGGAGAGGGTCTCTAGAGTTCTTCTACTCCCCAAGCCCGGCCAGAGGCCAGGCTCGACTTGTGATAACTTGGTTCAACAGGCTGTTGCTTGGAGAAACCCGCAGGCCTATATATCCGCCACAGCCCGATTAGCCCGGTACTTCTTGCAAGAACGTATCTAATTGGTTCTTTACGAACCAATTGTCAGAACAACCACCTTTGTTCTGGCAATACTTCTAGTGCTTGTTGGGAGACTGGGAGAGTATTGAACAGCTGTGGATTTGTGATTCTTATGAATCCATCAATGCCCTTGTGTGGCAGTGCACAATAAAAAGTAAATTTTCACATATTCATACATTAAAACATTGATTGTAACCCATGATATAGGTGCTTCAGCCTACAGTTTAGACCTATTGACTTGTGTATGACCCTCTGTCCTGCGTGATAGTGAATAGCAGCATTTTCCTCGCTTTAATAAAACTGAAATCCTCAGATTAGGCAAAAACGAAATTAAATTGTCAATAAAGATCTTAATAATAGAGAGGCACAAATGAGAGTTGATCGTCCAGATGCACCCAAGAGGGCTGGGAAAAGTGTTGGGTGTGGCCACCTAGTGTGGTGGTGGTGGTGCAGTATGCCAGTAGAGGGAGGACACGGTAGGCAGACCCTGACCAGAGCACTCGGGGAGCAGCAGGCGTGTTACAGCCACCAGCATGGCCACCCTCCTACCCGGCTCGCTTACTCCTGCCACTCTCAACCTATTGATTGGTGACCACCACTCCGGAGGACAGGCAGGCGGGCAGGCACACGCCAAGAGTTGCAGGCAGGCAGGCACACGCCAAGAGTTGCAGGCAGGCAGGCACACGCCAAGAGTTGCAGGCAGGCAGGCACACGCCAAGAGTTGCAGGCAGGCAGGCACACGCCAAGAGTTGCAGGCAGGCAGGCACACGCCAAGAGTTGCAGGCAGGCAGGCAGGCAGGCAGGCAGGCACACGCCAAGAGTTGCAGGCAGGCAGGCAGGCACACGCCAAGAGTTGCAGGCAGGCAGGCACACGCCAAGAGTTGCAGGCAGGCAGGCACACGCCAAGAGTTGCAGGCAGGCAGGCAGGCAGGCAGGCAGGCAGGCAGGCAGGCAGGCAGGCACACGCCAAGAGTGGCAGGCAGGCAGGCACACGCCGAGTGGCAGGCAGGCAAGCAGGCACACGCCAAGAGTTGCAGGCAGGCAGGCAGGCACACGCCAAGAGTTGCAGGCAGGCAGGCACACGCCAAGAGTTGCAGGCAGGCAGGCAGGCACACGCCAAGAGTGGCTGGCAGGCACACGCCAAGAGTTGCAGGCAGGCAGGCACACGCCAAGAGTTGCAGGCAGGCAGGCACACGCCAAGAGTTGCAGGCAGGCAGGCACACGCCAAGAGTGGCTGGCAGGCAGGCAGGCACACGCCAAGAGTGGCTGGCAGGCACACGCCAAGAGTGGCTGGCAGGCACACGCCAAGAGTGGCAGGCAGGCACACGCCAAGAGTGGCTGGCAGGCACACGCCAAGAGTGGCTGGCAGGCACACGCCAAGAGTGGCAGGCAGGCACACGCCAAGAGTGGCTGGCAGGCAGGCACACGCCAAGAGTGGCAGGCAGGCAGGCACACGCCAAGAGTGGCAGGCAGGCAGACACACGCCAAGAGTGGCAGGCAGGCAGACACACGCCAAGAGTGGCAGGCAGGCAGGCACACGCCAAGAGTGGCAGGCGGGCAGACACACACCAAGAGTGGCAGGCAGGCAGGCACACGCCAAGAGTGGCTGGCAGGCACACGCCAAGAGTGGCTGGCAGGCAGGCACACGCCAAGAGTGGCAGGCAGGCAGGCACACGCCAAGAGTGGCAGGCGGGCAGACACACGCCAAGAGTGGCAGGCGGCAGACACACGCCAAGAGTGGCAGGCAGGCAGGCACACGCCAAGAGTGGCAGGCGGGCAGACACACGCCAAGAGTGGCAGGCAGGCAGGCACACGCCAAGAGTGGCAGGCGGGCAGACACACGCCAAGAGTGGCAGGCGGGCAGACACACGCCAAGAGTGGCAGGCAGGCAGGCACACGCCAAGAGTGGCAGGCGGGCAGACACACGCCAAGAGTGGCAGGCAGGCAGGCACACGCCAAGAGTGGCTGGCAGGCACACGCCAAGAGTGGCTGGCAGGCAGGCACACGCCAAGAGTGGCAGGCAGGCAGGCACACGCCAAGAGTGGCAGGCAGGCAGGCACACGCCAAGAGTGACAGGCGGGCAGACACACGCCAAGAGTGGCAGGCGGGCAGACACACGCCAAGAGTGGCAGGCAGGCAGGCACACGCCAAGAGTGGCTGGCAGGCAGGCACACGCCAAGAGTGGCTGGCAGGCAGGCACACGCCAAGAGTGGCAGGCAGGAGGGCAGGCACACGCCAAGAGTGGCTGGCAGGCAGGCACACGCCAAGAGTGGCAGGCAGGCAGGCACACGCCAAGAGTGGCAGGCAGGCAGGCACACGCCAAGAGTGGCAGGCAGGCAGGCACACGCCAAGAGTGGCAGGCAGGCAGGCAGGCACACGCCAAGAGTGGCAGGCAGGCAGGCAGGCACACGCCAAGAGAGGCAGGCACACGCCAAGAGTGGCAGGCACACGGCAAGAGTGGCAGGCAGGCAGGCACACGCCAAGAGTGGCAGGCAGGCAGGCACACGCCAAGAGTGGCAGGCAGGCAGGCACACGCCAAGAGTGGCAGGCAGGCAGGCACACGCCAAGAGTGGCAGGCAGGCAGGCACACGCCAAGAGTGGCAGGCAGGCAGGCACACGCCAAGAGTGGCAGGCAGGCAGGCACACGCCAAGAGTGGCTGGCAGGCAGGCACACGCCAAGAGTGGCAGGCAGGCAGGCACACGCCAAGAGTGGCAGGCAGGCAGGCACACGCCAAGAGTGGCAGGCAGGCAGGCACACGCCAAGAGTGGCTGGCAGGCAGGCACACGCCAAGAGTGGCAGGCAGGCACACGCCAAGAGTGGCAGGCAGGCACACGCCAAGAGTGGCAGGCAGGCAGGCACACGCCAAGAGTGGCAGGCAGGCAGGCACACGCCAAGAGTGGCAGGCAGGCAGGCACACGCCAAGAGTGGCAGGCAGGCAGGCACACGCCAAGAGTGGCAGGCAGGCAGGCACACGCCAAGAGTGGCAGGCAGGCAGGCAGGCACACGCCAAGAGTGGCAGGCAGGCAGGCACACGCCAAGAGTGGCAGGCAGGCAGGCACACGCCAAGAGTGGCAGGCAGGCAGGCACACGCCAAGAGTGGCAGGCAGGCAGGCACACGCCAAGAGTGGCAGGCAGGCAGGCACACGCCAAGAGTGGCAGGCAGGCAGGCACACGCCAAGAGTGGCAGGCAGGCAGGCACACGCCAAGAGTGGCAGGCAGGCACACGCCAAGAGTGGCAGGCAGGCACACGCCAAGAGTGGCAGGCAGGCACACGCCAAGAGTGGCAGGCAGGCAGGCACACGCCAAGAGTGGCAGGCAGGCACACGCCAAGAGGGCAGGCAGGCAGGCACACGCCAAGAGGGCAGGCAGGCAGGCACACGCCAAGAGGGCAGGCAGGCAGGCACACGCCAAGAGTGGCAGGCAGGCACACGCCAAGAGTGGCAGGCAGGCAGGCATACGCCAAGAGTGGCAGGCAGGCAGGCACACGCCAAGAGTGGCAGGCAGGCAGGCACACGCCAAGAGTGGCAGGCAGGCAGGCACACGCCAAGAGTGGCAGGCAGGCAGGCACACGCCAAGAGTGGCAGGCAGGCAGGCACACGCCAAGAGTGGCAGGCAGGCAGGCATACGCCAAGAGTGGCAGGCAGGCAGGCATACACCAAGAGTGGCAGGCAGGCAGGCACACGCCAAGAGTGGCAGGCAGGCAGGCACACGCCAAGAGTGGCTGGCAGGCAGGCACACGCCAAGAGTGGCAGGCAGGCAGGCACACGCCAAGAGTGGCAGGCAGGCAGGCACACGCCAAGAGTGGCAGGCAGGCAGGCACACGCCAAGAGTGGCAGGCAGGCAGGCACACGCCAAGAGTGGCAGGCAGGCAGGCATACGCCAAGAGTGGCAGGCAGGCAGGCACACGCCAAGAGTGGCAGGCAGGCAGGCACACGCCAAGAGTGGCAGGCAGGCAGGCACACGCCAAGAGTGGCAGGCAGGCAGGCAGGCACACGCCAAGAGTGGCAGGCAGGCAGGCATACGCCAAGAGTGGCAGGCAGGCAGGCAGGCACACGCCAAGAGTGGCAGGCAGGCACACGCCAAGAGTGGCAGGCAGGCAGGCACACGCCAAGAGTGGCAGGCAGGCAGGCAGGCACGCCAAGAGTGGCAGGCAGGCAGGCATACGCCAAGAGTGGCAGGCAGGCAGGCATACGCCAAGAGTGGCAGGCAGGCAGGCACACGCCAAGAGTGGCAGGCAGGCAGGCACACGCCAAGAGTGGCAGGCAGGCAGGCACACGCCAAGAGTGGCAGGCAGGCAGGCATACGCCAAGAGTGGCAGGCAGGCAGGCATACGCCAAGAGTGGCAGGCAGGCAGGCACACGCCAAGTGGCAGGCAGGCAGGCACACGCCAAGAGTGGCAGGCAGGCAGGCAGGCACACGCCAAGAGTGGCAGGCAGGCAGGCAGGCACACGCCAAGAGTGGCAGGCAGGCAGGCAGGCACACGCCAAGAGTGGCAGGCAGGCAGGCACACGCCAAGAGTGGCAGGCAGGCATACGCCAAGAGTGGCAGGCAGGCAGGCACACACGCCAAGAGTGGCAGGCAGCAGGCAGGCACGCCAAGAGTGGCAGGCAGGCAGGCAGGCACACGCCAAGAGTGGCAGGCAGGCACACGCCAAGAGTGGCAGGCAGGCACACGCCAAGAGTGGCAGGCAGGCAGGCATACGCCAAGAGTGGCAGGCAGGCAGGCAGGCACACGCCAATGGCAGGCAGGCACACGCCAAGAGTGGCAGGCAGGCACACGCAATGGCAGGCAGGCACACGCAAGAGTGGCAGGCAGGCACACGCCAATGCAGGCAGGCAGGCACACGCCAATGGCAGGCAGGCAGGCACACGCCCAAGTGGCAGGCAGGCAACACGCAAGAGTGGCAGGCAGGCAGGCACACGCCAAGAGTGGCAGGCAGGCAGGCACACGCCAAGAGTGGCAGGCAGGCAGGCACACGCCAAGAGTGGCAGGCAGGCAGGCAACACGCCAAGAGTGGCAGGCAGGCAGGCACACGCCAAGAGTGGCAGGCAGGCAGGCACACGCCAAGAGTGGCAGGCAGGCAGGCACACGCCAAGAGGTCAGGCAGGCAGCACACGCCAAGAGTGGCAGGCAGGCAGGCACACGCCAAGAGTGGCAGGCAGGCAGGCACACGCCAAGAGTGGCAGGCAGGCAGGCACACGCCAAGAGTGGCAGGCAGGCAGGCACACGCCAAAGTGGCAGGCAGGCAGGCACACGCCAAGAGTGGCAGGCAGGCAGCACACGCCAAGAGTGGCAGGCAGGCAGGCAGACACACCCAAGAGTGGCAGGCAGGCAGGACACACGCCAAGAGTGGCAGGCAGGCAGACACACGCCAAGAGTGGCAGGCAGGCACACGCCA
>WNGS01160430.1:29535390-29552438 GCA_020271785.1 Procambarus virginalis
CGCACGCGCACGCACACGCACACGCGCCAAACGCGCGCCAACACATTGCGGACTGCATTTTTTTTGGACTGTCGGAAGCCTTTGACACAGTACCCCATAAAGGTTGATGCATAAGCTGGAGAACAGGCTGGAGAAACAGCAGGAGTAACAGGTAGGGCGCCTCCAGTGGATAAGGGAGTACCTAAGCAATAGGAAGCAGAGAGTTACAGTGAGGGGTGAGACCTCAGCTGGCGTGAAGTCACCAGTGGAGTCCCACAGGGCTCTGTACTTGGACCTATCTGTTTCCTGATATACGTAAATGATCTCCCAGAGGGTATAGACTCATTCCTCTCAATGTTTGCTGACGACGCCAAAATTATGAGAAGGATTAAGACAGAGGAGGACAGCTTGAGACTTCAAGAAGACCTGGACAAGCTGCAGGAATGGTCGAACAAATGGCTGTTAGAGTTTAACCCAAGCAATGTAATGTAATGAAGATAGGGGTAGGAAGCAGGAGACCAGATACAAGGTATCATTTGGTGATGAAATACTTCAAGAGTCAGAGAGAGAGAAAGACCTGGGGGTTGATATCACGCCAGACCTGTCCCCTGAAGCTCATATCAAGAGGATAACATCAGCAGCATATGCCAGGTTGGCTAACATAAGAACGGCCTTTAGAAACTTGTGTAAGGAATCTTTCAGAACATTATATACCACATATGTCAGACCAATCCTGGAGTATGCGGCTCCAGCATGGAGTCCCTATCTAGTCAAGCATAAGACTAAACTGGAAAAGGTTCAAAGGTTTGCCACCAGACTAGTACCCGAGCTGAGAGGTATGAGCTACGAGGAGCGACTGCAGGAATTAAACCTCACTTCGTTGGAAGACAGAAGAGTTAGGGGGGACATGATCACCACATTCAAGATTCTCAGGGGAATCGACAGGGTTGATAAAGACAGGCTGTTTAACACAAGGGGCACACGCACTAGGGGACACAGGTGGAAACTGAGTGCCCAAATGAGCCACAGAGATATTAGAAAGAACTTTTTTAGTGTCAGAGTGGTTGACAAATGGAATGCATTAGGAAGCGATGTGGTGGAGGCTGACTCCATACACAGTTTCAAGTGTAGATATGATAGAGCCCATTAGGCTCAGGAAACTGTACACCTGTTGATTGACGGTTGAGAGGCGGGACCAAGAGCCAGAGCTCAACCCCCGCAAGCACACTAGGTGAGTACAACTAGGTGAGTACACACACACACACACACGCACACACGCAACGCACACACACAACACACGCACGAGTGGTCCAGGCAATTACCTTGTTACACCCTCTATACGTTGACAGGGGTCAACTCAACCCCTCACGGTTATCTTGAGGTTATCTTGAGATGATTTCGGGGCTTTAGTGTCCCGCGCCCCGGTCCTCGACCAGGCCTCCACCCCCCCAGGAAGCAGCCCGTGACAGCTGACTAACACCCAGGTACCTATTTTACTGCTAGGTAACAGGGGCATAGGGTGAAAAACTCTGCCCAATGTTTCTCGCCGGCGCCTGGATCGACCCAGGACCACAGGATCACAAGTCCAGCGTGCTGTCCGCTCGGCCGACCGGCTCCCCCAACAAGGAACATTATAAACACTACCAAGGATACCCCCATTAACCAGGTGCTCTTTAAACGTCAAACTGCAAGCCGGGGCGTTTAAAATCTGCTTCACCGAACACCCCCGAAGGAGGCCTGGTCTGCGACCGGGCCGCGGGAAACATTGATAATTGGAACCCCAACGATAACCTTGGGGTAAGTTGGAAGTTATATACTGAACAGTTGCCCTCCATATGCGCCACCGCTCCTGTGCCAGCTAAGTCCACCACGGGCTCACCATAGCCCGTGCTACTTGGAACTTGTTCCGAGTAGCTGAATCTATAACAACAACAACAACCTCCCTATGATGAATAAGGGAGCCTACTCACCAGCCTCCACGCCACACCTCCATCTAACACACAGTAGAGCACGTAACCTGTAATAAGAAGCATCATGTTAAAACTTCTTAAACCCACATGTAATCTTATGAAATGCTTACAAAATTAACATGCCAACTGAATGCTGCATACTGAATATATTTTAATACAATCTGAAGTCATCCTCAATAAGCATTATTAAATAAGCTTGCTAACAATTAAAGTGTACTGGATGCCCCTCACACTCTCAAAATGGGTTTTGCCCAATGATTATACTACCACTATAATTAACGCATTGTGCATGCCTAAATAATAATAACTAATGACATTATTACTAGTTATTTTCTGGACAGACTTCCCGATTCCTCAATTCCTTATCCAGCCAAATTCCCAGGGTTGTGTTGTCAGTCCTGGAGTCTTGAGTGGAGTTCTTGGTTAGCTGCAGTCGGAGTGGAGTTCTTGGTTAGCTCGAGTCAGAGTGGAGTTCTTGGTTAGCTGCAGTCGGAGTGGAGTTCTTGGTTAGCTGGAGGCGGAGTGGAGTTCTTGGTTAGCTGCAGTCGGAGTGGAGTTCTTGGTTAGCTGGAGGCGGAGTGGAGTTCTTGGTTAGCTGCAGTCGGAGTGGAGTTCTTGGTTAGCTGGAGGCGGAGTGGAGTTCTTGGTTAGCTGCAGTCGGAGTGGAGTTCTTGGTTAGCTGCAGTCGGAGTGGAGTTCTTGGTTAGCTGCAGTCGGAGTGGAGTTCTTGGTTAGCTGGAGGCGGAGTGGAGTTCTTGGTTAGCTGCAGTCGGAGTGGAGTTCTTGGTTAGCAGGAGTGGAGTTCTTGGTTAGCTGCAGTCGGGGGAAAAAATGTACCACTTCCAACTGTCTCCGCATGCGTGCGTGCACGTGTGTACTCAACTAGTTGTGCTTGCGGGGGTTGAGCTTTGGCTCTTTGGGCCCGCTTCTCAATTGTCAATCAACTTCGTTCGTTGTTTTTAGATTCAGCTACTACTCGGAACAAAAACTTCTAAGCAGCACGGGCTATGGTGAATGTTATACTCACCTGGCACAGGAGATGTGTGATCAATCAACTGGTGTACAGATTCCTGAGCCTACATTTGAAACTGTGTATGGAGTCTGACTCCACTACATAACGGAGGAAAAAATTATTGAATAGAAAGGCGGGGTCCAAGAGCTAACAGTTCGATTCTGAAGACAAATGGTAAATAAATACACACACATACATAAACACACACGCGATGTGTGTGTTTATGTATGTATGTATTTATGTGTGTGTGTGGTGTGTAACAACAATTAGGCAAGAAAGAGAAGGGTGGGCAGACTGCATTTTGTTCCGCATTAAAAGAGTTACAAAAGTTGCTGCAACAGGCAAGAGTAAATGGTAAGGTGCCCTAGTGGATAAGGGAGTATCTAAGCAAGAGGAAACGGCGAGTAACTGTGAGGGGGGGGGGGACCATCAGAGTGGCGAGATGTCACCAGCGAAGTCCCACAGGGCCCTGTACCTGGACCCATCCTGTTTCTAATATATGTAAACGATTTTCCGGAGGGTATAGACTCATTCCTCTCAGTGATTGCTGATGATGCAAAAATTATGAGAAGAATCAAGACAGATGAACATAAACAGACTACAGGGCGTCCTAGACAAACTGCAGGAATGGTCTAGAAAATGGCTGCTAAAGTTCAACTCAGGAAAGTGCAAAGTAATGGAAATTATGCGAAAGGAGCAGAAACTGAACACAAGGTACCATCTGGGAGGTAAAATCCTACAAGAGTCGAACAGAGAGAAAGATCTGGGGGTTGATATCACACCGAATCTGTCCCCAGAAGCCCACATCAAAAGGATATCATCAGCGCCATATGCTAGATTGGCCAACATAAGAATTGCCTTTAGAAACTTGTGTAAGGAATCGTTCAGGCCCTTGTATACCACTTATGTCAGACCAATCCTGGAGTATGCAGCTCCAGCCTAGAGTCCATACGTAGTTAAACACAAGAAAGTTAGAGAAAATTCAGAGGTATGCCACCAGACTAATTCCAGAACTGAGAGTTATGAGCTACGAGGAAAGGCTAGGGGTACCTCTCCCTCCCTCCCTCCCCTCCCCTTCACTCACTCACTCACTGAAGGAACTGAGCCTTACGACACTAGAAAAAAGAAGGGAGAGGGGGGATATGATAGGAACGTAGCCCAAGAGATGGTAGGTACTGTACTTTTCTTTTAGTGTGAGTAGTGGGAAAATGGAATGCGCTTAAGGAACAGGTTGTGGAACCAAATTCTATTCAAAATTTTAAAACTAGGTATGATAGAGAAATAGGACCGGAGTCATTGCTGTAAACAACCAATGGGTCGAAAGGCGGGATCCAAGAGTCAATGCTCGATCCTGCAGACACAAATAGGTGAGTACACACACACATCCTGACACTGAAATTTCTGGGAACAGGAAAAGCTTGAAGATTTGGTACACGAACGCCGACGGAGTTACAAACAAGTAGAGGAAATTAAAGACTGTGAAAATGACTATTTGACACATTGAAAATGACTTAACAGATTTGATTGCAATAGTGGAAACGAAAAAAATTATATGATCTGTGATGCAATATTCCCAGGGGGATTACAAGTGATAAGGAAAGAAAGGCAACAAGGAGGAGTTGCACTCCTGATAAAACGGGAGTGAAAATTTGAAGAACTCAAGAATCTGAGTGAAAACGTATAAACAGACTCCATCATAGTGACACTGACATCAGATGGAAAACGATTGCGGTCCTGGTGATTTACAACCTTTCCGCCAAGCAGAAGACCCAGGCAGCAATATGATAAAGCATGCATAGAAGCATTGCAGAGCGCAGTAACAGTGGCACACAAAATAAGAGTTAAACTTCTAGTCATGGGGGACCTAAATCATGGAGAGTGACTGGGATTACAGACATCCCGGTGGGGGAGGAACGTGGGGAGCGAAATTAGTGGAAGTTGTAGAAAGAAACTTCTTAGAACAACATTTAAAGAAGGACACACAAGATGAGGAGATACACCAAGCCTACTGGACTTTATCTTCACCCAGAATGAAGAAGTCATTGAGAACTTAAGAGCATGAAATACCACTAGGAGCATCCAAAATGTCTGGTATTTGACTACATGGTGAAACTCAGAGCAGTGCCCATAAGACACTGCAGGGGACACTGCAATAAGTCAGGGAAGGGAGAACAGATTATAAAAAAGGAGACTACATGAAAGTAGGAAAGTATCTGGGAAGTGTGCATTAGGAGGAGGAACTTAAAGAGGGAAGATGGTCCAGGAAATGATGGACCAAGTAAAACTGAAAGGCAAGTGGCAGGAGAGAGATTCATACCACTATTAAGGTGAAAAAATTAGAACATATAATAACCCGTGGTTCAATACAGTGCCAGGAGGCAAAAGCAAAAAGCAGGAGGGAGTGGAGGAAATACAGAAGGCAAAGGACAGACGTAAACCAGAATAGATGCAACAGTTCCAGGATGACTAAATAAATATAAGAACAGCAGAAAGAAACTATGAAAAAGATATTGCCTGCAAAGCAGGCAATATTGCCTGCAAGCAAAGGCCAATCGAAACTCCTACATAGCCATATAGGAAGGAAAATGACAGTGAATGATCAAGTGACCAGGTTACGAAAAAAGGGAGACCAGTATTTGAGCAGCTCAATGGCAGCTTCCTTGGAGTGTTCACTACTGATCTTGAACAGCTCCCAGAACTAGATGAGGAAGTAGCTCCTAATGTGAAACTACTAAATATTGAGGTAACAGCGGAGGAAGTAAGAATGCAGCCAGCATCACTGGATGTACCTAAAGCTATTGGGTCTGATAGAATATCACCATAGCTGTTAAGAGCAGCAGCACAGGCTCCTCAGCATGCCACTAGCACTAATCTATAATGTGTCACTAGCACAAGGAACTTCCCTAGCTGCTGGAAGAAGGCAAATGTGATGCCAATCTACAAGAAAGGCGATAGAGAAGAGGCACTTAACTACAGATCAGTGTCGCTCACAAGCATCCCTTGCAAAGTACTTGAAAGAATTATAAGAATACCTAGAAAACTCGATTCCTAACTTTAAAACAGGTATGATAGGAACCAGGCCAGAATCATTGCATTAGACAACCAACTGCTAGAAATGTGGGGTCCAAGAGCTAGAGCTGATCCTGCAGCACAAACAGGTGCAAACACACACACACACACACACGGATGGTACGCGAACAAGGGGACACAGATGGAAACTGGTATCCAAATTAGCCACAGGGACGTTAGAAAGAACTTTTTCAGTGTCAAAGTAGTTAACACATGAAATGCATTAGGCAGTGATGTGNGGCCAGAGGGTGGGAGAATACAACCTAATACAATAGTTTCCAAAGTATATATGAAACACAGGAGGGTCAGAAGTGTGTATTAAAGACACCCAACGAGGTAAGACGAGGTTCGATCGCCAGCACTCGATACACAGTTGACTACCTGTCCACCCTCCACCCACCCACCCCCCCACACACACACACACACACACACACACACACCACACACACACACACCACACACACACACACACACACACACAGCCAACACAGGAACAACTTGACAACAACTTACAGTAGTGTTCCGCTCGTATTGCCAGCAGTGAGAGGAGGCAGGTCGGAGCCATGCTAGCAGGTAACATGAGTGTTGGCGAGAAGTCTTGGCACACTTTAACAGCTAATATCAGTGTGAGAGCTCAGGAACACCGGCAGGAGGGTCCCCTAGGACGTGTGGCAGCGGTGAGAGTGTAGCAGCAACAGCCGAACACCCTCACAATACCCCCCAATACCCATAACGGGGGCGGGGCGGGGCACCAGCTTCCGTGGGTGTGGTGCCCAGTTAGGCCCACCTACAAATACTGCCACATCCAGCCAATGGGAAGGCGAGGGCCCCCGGATGGTGGGTTCCTCACGCCGCGGGATCACACACCCTCGTTACCCCAACGTTTCCGCCACAGGTAAGCCTCTAGGACTACCGCTCCCCGCAAAACCACGACGAAAATGTGCTGCAAAAATTGGCGGCTGATCGTTAAAACATGAGCAGGGAGCCCAGGCCTGGACGTGTGCTACACACTCCAACACGCCGCCTCACTACATTCCTCATTTTGTATTATATATATTATATATATATATATATATTATATATATATATTATATATATTGATATATATATATTGAATTGTGTCGTACCTGTTAAGAACGCACTAATTCGCCCAGTATGCAAGGCCCGATTTGCCTAATAGGCAGAGTGATTTTCGTTATTTAAAGACATTGTCAAGTTGGTTTATTTTAATTAATATTGCATTAAGAACACGAATTATTGACTTAGAGGGACGGGGAGGAGGGAAAGGAGGGGGGGAGACGGACGGGGGAAAGAGGGAGAAAGGAGGAGAAAAGGGGGAGAGGGAGAAGGGGGGAGAGGGAAAAGGGGGGAGAGGGAGAAAGGGGGGAGAGGGAGAAAGGGGGGAGAGGGAAAAAAAGGGGTGGGAGAATGGGATAGATTAAAGGAGGCAAGAAGGGGACGGGGAAGAGGAAAAAGAAAAATTGCAACAAAAAACACTATCGCAGCCCGTAAAGATCTTTTGAAGACGGAGCCAAGATACTGGTGTTATCCCTCACACTTCAAACAGCAGAAAATCTTGCCACTTTACAAAGGAGGTAGTAAATCACATGCAAAAAATTACAAACCAAATAGCTTTAACATCTCTCACGAACATCTTGGAAAGATCTATACACTATGATCACAAAGCACATGGAATCACAGTGTCTACGTAATCTCTGGACAACATGGGTTCAGAACAGGGCGCTCCTGCCTATCACAGTTGCTGGACCACTATGACATGGTCTTGGTTGCCACTGAGGACAATCAAAACTCATGTAATTTACACAGATTTGCAAAAGACTCCGACAAATGTGACGATGGTGTTATTGCACAGAAATGCAGAGCACACAAAATGCGTTCAAAAGGAATTACCGGAAAAATAGGCAGATGGATCTACAATTCCCTGACTAATAGAACCCAATGTGTAATAGTCAACAAAATAAAATCCGGACCATCAACCGTGAAGAGCTCACTCCCCGAGGGTACTGTGCTTGCTCCAATACCTTTTCTCATCCTCATATCTGACATAATCTATAGCACTGTATACCTGGTTGTATCATCCTTTGCAGATGACACTAGGATTTTTATGAGAGTAGACAACATAGAGGACACAGCAAACCTCCAATCAGATGTAAAGCAGGACTATCAATGGGCTGCATAAACTAATATGGTATTTAATGAAGGTAAGTTCCAACTTCCGCCTACGGAAAAAATGTATATATAAAAACGGAAACCACGTACAAAACGCAGTCAAGTCACACCATAGAACGAACAAGCCATGTAAAGGATTTGGGTGTACTCATGTCGGAAGACCTTACCTTTAAAGAACACAATAAAGTAGCCGTCACAACTGCAAGAAAAATGACAGGTTGGATAACAAGACCCTTTCAAACTAGAGATGCTATACCAATAATGATACTACTGCACAATGACAGCCCCTTTCAAAGCTGGAGAAATTGCTGACCTGGAGAGCGTGCAGATATCCTTTACTGCTAGAATCCACTCAGTAAAACATCTAATCTATTGGGACCAACTAAAGAGCCTAAATCTGTGTTCTCTTGAGAGATATATAATAGATATATAATAATTTACACGTGGAAAATAGTAGAGGGGCTGGTCCCAAACCTGCACGCACAAATACCACCACATGAGACCAGAAGGCATGGCAGGATGTGCATAATACCCCCGTTGAAAAGCAGAGGTGCAATAAGTACTCAAGAGAGATACCTGCTTGAACTCTAATCAACATCAGAGGCCCGATACCGTTCAACACGCTTCCACTACACACATAAGAGAGCATAACAGGCCGACCTCTCACAGTGTTCAAGAGACAACTTTATAAACATTTCCAAATACCTGATCAACCAGGCTGTGATTCATGTCAGGCTGCGAGCAGCCACGTCCAACAGTCTGGTTAACCAGTCCAGCAACCAGAAGGCCTGATCGTAGACAAGGCTGTGGGGATCTTGAGCCCCGAAATCATGGCAAGGTACCCGGCAAGGTATACCCTAATGCAACTTAATTAATACAGCACCCCCAACACCGTGAGCCTCTATCTTTGTAATCAGTCTTTCATGTGGCACTGTATCAAGAGCTTTACTAAAGTCAAGGTAAACAACGTCACACACCTTACCATTATCAACTGTCTCAACTATGCTGGAATAAAGTGATAGCAAATTTGTTAAACATGAACGGCACCATATACACAGTACTTGACCAAGCTGTGGAGAAATGCAGAGACGAAACAACAAACTTAAGAAAATAATAATCAAGTGAACAAATCAAGTGCCCGAGGGTTCGAAACCTCGTCACGGCCCTTGTGGATTTGTTCATTTGATACATCAGGCTATTGTGATTTGTGTGTGTAATAAGAATCAAGGTAACTGGCCTATTGGCCCATACGCGACGGCCCCTATTTATATCCACCCAAACTCATTCATATATTTGTCTAATCAACGCTTGAAACAATCAAGGGATCCTACTTTTATTATGTCACTCGGTTATTGGTTCCACAAAACAACAACCCTGTTACTGAACCAGTATTTACTCAGGTCTTTCCTAAATCTAAACTTATCCAATTTATACCCATTGTTACTTATTCTATTGTGATGATACTTTTAATACCCTATTAATATCCCCCTTTATTATGCCCATTCATCCACTTTTACACCATCATGTCGCCCCTTGCTTTGTGACGCTTGACCAACCTTTGAATGTTAACCTTTGGATATTAAACTCGTGACACTGTTGCACGATGTGGCCAAGAATCACCACTATGTTATGCAAGTTATTGTATGTTATTGTTCTATGTTATTGTACGTCTTGGTAGGTTTTCACTTATTGATGTCATTCACGGGTGCAATTGGTTGGACAAAATCTGTGGACAAAATGTTGAGTGGCCTTGCTTCTGCAAGAGCACTCAGGGCACATATACTAGCACATGCTGCAATGGCTACAATAATTCTGAATGAAACTAATCTTTCTCTACTGACGAACGGTCAACAACAAAAGCAACTTTACTGGAGAATGACTACACAAATTGTCAATGAAATACTACAAAATGTGCTCTTTAAATTCAATAGTACCGTGAAAATGAGGAGTAAGGGTGACACTGCAAAACCGAGTACAATACTTTTACCTTGTAACACTGGTCAAACTGTTTATTGAAGCAGAACATTCAGGCAACTGGCACTTACACCTTGAAATAATTCAACAGATCCTACCCAATTTTCATGCCAGTGGTCACTTTCTGTATGCAAGATCAGCTCATCCGTATGTACAAGACATGTTTGGTATGGAGTTTGTTGACCAGACCACACACTAGAAGGTGAAGGGACGATGACGTTTCGGTCCGTCCTGGACCATTCTCAAGTCGATTGTAAGAATCGACTTGAGCCTTCACCATCTAGTGTGTGGTCTGGTCAACATACTTCAGCCACGTTATTGTGACTCTTCGCCTGCATCATAAGAGTTTGTTCAATCTCAAAACATTGTTGGCAACAACTTTCTAGAGGTCAAATTTCAAAGAAAGAAGAGGGTCGAACCCCTGGGCGCTGCCATGATGGAAGAAACAGTAAGAGGTGTTGCATGTCCAGTTGATCCTGAAATATTATCTAGAAGAATTTCATTTACCAAGAAATCACAAGAACTATTTAAACAGAACCGAGTAAAAACTAGCTCCACATCCCATGTCACTTTAATGAATTAGGAAATCCATTCTGTATAAAGTACTGTCATATCTTTGTGACGGTGGAATTGTTGGAGATACAATTATGTTGGTGATGGAGGAGTTCTTATTCTTAAGAGTTGTTTGGCCACGGCGAGATTCTTTATACAGCAATCCTGAACAGATGTGTCGAGTATGTCAAGAAGCACTACAAAGAAAATGTTATTATTGTCTTTGATGGGTATCCAGATAATTGAGAAGACTTAAACACAATGTAGTGAGTACAATGTAGTGTATCATGGTGGGTATGTGGGCCTGCGGGCCGCTCCAAGCTAGTACTCCCAGAACCCCATCAAGCAGGTATCAAGCAGTGAGAATGCTCGTCGACTGATATGTTCCACCAGACACACTATGTTGATGATACCATGTCACCATGATACCATGCCACCAACAAGAAGTCAAACTCAATTTCTCTCAAAGGAGAGAAATACGAGCAGTTCATCACTAAGATGATCACAGAGGGTTTCATTGTAAAACAGGCTACTGATGATGCACACACACTGATAATACTGTTACTTTACAGTCTACTAAGACTGAATCGGGAACAATAGCAGATGCAGACCTTTTGTTAATCCTCACAGCTTTGTCTCGATCAAACAAACTTTCTTAAAACAAGACAAAGTAAATACAGAAAAACTGAGAAAACGAAAAACAGAGCTGTCAATATTCACACAGCCTCCATGAAATATGGAGCAGTCATCACGGACAACATTCTGCAGCATTTAGTGGGGCTCATACTACTACTACTGCCCTTTACAGACAATAGAAACTGAAGCTCATAAAGCTGCTGGAAAAGCACGCAAGCAGTTGTTGCAGTGTTTAAGGAATCATCTGCTGAACCTGTAAAGATTGCTGAAGCAGGAAAAGCTTTCATTTTTCAGTTGTATGGGAATAATGAATGTGAATCCCATTGTGACTCGAGATATCAATGTTTTGCAAAATCAGAGTACAAGTCAATTTACTTTGGCTTCCTTGTCTCATTCAACCGTTGCTGCTCGACTTCAATCATTACATACGTATCACCACGTTCAGAATTGGTTGGGAAATGACTTGCCACCTACACAATGGTGACTGCTAAAGGACTGGCCCACATCACCACAGATATAGAACCTGTTCCTTCAGAACTGTCAATATTATATCCTGCAAATGTCCTAGAAAGGTTGCAGCACGACCTTTTAGCATGACGGAGGTCATGGTTGCATGACCTCCGCATCAGGAGCAAAAGATAGGTCCTCCTGAAACAAGGCACGACCTCTGTATGTATCAGTTGCAGGAACCGGGTTGCAGCACTTCACCTACAGGTGAATAAAACCTTGCTCATGTTACCAGTGTTCAGGACATCTCCTGTCCACGAGGCTAACCATAGCCCGTGCTACTTGCCCAGCTCCTGTGCCAGGTAAGTTACGGGCTCACCATAGCCCGTGCTACTTGGAACTTGTTCCGAGTAGCTGAATCTATAACAACAACATACCAGTGTTCCTCCCTGTAGTCAAAAATCATATCGACAAGAACATCTCAAGTAAGTCCTCTTTTGTTGACTGAATAATAACGACTAATTATTCTTAATCACTCTGAAAATCAAGCGAGTGTTATTTAGCTCAAAATATTTCACACGACGGTCTTCAATAATTTAGGTGTATCATCGTGTCTATCCGCTTTGTATGCTGTTCTCTCTATTCCCTCTATTTCAAACATCTGCTGTGGAAGGGTAAGCGAGTGTCGAGCATTCCCATTTTTGGAATGTAGTGTAGTGGAATACCTGGATTTAAAGATTCTCAATTCATTCTATCATTTTCCCGGTCAATGTTATATTCGCTTTGTTATGATTACTAAACTCTAGATTATTTGACATCATGACTCCCAGATTCTCTACATGTTGTTTCCTTCTAACAGGAAATCTGTCTTGTACCCAGTATTTCGTTAAGTTCTTCAATGCTATCATACTTAAGTGTCTGGAATTGATGGTTGTTACTTAATGGTTACCAAGGTGCATAATACTTACCGATGTGTATGACATTTACAGCATGTTAAAGTTCAGCGGGAGGCGTATCAGGTATAATAGGCCGCCTGAGAGGCTTAAGTGAGGGATGTTGTTGTTGTTATAGATTCAGCTACTCGGAACAAGTTCCAAGTAGCACGGGCTATGGTGAGCCCGTAACTTACCTGGCACAGGAGCGGGGCAAGTAGCACGGGCTATGGTTAGCCTCGTGGACAGGAGATGTCTCCCGTGTAAATGAGGGAGAGTTGTTATTCCAGAGGACTCCAGTAAGGTTTAAAGAGGCGCTCGAAAGAGTAACTATAGTACCATCTTCCCTTGCAACGGCCCCACTGGCAGGGAAAAAAAAGGTAGGGTTGGGGAGAGGATGGGGGGGGGGAGGGGTAAGAATAAGGGAGAGGAGAAGGCAGAAAGGCGATAGGGAAGTGTGGAGGCGACAGCAGGGGAAAGGCACCCCTGCAACCCCAATATAAACTGTTTACCAGACACCCACAGTCACCACCACACCTAGGGCTGACAGCCGAGTGGACAGCGCTTCCGATTTGTAGTCCTGAGGTTCCGGGCTCGATTCCCGATGGAGACGGAAAAAATGGGCAGAGTTTCTTTCAGCCAGATGCCGCTGTTACCTAGCGGTAAATAGGTACCTGGGAATAAGACAGCTGCTACCGGCTGCTTCCTCAGCATGTGTAGCCAAAAATGAAGGCCTGGTCGAGGACCGGCCCACGGGGACGCTAAGCCCCGAAATCATCAAGATAACCTGGGACACCCACCACCACATCTGGGACACCCAACCTGCAACACTAGACCGGGATTTTCCCAGAATGAAGCTAATGAAAAATATCATAGTACGAGATAATGGGGAGGAGCTCGCGAGCATTGCAAATGATATTATGGAATTTATTGCTCGGAAATGTACCGATACAACGGAGAGGTTCATGCTCTCAAGGAGGTGGATGAGAAAGTAAACTCATGGTTACCTGGAGCATACCTGGTGTTACCTAGGTAGTATACCTGGAGAGGGTTCTGGGAGTTCTTTTACTCCCCGAGCCCGGCCTGAGGCCAGGCTCGACTTATGGTAACTTGGTCCAACAGGCTATTTGCTTGCAACATTGGTTGCCGATTGCTTTAATTGCACTCGGCAGGGAAGACGAAAAATGTAAAACCTGGTACAGAGAACCAAGAACAGGAGACATTGAAAGGCAATAAAGGTAATAACAAATGAATACAACCGAGTTAGGAGAGAAGCCGAGACAATTTGAAAGGGGAGAGACCATGTAGGGGAGGTAATTCTACCCCTCCCCCTCTCTGAAAGGATAAAGGGGATAAAGGATAAAAAGTAATGTCAGGAGTTCAACAAAACGTATGAGGACTTGACAAAAGAACCAGCATGGAGACCATGGTCGAGGGATCAAAGGCCAGAGGAAACAATGGATGACATGGCAGTCAAGAGGTAAACAAAATATAACTGGATGAACTAGATGTGACAAAATCAATGGGGCCTCACTTAATCTCACAATGATTGCCGAAGGAATCTACAGAAGCACTTCGTCTCCTGTTATCTAAGATTTATAATAAACACTTGAGGCAGGAAATCTCCCAGGTGTATGGAAAAAGGCAAACATAAGGCCTGCGGGCCGCTCCAAGCAACAGCCTGGTGGACCAAGCTCTCACAAGTCGAGCCTGGCCTCGGGCCGGGCTTGGGGAGTAGAACAACTCCCAGAACCCCATCAACCAGGTATCAACCAGGTACCAGGTAAGATGTGATTCATATGTCTGGCGGCGTGCAGCCGCGTCAAACAGCCTCATTGATCACACCACCAACTAGTAGGCCTGGCCAGAGACTGCGCTAGGGAGATGTTGATCTTTAGAATCATCACAAGGTAACCACAAAGGTAAGATAGTCAAAATAGTAAAAAAAAAGGCGATAGACAAAAGGCACTAAATTACAGACTAGAGTCGTTGACAAGTATTCTGTGAAAAATGCTGGAGAAAGTAATTAGGTATAACTAGCTGAGAATGACAGAACCATTCATGTAACAACTAAAGTGAACCATCTATGTAGAACCATCAAAGAGGCGGCATGGATTTAGAAACGGAAAGCAATGCCTAACAAATCTCACAAACCTAACAAATCATGCCTAACAAATCTCACAAAAATAACAAATCATGCCTAACAAATCTCACAAACCTTACAAATCATGCCTAACAAATCTCACAAACCTAACAAATCATGCCTAACAAATCTCACAAACCTAACAAATCATGCCTAACAAATCTCACAAACCTAACAAATCATGCCTAACAATCTCATTGTTTTATGAGTTACTAAACTAAGACAGAAAAAAAGACTACACAATATTTTCCCAAGACTAACAACAAGCATTTGACACTGTTCCGCGTGAAAGGTTAGTGTAAGTGATGGAGAAGCAGGCTGGGATAACTGGGGGAACTAACTGGGTATGGAAGTATTTGAAGAACAGAAGGCAAAAAGTCACACACATAGGTAGTTTCAAGCTGGAGGAATGTAACAATGGGGTCCCATTAAGCTCAGTGCTGAGACAGCTGCTATTCCTAATTTATGTGAATGGCCTACCGGAGTGAGTGAGCTTTTACATGTCAATGTTTCCAGACAATGCAAAGCTAAAGAGGAATGTAAAAACAGAACTGCGTAGATTTGGAAGCTGGCCCTTTAGTATTTTCCACGTGTATATTATTTGATATCTCTCGTCTCCACTAGAAAGGAGACGAGAGATATTAAATAATATACACGTGGAAAATACTGGAGGGACAGGTCCCAAATCTACACAGTAAAATAACAAGGTACTGGAGTGAACGATATGGAAGAAAATGCAGAATAGAACCAGTGAAGAGCAGAGGTGCCATAGGCACAATCAGAGAACACTGTATAAACATTAGAGGTCCGCGGTTGTTCAACGTCCTCCCAGCGAGCATAAGAAATATTGCCGGAACAACCGTGGACATCTTCAAGAGAAAACTAGATAGTTTTCTTCAAGGAGTGCCGGACCAACCGGGTTATGGTGGATATGTGGGCCTGCGGGCCGCTCCAAGCAACAGCCTGGTGGACCAAGCTCTCAAAAGTCAAGCCTGGCTTGGGGAGTAGAACTCTCAGAACCCCCATCAAGCAGGTAAGTCCATCGACGAGGAGGCCTGTTCGAGGAGACCGGGCCGCGGGGACGATGAGCCCTGAAATCATGTCAATATATCCTCAAGGTGGCTAAGGAATTACAAATTTGGTGAAGCAAGATACACAGTTTAATGTGATAATAGTCTTTTGTAGCCCCAGTGGTTCAAGAAATGGCCCACAACCGTTTCTGCGCAGAGAAATTTGTGTGTTAAGCCAGTCAGTAAACATGGCCCGCACAGCCGTCGCAAGGGCAGCAGCTGTGAAAAGTATAGTGGTGGTGACGTCTACAAGTCTGGTGACCTTATTGGATAATCCATAGACATGTAGTTCTTCTTGCACGATAATGTATAATGATAGATGAAAACTGTTGTGAATTTCACTGTCTTGGGGGCCACTAGAATTAGTTGTGGTTCTTAAAATGGTATTGTCCTCAGGCGATCCAAGATAGCAGTCAAGCCTTTTTAAGAGCTTCGACATCATTTGAAAAAACACACATTTCCAAATGGAAGCAGGACTCTATACACAGTTTCAATGAAGATTTAAGAGCCCGAATGGCTCATAAACCTGAACACTGATTGATAGTCGAGAGGCGGGACCAAAGAGCCAAAGCTCAACCCCCACAAGCACAGTTAGGCGAGCCACCCTTCTCAGGGGGTGTACTCGCCTAATTGTGGGCGTAATTGGTCTTAAAGTTGTGGGTGGAGAAGGCTTCCACGTGTTGTTCAGTGACTTCCACTTTTCAACCACATACTGTACGAGTATTTTTCTTGTATTCCCAGGGTGTAGGGGTGGGCGTCTCTCCTACTAGAGCCATGTTGTAGGAGAGACGCCATGACACCGGTCGGGCGTGGCTGGGTGACAACATGGGCGGATGGTGACAAATTTAGGCTGTGGCGGAGGAAATGTGGGCGGGTAGGCACTTGGTCGGCGCTGACTGGGTAGGCTGGCTGCCCGCCCCTCTTGCCCACCCCGCTAGCCCCCTCTCTCCGACCCCCCCCCCCCTTTCCCGCCCATCGTGGCTCTTACCCCCCCCCCTTTCCCTATCTCCCACGACCCCAGTCACTCTCCCTCCTCCCCACCCGTTCGTCCCCACCCCAAAGAGTGCAAGCATA
>WNGS01160430.1:29553438-29581046 GCA_020271785.1 Procambarus virginalis
TTTAGTTAGCAATTTATATTTACATTACAGTATCAACATTTTGATAGGTGCGGCTCTAACTTGGGAACCGAAAATAGGTAAATATCAGGATAAAGTGTTAAGCCAGTATGCCTAGATAATTCGAACATAGTTGGTTATCCTGCTGTTACCTTTGATGATTTCGGTGCTCAACGTCCCCGCGGCCCGGTCCCCGATCAGGCCTCGTTATTGAATAAATTGAGAAATTTGAACATTTATCAGTTATGCGTCATTTAAGAGTTAATTACCATTAACCGCTTGACTTGCTAAGATAGATCATATTAATATTGTGTTGTTAAATAAAATAGTTTCGGGTCCTAGCGTCCCCGCGGCCCAGTCGTCGACTAGGCCTCCTTGTTGCTGGACTGGTCAACCAGGCTGTTAGATGCAGCTGCTCGCAGCCTGACGTATAAGTCACAGCCTGGTTGATGAGGTATCCTTTGGAGATGCTTATCAAGTTATCCCTTGAACACCGCACTCTTAAGTGATATTTATTGACAAATAGGCAACAAAGTTCTGTGCCTGTATTTCCACTGGGAGAAGAGAACATTGAGGTTATCCTGACCTCGTGCTGTAACCTGCCCTCTGATTCTTGTGTGAGTAATGAACTGCGCGAGTAGTAAATATTAACGTAGTGTGATACCTGGTTGATGGGGTTCTGGGAGTTCTTTTACTCCCCAAACCCGGCCCGAGGCCAGGCTCGACTTGTGAGAGTTTGGTCCACCAGGCTGTTGCTTGGAGCGGCCCGCTGGCCCACATACCCACCACAGCCCGGCTGGTCCGGAACATCTCTTAGAAAACAGTCCAGTTTTCTCTTGAAGATGTCCACGGTTGTTCCGGCAATATTTCTTATAGTCGCTGGGAGGACGTTGAACAACCGTGAAGCCTCCTTGAAAACTAGGTGTGCAATGGGCACGCTAAGAGACAATTTTGTCTACATTAAGTGGTCAATACTTTCCAACACCTTCCGTCTAGTCAAGAAACAAGGGACATAACTGCCTGACCTCACATGGTGCTCTGAAATGGACTTTATAAAACACCTCCAAAGGATATCTGATCAACCGCGCTGTTATTCATGTCAGACTTAACTCCTGTAACAGACTGGTCTGTTTGACCAGACCACGAACCAGGAGGCCTAGTCAGAGACCGGACCGCGAGGATGTTCATCCTCGGAATCACCTCTTAACATTAGGGGAGGGGCCGGAGGCGTTAAGAGCCGGTGGGGGAGGGGGTGCTGTAAGGGAGAGGCAGAAAATGGAGAACGGGAGGTAAAAATACCCCAGGTGTCTGGGCAGCCACCGTAGAAAATGGAGACGGACGGACGGACTTTAAATTGGCCGGGGTTACCTTAGTAAATTAGGCACGTGGCACTCATTGTTGTGGGCAGCGGCTGGCCGTAAAATTGATGAGGAGAATAAGCACCTTCAACTGTGTAAACTAGCGGAAAATACAGCTGAATGTATAAAAGAGGGTCAACTTTTAGTGTGTGATTTCGAGCACGTATTAACGTGTTGGTTGAAGGAAAACACGGTTTGGATTTACAGTTCAACAAATTGTTATCTTTTGGGATTGTAGGAAAAAGTAGCCTTCCGCATTGTAGATTGTTAAAATGAACTAAAGGAAGCCGGAACGCCAGCCGCGCTCAAGCTGTCAGAGCCCCAGCTACGGCAAACCCTTGTCTCAAACTCTGGGGCCAGATTCACGAAAGCACTTTCACAAACACTTACGAACCTGTACATCTTTTCTCAATCTTTGGCGGCTTTGTTTACAAATATTAAACAGGTAATGAGCTCCGAAGCACCAGGAGGCTGTTTATAACAATAACAACAGTTGAATGGCAAGTTTTCATGCTTGTAAACTGTTTAATAAATGTAACCAAGGCCGTCAAAGATTGAGGAAAGATGTACACGTTCGTAAGTGCTTGCGTAAGTGCTTTCGTGAATCTGGGCCCTGGTCTCCTTCAACCAGTCGTGTAAATATAATAAATTAATCAACGGCAGTAATGTAGGCAGAGTATCCCATCCTCTACACACAGAAGTTGTAGAGGATGTGATTGCCCAAGTAGCCATAGTTGGCTGATAGCTACTTGGCCAACCACCTCTACTAGCCTTAGCAGTCTTCCTCCAGACACACACTTAGGTTTAAATCATGGACGCTGCGATAAACAGCCTAGTGGACCAAAATCTCACAAGTCAAGCCTGGCCTCGGGCCGGGCTTGGGAAGTAGAACTCCCAGAACCCCATCAAACTCCCGTGTGGAGCGTGAAGTCAAAGAAAGATATACAACGTTCTGATAACTTGTGTTTACCTTATAGTGTTTCCCCAGGATCAATGTCGGTGCGGCCCTATCTCTCACCAGGCCTGGTTGTTGGCCTGGTCACCAGCCTGCTATACAACTGATATATGATTCAATGTTTGTGTCATTCACGAAGAAATTGTTTGGGTTATCGATCTTAAGTGTGCTCAGGGCTTCAATGAAAACTGTGTGTACCTGGAATATGTCTGGAGTGGGTTCTTGGAACTCAAAATTCACTGTAGAATGGTCAATAGAGTGGAGTGGGTTAGAACAAGTTGACAATTTGTTCTAACAGGCTGTTGCTTTTAGCAGTAGCGGTTGGTCCGATATTTCTTGCGGGAAAGTGTCTACTTTTATCCTGAACACGTCTATGTTTGTACTTGCGTACAAGCGGAGCAGTGAATTTACAATTTGTATTTACTATTTTCCTGGAGCATACCTGGAGAGGGTATGCTCATGGATCTCCAAATATATTCATTAGAAAGGAGACTAGAGAGAGAGATCCAATACGTGGAAAATACTTAAGGGCCAGATCCCAAGTCTACACGGTAAAATAACAACTTACTGGAGTGAACGATGTAGAAAAAATGCTATATATAACCAGTGAAGAGCAGAGGTGCCATAGGCACAATCAGAGAACACTGTATAATCATCAGAGGTCCGCGGTTGTTCAACATCCTCCCGGCGAGTATAAGAAATATTGCCGGAACAACCGGCAACAAAAGAAATATGGGAGCCGGTCGGCCGAGCAGACAGCACACTGGACTTGTGATCCTGTGGTCCCGTGTTCGATCCCGGGCGCCGGAGAGAAGCGTTTCTTTCGGGCGAAGCGAAGAGTTTCTTTCACCCTATGCCCCTATTACCTAGCAGTAAAATATGTACCTGGGTGTTAGTCAGCTGTCACGGGCTGCTTCCTAGGGGTGGAGGCCTGGTTGAGGACCGGGCCGCGGGGACACTAAAGCCCCGAAATCATCTCAAGATAACCTCAAAATAACCGTGGACATCTTCAACAGAAAACTATATAGTTCTCTTAAAGAAGTGCCGGACCTGCGAGCAACAGCCTGTTGGACCACAACCCGTCCTCGCAAATTCGTATAGTCAATATTGACTTATTAAATACGTGCATAGGTGACATACTAAACATAATAGTTTACCTTGAAAAGCTTCATAGAAAACACCGACCTTACCTAACCTTGTTAGTATGTTAAGATAAGCATCTTATAGCTTCGTAATTACAGTTGTTACTTAACCTATTATAGGTATAGGTTAAGTAATAATTGTAATTACGAAGCAATAAGATGCTTATCTTAACATACTAACAAGGTTAGGTAAGGTCGGTGTTTTCTATGAAGCTTTTCAAGGTAAACTATTATGTTTAGTATGTCACATGCACGTATTTAATAAGTCAATATTGACTGTAAGAAAGTGCGAGAACGGGTTGCACAAGTCAAGCCTGGCCTCGGGCCGGGCTTGGGGAGTAGAACAACTCCCAGAACCCCATCAAGCAGGAGTTTCGGGAATTCTTTTACTGCCCAAGCCCGGCCTGATGGCAGGCTCGACCTGTGTTGTGTCTGCAGGATCGAACTCTTGAACCCCTGTTTTTTAACCGTCGGTTTTCTAATGCACAAATATCGGACCTATTATTCTCTATAATATTAACTACATATATTTCTCTTAAACACGCATCTCCAAGATGCAAACAGCAACATCTGTTCAACTTCCACGGGCCCATTTGCTGCTAGTTGAACAGCGGCATCAGGTGAAAGTAATTGCCTATTTGTTTCTAACTCTGCCGGGAATCGAATTCAGGTTCGTGAACTGCGAATCCCGAACACCTTTTTACTTTTTTTTTTATTATTTTCTATGACAGACGTGGCCACACATTTACAATGCTAACCGACATATATACATTTTCTTCTGACCTCTATGGACAGGGTGAGAGATCAACCCAGTGTGACCCAGTGAGATTGAGAGATTTTCCCGAACACTTGTTTGCTGGGGCTGCGAGACTGTAACTCCATGTTGGTGTCTGCCTGCCTGCCACTCTTGATGTGTGCCTGCCTGCCTGCCACTCTTGGCGTGTGTCTGCCTGCCTGCCACTCTTGGCGTGTGTCTGCCTGCCTGCCACTCTTGGCGTGTGCCTGCCTGCCACTCTTGGCGTGTGCCTGCCTGCCACTCTTGGCGTGTGTCTTCCTGCCTGCCACTCTTGGCGTGTGTCTGCCTGCCTGCCACTCTTGGCGTGTGCCTGCCTGCCTGCCACTCTTGGCGTGTGTCTGCCTGCCTGCCACTCTTGGCGTGTGCCTGCCTGCCTGCCACTCTTGGCGTGTGCCTGCCTGCCTGCCACTCTTGGCGTGTCTGCCTGCCTGCCTGCCACTCTTGGCGTGTCTGCCTGCCTGCCTGCCACTCTTGGCGTGTCTGCCTGCCTGCCTGCCACTCTTGGCGTGTCTGCCTGCCTGCCTGCCACTCTTGGCGTGTGCCTGCCTGCCTGCCACTCTTGGCGTGTCTGCCTGCCTGCCTGCCACTCTTGGCGTGTCTGCCTGCCTGCCTGCCACTCTTGGCGTGTCTGCCTGCCTGCCTGCCACTCTTGGCGTGTCTGCCTGCCTGCCTGCCACTCTTGGCGTGTCTGCCTGCCTGCCTGCCACTCTTGGCGTGTCTGCCTGCCTGCCTGCCACTCTTGGCGTGTCTGCCTGCCTGCCTGCCACTCTTGGCGTGTCTGCCTGCCTGCCTGCCACTCTTGATGTGTGCCTGCCTGCCTGCCACTCTTGATGTGTGCCTGCCTGCCACTCTTGGCGTGTGTCTGCCTGCCACTCTTGGCGTGTGTCTGCCTGCCTGCCACTCTTGATGTGTGCCTGCCTGCCACTCTTGATGTGTGCCTGCCTGCCACTCTTGGCGTGTGTCTGCCTGCCTGCCACTCTTGGCGTGTGTCTGCCTGCCTGCCACTCTTGGCGTGTGTCTGCCTGCCTGCAACTCTTGGCGTGTGTCTGCCTGCCTGCCACTCTTGGCGTGTGTCTGCCTGCCTGCCACTCTTGGCGTGTGCCTGCCTGCCTGCCACTCTTGGCGTGTGCCTGCCTGCCTGCCACTCTTGGCGTGTGCCTGCCTGCCTGCCACTCTTGGCGTGTGTCTGCCTGCCTGCCACTCTTGGCGTGTGTCTGCCTGCCTGCTACTCTTGGCGTGTCTGCCTGCCTGCCACTCTTGGCGTGTGTCTGCCTGCCTGCCACTCTTGGCGTGTCTGCCTGCCTGCCACTCTTGGCGTGTCTGCCTGCCTGCCACTCTTGGCGTGTCTGCCTGCCTGCCACTCTTGGCGTGTGCCTGCCTGCCTGCCACTCTTGGCGTGTGCCTGCCTGCCTGCCACTCTTGGCGTGTCTGCCTGCCTGCCACTCTTGGCGTGTCTGCCTGCCTGCCACTCTTGGCGTGTGTCTGCCTGCCTGCCACTCTTGGCGTGTGCCTGCCTGCCTGCCACTCTTAGCGTGTGCCTGCCTGCCTGCCACTCTTGGCGTGTGCCTGCCTGCCTGCCACTCTTGGCGTGTCTGCCTGCCTGCCTGCCACTCTTGGCGTGTCTGCCTGCCTGCCATTGGCGTGTGTCTGCCTGCCTGCCACTCTTGGCGTGTGTCTGCCTGCCTGCCACTCTTGGCGTGTGTCTGCCTGCCTGCCACTCTTGGCGTGTGTCTGCCTGCCTGCCACTCTTGGCGTGTGTCTGCCTGCCTGCCACTCTTGGCGTGTGTCTGCCTGCCTGCCACTCTTGGCGTGTGTCTGCCTGCCTGCCACTCTTGGCGTGTGTCTGCCTGCCTGCCACTCTTGGCGTGTGTCTGCCTGCCTGCCACTCTTGGCGTGTGTCTGCCTGCCTGCCACTCTTGGCGTGTGTCTGCCTGCCTGCCACTCTTGGCGTGTGTCTGCCTGCCTGCCACTCTTGGCGTGTGTCTGCCTGCCTGCCACTCTTGGCGTGTGCCTGCCTGCCTGCCACTCTTGGCGTGTGCCTGCCTGCCACTCTTGGCGTGTGTCTGCCTGCCTGCCACTCTTGGCGTGTGTCTGCCTGCCTGCCACTCTTGGCGTGTGTCTGCCTGCCTGCCTGCCACTCTTGGCGTGTGTCTGCCTGCCTGCCTGCCACTCTTGGCGTGTGTCTGCCTGCCTGCCACTCTTGGCGTGTGTCTGCCTGCCTGCCACTCTTGGCGTGTGTCTGCCTGCCTGCCACTCTTGGCGTGTCTGCCTGCCTGCCACTCTTGGCGTGTGCCTGCCTGCCTGCCACTCTTGGCGTGTGCCTGCCTGCCTGCCACTCTTGGCGTGTGCCTGCCTGCCTGCCACTCTTGGCGTGTGCCTGCCTGCCTGCCACTCTTGGCGTGTCTGCCTGCCTGCCACTCTTGGCATGTCTGCCTGCCTGCCACTCTTGGCATGTCTGCCTGCCTGCCACTCTTGGCGTGTCTGCCTGCCTGCCACTCTTGGCGTGTCTGCCTGCCTGCCACTCTTGGCGTGTGTCTGCCTGCCTGCCACTCTTGGCGTGTGTCTGCCTGCCTGCCACTCTTGGCGTGTGTCTGCCTGCCTGCCACTCTTGGCGTGTGTCTGCCTGCCTGCCACTCTTGGCGTGTGCCTGCCTGCCATTGGCGTGTTCCTGCCTGCCTGCCACTCTTGGCGTGTGCCTGCCTGCCTGCCACTCTTGGCGTGTGTCTGCCTGCCTGCCACTCTTGGCGTGTGCCTGCCTGCCTGCCACTCTTGGCGTGTGCCTGCCTGCCTGCCACTCTTGGCGTGTGCCTGCCTGCCATTGGCGTGTGCCTGCCTGCCTGCCACTCTTGGCGTGTGCCTGCCTGCCTGCCACTCTTGGCGTGTGCCTGCCTGCCTGCCACTCTTGGC
Organism: Procambarus virginalis; assembly: GCA_020271785.1. Classification (NCBI taxonomy): domain Eukaryota; kingdom Metazoa; phylum Arthropoda; class Malacostraca; order Decapoda; family Cambaridae; genus Procambarus; species Procambarus virginalis. The sequence goes on from WNGS01160430.1 coordinate 29,560,594, forward strand.
GTGTGTCTGCCTGCCTGCCACTCTTGGCGTGTGCCTGCCTGCCATTGGCGTGTGCCTGCCTGCCTGCCACTCTTGGCGTGTGCCTGCCTGCCTGCCACTCTTGGCGTGTGTCTGCCTGCCTGCCACTCTTGGCGTGTGCCTGCCTGCCTGCCACTCTTGGTGTGTGCCTGCCTGCCTGCCACTCTTGGCGTGTGCCTGCCTGCCTGCCACTCTTGGCGTGTGCCTGCCTGCCACTCTTGGCCTGTGTCTGCCTGCCTGCCACTCTTGGCGTGTGCCTGCCTGCCTGCCACTCTTGGCGTGTGTCTGCCTGCCTGCCACTCTTGGCGTGTGTCTGCCTGCCTGCCACTCTTGGCGTGTGCCTGCCTGCCTGCCACTCTTGGCGTGTGCCTGCCTGCCTGCCACTCTTGGCGTGTGTCTGCCTGCCTGCCACTCTTGGCGTGTGTCTGCCTGCCTGCCACTCTTGGCGTGTGTCTGCCTGCCTGCCACTCTTGGCGTGTGCCTGCCTGCCACTCTTGGCGTGTGCCTGCCTGCCACTCTTGGCGTGTGCCTGCCTGCCACTCTTGGCGTGTGCCTGCCTGCCACTCTTGGCGTGTGCCTGCCTGCCTGCCACTCTTGGCGTGTGCCTGCCTGCCTGCCACTCTTGGCGTGTGCCTGTCTGCCACTCTTGGCGTGTGCCTGCCTGCCACTCTTGGCGTGTGCCTGTCTGCCTGCCACTCTTGGCGTGTGCCTGTCTGCCTGCCACTCTTGGCGTGTGCCTGCCTGCCTGCCACTCTTGGCGTGTGCCTGCCTGCCTGCCATTGGCGTGTTCCTGCCTGCCTGCCACTCTTGGCGTGTGCCTGCCTGCCTGCCACTCTTGGCGTGTGCCTGCCTGCCATTGGCGTGTGCCTGCCTGCCTGCCACTCTTGGCGTGTGCCTGCCTGCCTGCCACTCTTGGCATGTGCCTGCCTGCCTGCCTGCCACTCTTGGCGTGTGCCTGCCTGCCACTCTTGGCGTGTGCCTGCCTGCCACTCTTGGCGTGTGCCTGCCTGCCACTCTTGGCATGTGCCTGCCTGCCTGCCTGCCACTCTTGGCATGTGCCTGCCTGCCTGCCTGCCACTCTTGGCATGTGCCTGCCTGCCTGCCTGCCACTCTTGGCATGTGCCTGCCTGCCTGCCTGCCTGCCACTCTTGGCGTGTGCCTGCCTGCCACTCTTGGCGTGTGCCTGCCTGCCACTCTTGGCATGTGCCTGCCTGCCAGCCACTCTTGGCGTGTGCCTGCCTGCCTGCCACTCTTGGCGTGCCTGCCTGCCAGCCACTCTTGGCGTGTGCCTGCCTGCCAGCCACTCTTGGCGTGTGCCTGCCTGCCTGCCACTCTTGGCGTGTGCCTGCCTGCCTGCCACTCTTGGCATGTGCCTGCCTGCCACTCTTGGCGTGTGCCTGCCTGCCACTCTTGGCGTGTGCCTGCCTGCCACTCTTGGCGTGTGCCTGCCTGCCAGCCACTCTTGGCGTGTGCCTGCCTGCCACTCTTGGCGTGTGCCTGCCTGCCTGCCACTCTTGGCGTGTGCCTGCCTGCCAGCCACTCTTGGCATGTGCCTGCCTGCCACTCTTGGCGTGTGCCTGCCTGCCTGCCACTCTTGGCGTGTGCCTGCCTGCCACTCTTGGCGTGTGCCTGCCTGCCTGCCACTCTTGGCGTGTGCCTGCCTGCCTGCCACTCTTGGCGTGTGCCTGCCTGCCTGCCACTCTTGGCGTGTGCCTGCCTGCCTGCCACTCTTGGCGTGTGCCTGCCTGCCTGCCACTCTTGGCGTGTGCCTGCCTGCCAGCCACTCTTGGCGTGTGCCTGCCTGCCTGCCACTCTTGGCGTGTGCCTGCCTGCCAGCCACTCTTGGCGTGTGCCTGCCCGCCTGCCACTCTTGGCGTGTGCCTGCCTGCCAGCCACTTTTGGCGTGTGCCTGCCCGCCTGCCACTCTTGGCGTGTGCCTGCCTGCCTGCCACTCTTGGCGTGTGCCTGCCTGCCTGCCACTCTTGGCGTGTGCCTGCCTGCCTGCAACTCTTGGCGTGTGCCTGCCTGCCTGCCACTCTTGGCGTGTGCCTGCCTGCCAGCAACTCTTGGCGTGTGCCTGCCTGCCAGCCACTCGGCGTGTGCCTGCCCGCCTGCCACTCTTGGCGTGTGCCTGCCTGCCAGCCACTCTTGGCGTGTGCCTGCCTGCCAGCCACTCTTGGCGTGTGCCTGCCTGCCTGCCACTCTTGGCGTGTGCCTGCCTGCCAGCAACTCTTGGCGTGTGCCTGCCCGCCTGCCTGTCCTCTGGAGTGGTGGTCACCAATCAATAGGTTGAGAGTGGCAGGAGTAAGCGAGCCGGGTAGGAGGGTGGCCATGCTGGTGGCTGTAACACGCCTGCTGCTCCCCGAGTGCTCTGGTCAGGGTCTGCCTACCGTGTCCTCCCTCTACTGGCATACTGCACCACCACCACCACACTAGGTGGCCACACCCAACACTTTTCCCAGCCCTCTTGGGTGCATCTGGACGATCAACTCTCATTTGTGCCTCTCTATTATTAAGATCTTTATTGACAATTTAATTTCGTTTTTGCCTAATCTGAGGATTTCAGTTTTATTAAAGCGAGGAAAATGCTGCTATTCACTATCACGCAGGACAGAGGGTCATACACAAGTCAATAGGTCTAAACTGTAGGCTGAAGCACCTATATCATGGGTACAATCAATGTTTTAATGTATGAATATGTGAAAATTTACTTTTTATTGTGCACTGCCACACAAGGCATTGATGGATTCATAAGAATCACAAATCCACAGCTGTTCAATACTCTCCCAGTCTCCCAACAAGCACTAGAAGTATTGCCAGAACAAAGGTGGTTGTTCTGACAATTGGTTCGTAAAGAACCAATTAGATACGTTCTTGCAAGAAGTACCGGGCTAATCGGGCTGTGGCGGATATATAGGCCTGCGGGTTTCTCCAAGCAACAGCCTGTTGAACCAAGTTATCACAAGTCGAGCCTGGCCTCTGGCCGGGCTTGGGGAGTAGAAGAACTCTAGAGACCCTCTCCAGGCAAGATTCAGGGGAAGTAGACTGATTTTGTCCATTTTCTCGACACTCTTGCTTTATCTTGTGCGTTGTGATCATGTCTCTTGATTCTTTTGTCTATGTCCTTCACCTTCAAGACTAATCTGACCCTAAAATCTTTGAACTTTGTGGCTTCTGTTTGTGAAAACATTAGTGAGGCTTCACGCTGTTGTTGTGTACTAGAGAACTCATCGCATTGTAAATAATTAGCTCAGTGTTTCTTAAAGCCGAGCTTGTGCGTGTGGCTGATGACTGGCATTGAGTGCACGTCCCTCTGTGTTACCTTACCTTGAGGTTACCTTGAGGTGCTTCCGGGGCTTAGCGTCCCCGCGGCCCGGTCGTCGACCAGGCCTCCTGGTTGCTGGACTGGTCAACCAGGTTGTTGGACGCGGCTGCTCGCAGCCTGATGTAGGAGTCACAGCCTGGTTGATCAGGTATCCTTTGGAGGTGCAGGCAGCCCTAGATAGTGTAACACTATCTAGGGTGGACAGCTGGCGCTTTGGAGGGTAGGCTGTGACAGCTCTTCCAGTCGTCAATGGATGGGAAAGTCTTTATTCTCCAGGAATAATGAGCTTATTGGACCAAACTCCGAGACCGGGTTGAGGGGAGTAGAAAAACTCCCAGAACCCCATCAACCAGGTATCTAGCTCTCTGGGGCCAGATTCACGAAAGCACTTACGCAAGTACTTAGGAACGTGTGCATCTTTCCTCAATCTTTGACGGCTTTGGTTAAATTTATTTAACAGTTTACAAGCATGAAAACTTCCCAATCAACTGTTTTGTTGTTATAAACAGCCTCCTGGTGCTTCGGAGCTCATTACTTGTTTAATAATTGGAAACAAAGCCGCCAAAGATTGAGAAAAGATGTACAGGTTCGTAAGTGCTTGCGTAAGTGCTTTCGTGAATCTGGCCCCTGGTCTTTTCTGGGTCACAAGGCCTTTCCCGGTCCAATTCTTGCCATCATGGAAAGTAAACCGAAATTGTAAACCTAATAGGGCATTTGAATGTTTAATTAAAGCGTCACCAATGACCTTGTTATTAAGATGCTAGATACATTATTTATCAACCGATCAATGTGTCAATTATGTACACTAGGAGATGACATATTGGGCGTGATGTGTAGCCAACTTTGTCACTCAAGGCTGTCTACACAATGTGTGTTCCCTACCAGGATTAATTTGCTTTATATTCAGAGAATTTAGGTGTCCAAACCTGCTTGATACCTGCTTGATGGGGTTCTGGGAGTTAGTCTACTCCCCAAGGGAGCCGGTCGGCCGAGCGGACAGCACGCTGGACTTGCGATCCTGTGGTCCCAGGTTCGATCCCAGGCGCCGGAGAGAAACAATGGGCAGAGTTTCTTTCACCCTATGCCCTTGTTACCTAGCAGTAAAATAGGCACCTGGGTGTTAGTCAGCTGTCACGGGCTGTTTCCTGGGGGTGGAGGCCTGGTCGAAGACCGGGCCACGGGGACACTTAAAGCCCCGAAATCATCTCAAGATAACCTCAAGAAGCCCGGCCCGAGGCCAGGCCCGACTTGTGAGAGTTTGGTCCACCAGGCTGTTGCTTAGAGCGGCCCTCGGGGCCACATACCCACCACAGCCCGGCTGATCCGGAACTTCTCTTAGAAAACAGTCCAGTTTTCTCTTGAAGATGTCCACGGTTGTTCCGGCAATATTTCTAATAGTCGCTGGGAGGACGTTGAACAACCGCGGACCTCTGATGTTTATACAGTGTTCTCTGATTGTGCCTATGGCACCTCTGCTCTTCACTGGTTCAATCTTGCATTTTCTTCCATATCGTTCACTCCAGTACGTTGTTATTTTACTGTGTAGATTTGGTACTTGGCCCTCCAGTATCTTCCATGTGTATATTATTTGGTATCTCTCTCGTCTCCTTTCTAGAGAGTACATTTGGAGAGCTTTGAGACGATTCCAATAATTTAGGTGTTTTATCTCGTCTATGCGTGCCGTATATGTTCTCTGTATTCCCTCTATTTCATCAATCTCTCCTGTTCTGAAGGGGGAAGTGAGTACTGAGCAGTACTCGAGACGGGACAACACAAGTGACTTGAAGAGTACAACCATTGTGATGGGATCCCTGGATTTGATAGTTCTCGTAATCCCTCCGATCATTTTCCTGGCTGACGCAATATTTGCTTGGTTATGCTCCCTAAACGTTAGATCGTCGGACATCATTATTCCCAAATCCTTGACATGCTGTTTTTCTACTATTGGAAGATTCGATTGTGTTTTGTACCCTGTATTGTTACAGATCCTCATTTTTTCCGTACCTGAGTTCTTGAAATTTATCACTGTTAAACATCATGTTATTTTCTGCTGCCCAATTGAAAACTTTGTTGACATCTGCTTGTAGCTGTACTTGTAACCCTGTACTGTATTATGTAGGATTGCTTGACCAGGGTAAGATAAAGTTGAAAAATGTGTTTTTGAAGGTAAAATGTGTGTGGGTGTAGCTGGGTGGAGCTTTGTGTGTTGAGGATTAGGGCCAGGTGTATGTTGGCCGAGGGCGGCTCACCTGTGTAAGGGGTGTCAATACTTGACCTCCCCGCCAGGGGTGGTGTCGCTGGGGTACACCTGGCCCTTATCTCACCACCACGCCCTTATCTCACCACCTCGCACGCTCTCATTCACCCTACACGCGTGCCCACATCACCCCTCCATACTTCACTATACTATTTGCTACATTTATCCCACTCCTTCATACCCTCTCTAAATACAAATCTTTACTCCCTTCCATCACTCCCTTCCTTCCATCACTCCCTTCCATCACTCCCTTCCTTCCATCACTCCCTTCCATCACTACCTCCCTCCCATCACTCCCTTCCATCCCTCCCTCCCTCCCATCCCTCCCTTCCTCCCTCCCATCACTTCCTCCCTCCCATCACTTCCTCCCTCCCTCCCATCACTTCCTCCCTCCCTCCCATCACTCCCTTCCTCCCTTCCATCACTTCCTCCCTCCCTTCCATCACTCCCTCCCTCCCTTCCATCCCTCCCTTTCTCCCTCCCATCACTTCCTCCCTCCCTCCCATCACTCCCTTCCTCCCTTCCATCACTTCCTCCCTCCCTTCCATCACTCCCTCCCTTCCATGGCCATGGTGTATTCTTAACAAAGTGTAAGATCTGGGAAGAGCATGAGAGAAGCGTACACAGTGTGCACAACTTGTCGTTCTGCAGAGACCAAAAGTGACGAGTGTGTTGAACATTAACGGCCTTTCACGGGCCCACGGATAATCACCGAAATTATTATTAGGAAACAGGAACCCTAAAATACTTTTTCACATGCAAAATCCGGATATAACTTCAATCAGAACTCGGGCCTCTACTTAAGAGAGAGGTGTTTCGTTTCGTTGAAGTGACAGATTAGCAGATTCCAGAAGGAACTTTATGATAGATACTGTAGATAGTGAACTGTATTTAGGAGACCTGGTCGACGACCGGGCCGCGGGGACGTTAAGCCCCGGAAGCACCTCAAGGTAGTGTTTTCTCATTTACACAGCTAGCCAAATGTGAGATTTTAAATACTACACCGAAATTTACAGTACACCCATGAAGTCTGTACAGGATCATATTCATGGAACTCTTATGTTTATAAAGATATGCAAAGTATCACTAGCTAAACGCTTCAAGGTAATCTGGATTAATAAATTTGATAAAAGGGCCAGGAAGCATGAAAAACCTCTTTTTTCACTCTTAAAACAGCAGCAGGAAGGCAGCAACACCTAACATGCTCGCCACGAAGGCAGCAACACCTAACATGCTCGCCAGGAAGGCAGCAACACCTTACATGCTCGCCACGAAGGCAGCAGCACCTAACATGCTCGCCAGGAAGGCAGCAACACCTAACATGCTCGCCACGAAGGCAGCAACACCTAACATGCTCGCCAGGAAGGCAGCAACACCTTACATGCTCGCCACGAAGGCAGCAACACCTAACATGCTCGCCAGGAAGGCAGCAACACCTAACATGCTCGCCACGAAGGCAGCAACACCTAACATGCTCGCCAGGAAGGCAGCAACACCTTACATGCTCGCCACGAAGGCAGCAACACCTAACATGCTCGCCAGGAAGGCAGCAACACCTAACATGCTCGCCACGAAGGCAGCAACACCTAACATGCTCGCCAGGAAGGCAGCAACACCTAACATGCTCGCCACGAAGGCAGCAACACCTTACATGCTCGCCACGAAGGCAGCATCGCACCAGCCAATAAATTACAAGTCAATTACAATAACATGACACTTATGTTGTGGTTTCTGAGAAAGAAAGAAATGAGGTATCCAGGTCCACTTAGGAGGGTTTAGAACACGCAAAGCTCCTCTTACAACTGCTCAACTTACGACAAAAAAAAATCAGAACTCGACATCAACTCGTATCATTTGCGGACTAACCCACAGCAGCATGAAAATGGGCCTGGGGTAGCAAATGAAAATGCCCTGAAACTCTACAATCGGTTGTGTCTTCGACCGGACAGCGGAATAATATTAGTGATGAATTTGATGAATGAACGGCGCGTACTAGTGGCTTTACAAGATTGTAAATACCATGCTATGTATCCTCACAAACCCAAGGTACCTTCTTGTATAAAATAATGAATTCTACTACCAATTTAATCAATAGGTGCCCGACACTGCTAAATACACTGAGCATAACTAGCCGACATCTGTGTTCAAAGAAAAGTTTATTGACGCCCTTTCCTCATTCCTCATATCGGTATAGACAAAGACACAATCTATAGTTCTTTATCATCCTTTGCAGGTGACACTACGTTTTCATAAAGTAGACAACATAGAGGACACAGCAGGTCTTCAATCAGATGCAAGTCGGGTNTCCCCCTCCCCTCTTCCCCCTCCCCTCTTCCCCCTCCCCTCTTCCCCCCCTTCCCTCTTCCCCCCCTCCCCTCTTCCCCCCCTCCCCTCTTCCCCCCTCCCCTCTTCCCCCTCCCCTCTTCCCCCCTCCCTCTTCCCCCTCCCCTCTTCCCCCCCTCCCCTCTTCCCCCCCTCCCCTCTTCCCCCCCTCCCCTCTTCCCCCCCTCCCCTCTTCCCCCCCCTCTCCTCTTCCCCCCCTCTCCTCTTCCCCCCTCTCTCCTCTTCCCCCCTCTCCTCTTCCCCCCTCTCCTCTCCCCCCTCTCCTCTTCCCCCCTCTCCTCTCCCCCCTCTCCTCTTCCCCCCTCTCCTCTTCCCCCCTCTCCTCTTCCCCCCTCTCCTCTTCCCCCCTCTCCTCTTCCCCCCTCCCCTCTTCCCCCTCCCCCCTCCCCTCTTCCCCCTCCCCTCTTCCCCCCTCCCCTCTTCCCCCTCCCCTCTTCCCCCCTCTTCCCCCTCCCCTCTTCCCCCGCCCCCCTCCCCTCTTCCCCCTCCCCTCTTCCCCCTCCCCCTCCCCCCTCCCCTCTTCCCCCCTCCCCCTCCCCCTCCCCTCTTCCCCCCCTCCCCTCTTCCCCCCTCTTCCCCCTCCCCTTTCCTTCCCCCTCCCCTTTCCTTCCTCCCCTTTCCTTCCTTCCCTCCCCTTTCCTTCCCCCCTCCCCTTTCCTTCCCCCCTCCCCTTTCCTTCCCCCCTCCCCTCTTCCCCCTCCCCTCTTCCCCCTCCCCTCTTCCCCCCCCACAGCTCACATTACTTATCGCATACGGTTTAATAACACAAAGGTATTTCATAATTATATACAGTTATTTGTTTGTGCACAGTAAGTCTAGATGGTTTAGTTAGCATCTAAACTAAACTTGGTTTAGTTTAGTTAGCAATTTATATTTACATTACAGTATCAACATTTTGATAGGTGCGGCTCTAACTTGGGAACCGAAAATAGGTAAATATCAGGATAAAGTGTTAAGCCAGTATGCCTAGATAATTCGAACATAGTTGGTTATCCTGCTCTTACCTTTGATGATTTCGGGGCTCAACGTCCCCGCGGCCCGGTCCCCGATCAGGCCTCGTTATTGAATAAATTGAGAAATTTGAACATTTATCAGTTATGCGTCATTTAAGAGTTAATTATCATTAACCGCTTGACTTGCTAAGATAGATCATTGGTTATATGGTTATATAGCTTGGTTAATATTGTGTTGTTAAATAAAATAGTTTCGGGTCCTAGCGTCCCCGCGGCCCAGTCGTCGACTAGGCCTCCTTGTTGCTGGACTGGTCAACCAGGCTGTTAGATGCAGCTGCTCGCAGCCTGACGTATAAGTCACAGCCTGGTTGATGAGGTATCCTTTGGAGATGCTTATCAAGTTATCCCTTGAACACCGCACTCTTAAGTGATATCTATTGACAAATAGGCAACAAATTTCTGTGCCTGTATTTCCACTGGGAGAAGAGAACATTGAGGTTATCCTGACCTCGTGCTGTAACCTGCCCTCTGATTCTTGTTTGTCGAGTAATGAACTGCGCGAGTATTAAATATTAACGTAGTGTGATACCTGGTTGATGGGGTTCTGGGAGTTCTTTTATTCCCCAAACCCGGCCCGAGGCCAGGCTCGACTTGTGAGAGCTTGGTCCACCAGGCTGTTACTTGGAGCGGCCCGCTGGCCCACATACCCACCACAGCCCGGCTGGTCCGGAACATCTCTTAGAAAACAGTCCAGTTTTCTCTTGAAGATGTCCACGGTTGTTCCGGCAATATTTCTTATAGTCGCTGGGAGGACGTTGAACAACCGTGAAGCCTCCTTGAAAACTAGGTGTGCAATGGGCACGCTAAGAGACAATTTTGTCTACATTAAGTGGTCAATACTTTCCAACACCTTCCGTCTATGGTCAAGAAATAAGGGACATAACTGCCTGACCTCACGTGGTGCTCTGAAATGGACTTTATAAAACACCTCTAAAGGATATCTGATCAACCGCGCTGTTATTCATGTCAGACTTAACTCCTGTAACAGACTGGTCTCCTGTTTGACCAGTCCACGAACCAGGAGGCCTAGTCAGAGACCGGACCGCGAGGATATTGATCCTCGGAATCACCTCTAACATTAGGGGAGGGGCCGGAGGCGTTAAGAGCCGGTGGGGGAGGGGGTGCTGTAAGGGAGAGGCAGAAAATGGAGAACGGGAGGTAAAAATACCCCAGGTGTCTGGGCAGCCACCGTAGAAAATGGAGACGGACGGACGGACTTTAAATTGGCCGGGGTTACCTTAGTAAATTAGGCACGTGGCACTCATTGTTGTGGGCAGCGGCTGCCCGTAAAATTGATGAGGAGAATAAGCACCTTCAACTGTGTAAACTATAGCGGAAAATACAGCTGAATGTATAAAAGAGGGTCAACTTTTAGTGTGTGATTTCGAGCACATATTAACGTGTTGGTTGAAGGAAAACACGGTTTGGATTTACAGTTCAACAAATTATCTTTTGGGATTGTAGGAAAAAGTAGCCTTCCGCATTGTAGATTGAGAGAAACAAAACTTAAAATGAACTAAAGGAAGCCGGAACGCCAGCCGCGCTCAAGCTGTCAGAGCCCCAGCTACGGCAAACCCTTGTCTCAAACTCTGGGGCCAGATTCACGAAAGCACTTTCGCAAACACTTACGAACCTGTACATCTTTTCTCAATCTTTGGCGGCTTTGTTTACAAATATTAAACAGGTAATGAGCTCCGAAGCACCAGGAGGCTGTTTATAACAATAACAACAGTTGAATGGCAAGTTTTCATGCTTGTAAACTGTTTAATAAATGTAACCAAGGCCGTCAAAGATTGAGGAAAGATGTACACGTTCGTAAGTGCTTGCGTAAGTGCTTTCGTGAATCTGGGCCCTGGTCTCCTTCAACCAGTCGTGTAAATATAATAAATTAATCAACGGCAGTAATATAGGCCGAGTATCCCATCCTCTACACACACAAGTTGTAGAGGATGTGATTGCCCAAGTAGCCATAGTTGGCTGATAGCTACTTGGCCAACCACCTCTACTAGCCTTAGCAGTCTTCCTCCAGACACACAATTAGGTATCATGGACGATGCGATAAACAGCCTAGTGGACCAAAATCTCACAAGTCAAGCCTGGCCTCGGGCCGGGCTTGGGAAGTAGAAGAACTCCCAGAACCCCATCAAACTCCCGTGTGGAGCGTGAAGTCAAAGAAAGATATACAACGTTCTGATAACTTGTGTTTACCTTATATTGTTTCCCCAGGATCAATGTCGGTGCGGCCCTATCTCTCACCAGGCCTGGTTGTTGGCCTGGTCACCAGCCTGCTATACAACTGATATATGATTCAATGTTTGTGTCATTCACGAAGAAATTGTTTGGGTTATCGATCTTAAGTGTGCTCAGGGCTTCAATGAAAACTGTGTGTACCTGGAATATGTCTGGAGTGGGTTCTTGGAACTCAAAATTCACTGTAGAATGGTCAATAGAGTGGAGTGGGTTAGAACAAGTTGACAATTTGTTCTAACAGGCTGTTGCTTTTAGCAGTAGCGGTTGGTCCGATATTTCTTGCGGGAAAGTGTCTACTTTTATCCTGAACACGTCTATGTTTGTACTTGCGTACAAGCGGAGCAGTGAATTTACAATTTGTATTTACTATTTTCCTGGAGCATACCTGGAGAGGGTATGCTCAAGGATCTCCAAATATATTCATTAGAAAGGAGACTAGAGAGAGATCCAATACGTGGAAAATACTTAAGGGCCAGATCCCAAGTCTACACGGTAAAATAACAACTTACTGGAGTGAACGATGTAGAAAAAATGCTATATATAACCAGTGAAGAGCAGAGGTGCCATAGGCACATTCAGAGAGCACTGTATAATCATCAGAGGTCCGCGGTTGTTCAACATCCTCCCGGCGAGTATAAGAAATATTGCCGGAACAACCGGCAACAAAAGAAATATGGGAGCCGGTCGGCCGAGCGGACAGCACACTGGACTTGTGATCCTGTGGTCCCGTGTTCGATCCCGGGCGCCGGAGAGAAGCAATGGGCAGAGTTTCTTTCACCCTATGCCCCTATTACCTAGCAGTAAAATATGTACCTGGGTGTTAGTCAGCTGTCACGGGCTGCTTCCTAGGGGTGGAGGCCTGGTTGAGGACCGGGCCGCGGGGACAAAGCCCCGAAATCATCTCAAGATAACCTCAAAATAACCGTGGACATCTTCAACAGAAAACTATATAGTTCTCTTAAAGAAGTGCCGGACCTGTGAGCAACAGCCTGTTGGACCACAACCCGTCCTCGCAAATTCGTATAGTCAATATTGACTTATTAAATACGTGCATAGGTGACATACTAAACATAATAGTTTACCTTGAAAAGCTTCATAGAAAACACCGACCTTACCTAACCTTGTTAGTATGTTAAGATAAGCATCTTATTGCTTCGTAATTACAAGTATTACTTAACCTATACCTATAATAGGTTAAGTAACAACTGTAATTACGAAGCTATAAGATGCTTATCTTAACATACTAACAAGGTTAGGTAAGGTCGGTGTTTTCTATGAAGCTTTTCAAGGGAAACTATTATGTTTAGTATGTCACATGCACGTATTTAATAAGTCAATATTGACTGTAAGAAAGTGCGAGAACGGGTTGCACAAGTCAAGCCTGGCCTCGGGCCGGGCTTGGGGAGTAGAACAACTCCCAGAACCCCATCAAGCAGGAGTTTCGGGAATTCTTCTACTGCCCAAGCCCGGCCTGATGGCAGGCTCGACCTGTGTTGTGTCTGCAGGATCGAACTCTTGAACCCCTGTTTTTTAACCGTCGGTTTTCTAATGCACAAATATCGGACCTATTATTCTCTATAATATTAACTACATATATTTCTCTTAAACACGCATCTCCAAGATGCAAACCGCAACATCTGTTCAACTTCCACGGGCCCATTTGCTGCTAGTTGAACAGCGGCATCAGGTGAAAGTAATTGCCTATTTGTTTCTAACTCTGCCGGGAATCGAATTCAGGTTCGTGAACTGCGAATCCCGAACACCTTTTTACTTTTATTATTTTCTATGACAGACGTGGCCACACATTTACAATGCTAACCGACATATATACATTTTCTTCTGACCTCTATGGACAGGGTGAGAGATCAACCCAGTGTGACAGAGATTGAGAGATTTTCCCGAACACTTGTTTGCTGGGGCTGCGAGACTGTAACTCCATGTTGGTGTCTGCCTGCCTGCCACTCTTGATGTGTGCCTGCCTGCCTGCCACTCTTGGCGTGTGTCTGCCTGCCACTCTTGATGTGTGCCTGCCTGCCACTCTTGATGTGTGCCTGCCTGCCACTCTTGATGTGTGCCTGCCTGCCACTCTTGGCGTGTCTGCCTGCCTGCCATTGGCGTGTGCCTGCCTGCCACTCTTGATGTGTGTCTGCCTGCCTGCCACTCATGGCGTGTGCCTGCCTGCCATTGGCGTGTGCCTGCTTGCCATTGGCGTGTGCCTGCCACTCTTGGCGTATGCCTGCCTGCCACTCTTGGCGTGTGTCTGCCTGCCTGCCACTCTTGGCGTGTGTCTGCCTGCCTGCCACTCTTGGCGTGTGTCTGCCTGCCTGCCACTCTTGGCGTGTCTGCCTGCCTGCCACTCTTGGCGTGTGTCTGCCTGCCTGCCTGCCACTCTTGGCGTGTGTCTGCCTGCCTGCCACTCTTGGCGTGTCTGCCTGCCTGCCATTGGCGTGTGCCTGCCTGCCTGCCACTCTTGGCGTGTGCCTGCCTGCCTGCCACTCTTGGCGTGTGCCTGCCTGCCTGCCACTCTTGGCGTGTGCCTGCCTGCCTGCCACTCTTGGCGTGTGCCTGCCTACCTGCCACTCTTGGCGTGTGCCTGCCTGCCTGCCACTCTTGGCGTGTGCCTGCCTGCCTGCCACTCTTGGCGTGTGCCTGCCTGCCTGCCACTCTTGGCGTGTGCCTGCCTGCCTGCCACTCTTGGCGTGTGCCTGCCTGCCTGCCACTCTTGGCGTGTGCCTGCCTGCCTGCCACTCTTGGCGTGTGCCTGCCTGCCTGCCACTCTTGGCGTGTGCCTGCCTGCCTGCCACTCTTGGCGTGTGCCTGCCTGCCTGCCACTCTTGGCGTGTGCCTGCCTGCCTGCCACTCTTGGCGTGTGCCTGCCTGCCTGCCACTCTTGGCGTGTGCCTGCCTGCCTGCCACTCTTGGCGTGTGCCTGCCTGCCATTGGCGTGTGCCTGCCTGCCTGCCATTGGCGTGTGCCTGCCTGCCTGCCATTGGCGTGTGCCTGCCTGCCACTCTTGGCGTGTGCCTGCCTGCCATTGGCGTGTGCCTGCCTGCCACTCTTGGCGTGTGCCTGCCTGCCATTGGCGTGTGCCTGCCTGCCTGCCTGCCACTCTTGGCGTATGCCTGCCTGCCTGCCACTCTTGGCGTGTGCCTGCCTGCCACTCTTGGCGTGTGCCTGCCTGCCTGCCTGCCACTCTTGGCGTGTGCCTGCCTGCCTGCCTGCCACTCTTGGCGTATGCCTGCCTGCCACTCTTGGCGTGTGCCTGCCTGCCTGCCTGCCACTCTTGGCGTATGCCTGCCTGCCACTCTTGGCGTGTGCCTGCCTGCCTGCCTGCCACTCTTGGCGTGTGCCTGCCTGCCTGCCACTCTTGGCGTGTGCCTGCCTGCCTGCCTGCCACTCTTGGCGTGTGCCTGCCTGCCTGCCTGCCACTCTTGGCGTGTGCCTGCCTGCCTGCCTGCCACTCTTGATGTGTGCCTGCCTGCCACTCTTGGCGTGTGCCTGCCTGCCTGCCACTCTTGGCGTATGCCTGCCTGCCACTCTTGGCGTGTGCCTGCCTGCCTGCCTGCCACTCTTGGCGTGTGCCTGCCTGCCTGCCTGCCACTCTTGGCGTGTGCCTGCCTGCCTGCCTGCCACTCTTGGCGTGTGCCTGCCTGCCTGCCTGCCACTCTTGGCGTGTGCCTGCCTGCCTGCCACTCTTGGCGTGTGCCTGCCTGCCTGCCTGCCACTCTTGGCGTGCCTGCCTGCCTGCCTGCCACTCTTGGCGTGTGCCTGCCTGCCTGCCTGCCACTCTTGGCGTGTGCCTGCCTGCCACTCTTGGCGTGTGCCTGCCTGCCACTCTTGGCGTGTGCCTGCCTGCCTGCCACTCTTGGCGTATGCCTGCCTGCCACTCTTGGCGTGTGCCTGCCTGCCTGCCACTCTTGGCGTGTGCCTGCCTGCCTGCCTGCCACTCTTGGCGTGTGCCTGCCTGCCTGCCTGCCACTCTTGGCGTGTGCCTGCCTGCCTGCCTGCCACTCTTGGCGTGTGCCTGCCTGCCTGCCACTCTTGGCGTGTGCCTGCCTGCCTGCCACTCTTGGCGTGTGCCTGCCTGCCTGCCACTCTTGGCGTGTGCCTGCCTGCCTGCCTGCCACTCTTGGCGTGTGCCTGCCTGCCTGCCTGCCACTCTTGGCGTGTGCCTGCCTGCCTGCCACTCTTGGCGTGTGCCTGCCTGCCTGCCTGCCACTCTTGGCGTGTGCCTGCCTGCCTGCCTGCCTGCCACTCTTGGCGTGTGCCTGCCTGCCTGCCTGCCACTCTTGGCGTGTGCCTGCCTGCCTGCCTGCCACTCTTGGCGTGTGCCTGCCTGCCTGCCTGCCACTCTTGGCGTATGCCTGCCTGCCTGCCACTCTTGGCGTGTGCCTGCCTGCCTGCCACTCTTGGCGTATGCCTGCCTGCCTGCCACTCTTGGCGTATGCCTGCCTGCCTGCCACTCTTGGCGTGTGCCTGCCTGCCTGCCACTCTTGGCGTATGCCTGCCTGCCTGCCACTCTTGGCGTGTGCCTGCCTGCCTGCCACTCTTGGCGTGTGCCTGCCTGCCACTCTTGGCGTGTGCCTGCCTGCCTGCCTGCCACTCTTGGCGTGTGCCTGCCTGCCTGCCACTCTTGGCGTGTGCCTGCCTGCCTGCCACTCGGCGTGTGCCTGCCTGCCTGCCACTCTTGGCGTGTGCCTGCCTGCCTGCCACTCTTGGCGTGTGCCTGCCTGCCACTCTTGGCGTGTGCCTGCCTGCCTGCCTGCCACTCTTGGCGTGTGCCTGCCTGCCTGCCACTCTTGGCGTGTGCCTGCCTGCCTGCCACTCTTGGCGTGTGCCTGCCTGCCTGCCACTCTTGGCGTGTGCCTGCCTGCCACTCTTGGCGTGTGCCTGCCTGCCTGCCACTCTTGGCGTGTGCCTGCCTGCCTGCCACTCTTGGCGTGTGCCTGCCTGCCTGCCACTCTTGGCGTGTGCCTGCCTGCCTGCCACTCTTGGCGTGTGCCTGCCTGCCTGCCACTCTTGGCGTGTGCCTGCCTGCCTGCCACTCTTGGCGTGTGCCTGCCTGCCACTCTTGGCGTGTGCCTGCCTGCCACTCTTGGCGTGTGCCTGCCTGCCTGCCACTCTTGGCGTGTGCCTGCCCGCCTGCCACTCTTGGCGTGTGCCTGCCTGCCTGCCACTCTTGGCGTGTGCCTGCCTGCCTGCCACTCTTGGCGTGTGCCTGCCTGCCTGCCACTCTTGGCGTGTGCCTGCCTGCCTGCCACTCTTGGCGTGTGCCTGCCTGCCTGCCACTCTTGGCGTGTGCCTGCCTGCCTGCCACTCTTGGCGTGTGCCTGCCTGCCTGCCACTCTTGGCGTGTGCCTGCCCGCCTGCCACTCTTGGCGTGTGCCTGCCTGCCACTCTTGGCGTGTGCCTGCCTGCCTGCCACTCTTGGCGTGTGCCTGCCTGCCTGCCTGCCACTCTTGGCGTGTGCCTGCCTGCCTGCCTGCCACTCTTGGCGTGTGCCTGCCTGCCTGCCACTCTTGGCGTGTGCCTGCCTGCCTGCCTGCAACTCTTGGCGTGTGCCTGCCTGCCTGCCTGCAACTCTTGGCGTGTGCCTGCCTGCCTGCCTGCAACTCTTGGCGTGTGCCTGCCTGCCTGCCTGCCACTCTTGGCGTGTGCCTGCCTGCCTGCCACTCTTGGCGTGTGCCTGCCTGCCACTCTTGGCGTGTGCCTGCCTGCCTGCCACTCTTGGCGTGTGCCTGCCTGCCACTCTTGGCGTGTGCCTGCCTGCCAGCCACTCTTGGCGTGTGCCTGCCTGCCAGCCACTCTTGGCGTGCCTGCCTGCCTGCCTGCCTGCCACTCTTGGCGTGTGCCTGCCTGCCTGCCACTCTTGGCGTGTGCCTGCCTGCCTGCCAGCCACTCTTGGCGTGTGCCTGCCTGCCTGCCACTTGGCGTGTGCCTGCCTGCCTGCCACTTGGCGTGTGCCTGCCTGCCTGCCACTCTTGGCGTGTGCCTGCCTGCCTGCCACTCTTGGCGTGTGCCTGCCTGCCTGCCACTCTTGGCGTGTGCCTGCCTGCCTGCCACTCTTGGCGTGTGCCTGCCTGCCTGCCACTCTTGGCGTGTGCCTGCCTGCCTGCCACTCTTGGCGTGTGCCTGCCTGCCTGCCACTCTTGGCGTGTGCCTGCCGCCTGCCACTCTTGGCGTGTGCCTGCCTGCCTGCCAGCCACTCTTGGCGTGTGCCTGCCTGCCTGCCAGCCACTCTTGGCGTGTGCCTGCCTGCCTGCCTGCCAGCCACTCTTGGCGTGTGCCTGCCTGCCTGCCTGCCAGCCACTCTTGGCGTGTGCCTGCCTGCCTGCCAGCCACTCTTGGCGTGTGCCTGCCTGCCTGCCTGCCAGCCACTCTTGGCGTGTGCCTGCCTGCCAGCCACTCTTGGCGTGTGCCTGCCTGCCTGCCACTCTTGGCGTGTGCCTGCCTGCCTGCCACTCTTGGCGTGTGCCTGCCCGCCAGCCACTCTTGGCGTGTGCCTGCCCGCCTGCCACTCTTGGCGTGTGCCTGCCCGCCTGCCACTCTTGGCGTGTGCCTGCCCGCCTGCCACTCTTGGCGTGTGCCTGCCTGCCAGCCACTCTTGGCGTGTGCCTGCCCGCCAGCCACTCTTGGCGTGTGCCTGCCAGCCACTCTTGGCGTGTCTGCCTGCCTGCCAGCCACTCTTGGCGTGTGCCTGCCTGCCACTCTTGGCGTGTGCCTGCCCGCCTGCCACTCTTGGCGTGTGCCTGCCAGCCACTCTTGGCGTGTGCCTGCCCGCCTGCCACTCTTGGCGTGTGCCTGCCTGCCAGCCACTCTTGGCGTGTGCCTGCCTGCCTGCCACTCTTGGCGTGTGCCTGCCTGCCTGCCACTCTTGGCGTGTGCCTGCCTGCCTGCCAGCCACTCTTGGCGTGTGCCTGCCTGCCTGCCACTCTTGGCGTGTGCCTGCCTGCCTGCCACTCTTGGCGTGTGCCTGCCTGCCTGCCACTCTTGGCGTGTGCCTGCCTGCCTGCCACTCTTGGCGTGTGCCTGCCTGCCTGCCACTCTTGGCGTGTGCCTGCCTGCCTGCCACTCTTGGCGTGTGCCTGCCCGCCTGCCACTCTTGGCGTGTGCCTGCCTGCCTGCCAGCCACTCTTGGCGTGTGCCTGCCTGCCTGCCAGCCACTCTTGGCGTGTGCCTGCCTGCCTGCCTGCCAGCCACTCTTGGCGTGTGCCTGCCTGCCTGCCTGCCAGCCACTCTTGGCGTGTGCCTGCCTGCCTGCCAGCCACTCTTGGCGTGTGCCTGCCTGCCTGCCAGCCACTCTTGGCGTGTGCCTGCCTGCCTGCCTGCCAGCCACTCTTGGCGTGTGCCTGCCTGCCAGCCACTCTTGGCGTGTGCCTGCCTGCCTGCCACTCTTGGCGTGTGCCTGCCCGCCAGCCACTCTTGGCGTGTGCCTGCCCGCCTGCCACTCTTGGCGTGTGCCTGCCCGCCTGCCACTCTTGGCGTGTGCCTGCCCGCCTGCCACTCTTGGCGTGTGCCTGCCTGCCAGCCACTCTTGGCGTGTGCCTGCCCGCCAGCCACTCTTGGCGTGTGCCTGCCAGCCACTCTTGGCGTGTCTGCCTGCCTGCCAGCCACTCTTGGCGTGTGCCTGCCTGCCACTCTTGGCGTGTGCCTGCCCGCCTGCCACTCTTGGCGTGTGCCTGCCAGCCACTCTTGGCGTGTGCCTGCCCGCCTGCCACTCTTGGCGTGTGCCTGCCTGCCAGCCACTCTTGGCGTGTGCCTGCCTGCCTGCCACTCTTGGCGTGTGCCTGCCTGCCTGCCACTCTTGGCGTGTGCCTGCCTGCCTGCCAGCCACTCTTGGCGTGTGCCTGCCTGCCTGCCAGCCACTCTTGGCGTGTGCCTGCCTGCCTGCCAGCCACTCTTGGCGTGTGCCTGCCTGCCTGCCAGCCTCTCTTGGCGTGTGCCTGCCTGCCTGCCAGCCACTCTTGGCGTGTGCCTGCCTGCCTGCCAGCCACTCTTGGCGTGTGCCTGCCTGCCTGCAACTCTTGGCGTGTGCCTGCCTGCAACTCTTGGCGTGTGCCTGCCTGCCTGCCTGCCACTCTTGGCGTGTGCCTGCCCGCCTGCCACTCTTGGCGTGTGCCTGCCTGCCTGCCAGCCACTCTTGGCGTGTGCCTGCCTGCCTGCCACTCTTGGCGTGTGCCTGCCTGCCTGCAACTCTTGGCGTGTGCCTGCCTGCCTGCAACTCTTGGCGTGTGCCTGCCTGCCTGCAACTCTTGGCGTGTGCCTGCCTGCCAGCCACTCTTGGCGTGTGCCTGCCTGCCTGCCACTCTTGGCGTGTGCCTGCCTGCCAGCCACTCTTGGCGTGTGCCTGCCTGCCTGCCACTCTTGGCGTGTGCCTGCCCGCCTGCCACTCTTGGCGTGTGCCTGCCAGCCACTCTTGGCGTGTGCCTGCCTGCCTGCCTGCAACTCTTGGCGTGTGCCTGCCTGCCTGCCACTCTTGGCGTGTGCCTGCCTGCCTGCCACTCTTGGCGTGTGCCTGCCTGCCTGCCTGCAACTCTTGGCGTGTGCCTGCCTGCAACTCTTGGCGTGTGCCTGCTTGCCTGCCTGCCACTCTTGGCGTGTGCCTGCCTGCCTGCCACTCTTGGCGTGTGCCTGCCTGCCTGCCACTCTTGGCGTGTGCCTGCCTGCCTGCCACTCTTGGCGTGTGCCTGCCTGCCTGCCACTCTTGGCGTGTGCCTGCCTGCCTGCCACTCTTGGCGTGTGCCTGCCTGCCTGCCACTCTTGGCGTGTGCCTGCCTGCCTGCCACTCTTGGCGTGTGCCTGCCTGCCTGCCACTCTTGGCGTGTGCCTGCCTGCCTGCCTGCCTGCCTGCCACTCTTGGCGTGTGCCTGCCTGCCTGCCTGCCTGCCACTCTTGGCGTGTGCCTGCCTGCCTGCAACTCTTGGCGTGTGCCTGCCTGCCTGCAACTCTTGGCGTGTGCCTGCCCGCCTGCCACTCTTGGCGTGTGCCTGCCTGCCTGCCTGCCTGTCCTCTGGAGTGGTGGTCACCAATCAATAGGTTGAGAGTGGCAGGAGTAAGCGAGCCGGGTAGGAGGGTGGCCATGCTGGTGGCTGTAACACGCCTGCTGCTCCCCGAGTGCTCTGGTCAGGGTCTGCCTACCGTGTCCTCCCTCTACTGGCATACTGCACCACCACCACCACCACCACCACATAGTGGCCACACCCAACACTTTTCCCAGCCCTCTTGGGTGCATCTGGACGATCAACTC
>WNGS01160430.1:29589025-29603575 GCA_020271785.1 Procambarus virginalis
GGCAGAGTTCGTATGTTGTCAGCCTTGCATATTGCCGCTGATGTGGGCTTTAGCCCTTAAATCAATCACTGTGAGGTAAAGGGTCGCCCTTGGCTAGGCCGGGGGAAGGGGAAAGGTTAAACAGCACAATACATACATACATGATTGGAGTAACTGTCACAAAATGGTGCAATCATACATATATATGATTTGCATATTTAAAATAGTTAAAATTGTCCTGTACATACATAGATCTCACATCTGCTTCCTCAGACCACCAGTAACCACCCCCATCTTGAAAAAACATTTCAGTGTCCCTCACTTCCTTCTAGGGCTTTAGTAAGAAAATTATGACCATTGCTTGGCAACACCACCATCCAGTGTCTGAATGTATAGGGCAGCCATAGAGGAGCCACTAAACTTTAGCAACAGCAAATGCAGTGATTGCCCCATGTATAAATTTGAGGTAAAATGTGTGCTTATGCATTTTTAAAATTTAGGCTTATAATATATATACAGCTGTATACATGTATTATTATGAATAAGTATGTGGGTGTCTGAATATTTATATATCCATACATACTTATATTTTCAAAGTTTTAATAATAAGTAACTTTGAGCACAAATACAACCTGTTAGCATGAAAAAAAACTAAATAAATAAATTGAGAAACAATGAAATATATCACAAGTTATTCCCATATGGCACCTCTACTAAAAATATGCAACTTCTCAAAGGCCACTACAGCCAAACCACAAGAGCTAGCATTTTATTTGGATTTTTGTGTTCCCTGAAGGCTAATAACAATATTATAAGAAAAAATAATTTTCCAGATATTTTTTCTTGGGCACCCTGGGGATGTTGACTATTTAACAATTAGTGATTTAAGGGTTAGGAGGACAGGTCTGGTGTGATAACTCCATATCTCTCTCCCCCCTCACTGTAAGAGGGGTGCACCCAGTTCTGAATCTATGTTTGCCCAGGGTATGTAGATATAGTACTGTGATTTCATATGTTCAGTGATCACATTGATCACTTTTTAGCACTTTCAAAGATTTTTAAATTTTACTACCTCCTTTGTTAGTGGCATGATATCTTCTGTTTTATGTCGGGAAAAATACCGGTATCTAGGCTCTGTCTTCAAAGGTAAAGGGTGGTAACAACCAGACGACAGTGAGCCATGATCAGTCTAATTCCAGTAGTGGTTCATTACAAACGCTTGAGAGATATCTTCAACATTTACTACAGCTATGTACACTAAACGTGTTCATTCCTACCCTCACAAGACTCTGCAGCCTCGACACAGAGCAGAGCCAGACTCCGCCGCATCGAGCTTCCACACTCATCCACACACTTGAGCTCCTCGACTCTGCCTGCATTCAGAACGCCATGCTCTACACACCCTGCAGTCGAACTCTCCACCCCCGCCTCACTCAGCTTCTGCCCTGCTCCAAGCTTTATCTCAATTAGTACAACACTCTCTACATTGCTGTAACAACTATGTTAAATAAATATAAAAAACACTAAATGTGTGTAATAAACCAAATATGCACACGTAACATACGTTACAAAAGTCTTTCAATGGGCCACAGAAAATATTACATTTAATGAGGATAAGTTCCAATTACTGTACTGTGCTATGGAAAAGAACTGAAAACACCAAAGGAGAAATCATACATAAAGCACAGTCATAGTATACTATTGAAAGATAAAGCAGTGTAAAAGATTTAGGAGTAATCATGTTGGAAGTCATTACTTTTAAAGGACACAAGAAGTTGCAGTCACACCTGCAAGAAAATGACAGGTTGGATAACAAGAACCTTTCAAACAAAGATGCCATGCAGTGATACATTTCTAGATATTAGTGCTCTCTAGAGTGGAATATTGTTGCACACCATCAGCCCCATTCAAAGTGGGAGAAATTGCTGACCTGGAGAAAGTTAAAAGCATCCTTTGCCACTGAAATCCACTCATTAAGACACCTACATTTTTGGAACTCCTAAAATTTTTAAATCTGTGTTCCTAGAGTGCAGGCTTGAGAAATACTAATAGATAGGCACGTTGAGAGAGAACTCGATCAATATCAAAAGCCCAAGACTTTTCAACGCACTTCTCCTTCACATACGGGGCATAACTAGCTGGCCTCTCGCAGAGTTCGAAAGAGAACTCAACACGCATCTTCAAAGAATACCTGATAAACCAGACTGTGACTCGTACATCAGGCTGCGAGCAGCAGCATCAAACAGCCTTGTGGATGAGACCAGGAGGGGGAGAGGAGGGAGGGAGGGGGAGAGAAGGAGGGAGGGGGAGAGGAAGGGAGAGAGGGAGAGAGATTCATCCCTGGAACCTTCAACATGTAATAGGTAGCCTTCCATGGCATCTAAGGCCATGTCATATGGTCTAGCAATTGTGGTAGGCAAGAGTGCCCTGTTCTGAACCCATGTTGTCCAGGGTTATGCAGATGGTGTGATACCATGTGTTTTGTGATCCCTACTTCTAAGCACTCATTGAAAGAGTTTTATGACATGTGATGTTTGTGCTATTGGTATATAATTTTTTGCCTATGCTTTATTCCCTCCATTATGGAGTTGTGCTATATTTGCTGTTTTGAGTACAATATGTCAGTGATAACACCAGTATCTAGGTTACATTTCCAAAAAAAATATTAAGCGTATGCAATTTTTTTTATTCTTAATTAATGTGGAATTTCAGGAATCAGGGCCTGATGCAGAGTGCATAGGCATACTGTCTCTGGCTACTTCAAAATTGTTAATGAATGGATGTTACTTTAGACTTACATAATTACATTAATATATCTCTTGTTCTTGAGAATTACTGAATAAATACCAAATATATGTAACATTAAATGTAGTGTATTGTATAGATACATGGTGTCAAGTAATTTTTGTCTCTATACAGAAGCTGCTGTACGGACAGAACTCATGGAGCAGGTGCCTCAGATTGCAGTCCTGTGCCATGAGTATCCAGACAATTTAGGTGGTGTTGTGGCAAACAACTTGGTGCCTATGGTTGTTAAATATCTCACAGATCCAAACAATCAGGTAAATTTTTTTTATACATTGTACTGTTTCTAGCATGTATAAATAACTAGTTGAACTCCACACAAGATTAAGTTAAAAAATCTATGTTCTGCATGTACCTGTTTTTTTGGTGTCCTTGCTTATACAAATCAGTTGCTGGTCCTAAACAAATGTTACCGAGGAAAACAATGGTAACCGTATGCATAGTTTCATTAGTAAATGCTCATGAAAATACTGTAATAAAAACAAACATTTTGATTGGGGATAAATCATTCACTGCTGATCCTGGGTTACTTACTTATCCTGTTGCTTGATACCATGGTACAGTATCAACATAACAAATTTGTAAATTTATATGTTGTGGAAAATGCTAACCATTTAGATATGACTTTTTTCTCATGCTTTCCATGGTTTTAAATGGGGTTAAAAAAAAGTAGCATTTTATCAACCCATCCTCCAGGAATTTTAATACCTATAGTAACTGTGGAAGGCATGTACAAAATGTGGACTTTGTAACCCTTACCCTCAGAATATGTTTTGTGATATTGGAATTCTAAATGACATTTCAGAAACTTAAAACATCCTAGCCATCGATCTATAAAAGTAATCAGATTTGATTACTGAATCAATTTGAATTTGATTACGGTAATAAGATCAGAAACCCAACATATAATCTTTGGTCTAATTTAGCACATAATCAGAAATGTACTATAGAAACAAGCTTGCCATTTAACATACCTAAGAAAAGTTTGATTTTATTGTTGCCTTCTGTCTTTGGCCCTTGAAACTCCATAGTACAAAATGTAGACATTTTTTACAGCAACAGTTACATTTTGTAAATTCCACCCATAGTATCTATAGGTACTACAATTTTTGGAAGACATGTTGATTTTTTCCTTTATTTTCATAGAATACTTATCTCCTATTTTGAGAGGTACAAATAATTTTTTTTTTAAATCAATGTTGTTTTTTTTGTAATAAAAAGCATGGTCCAAGTAACTCATCTACAAGACAAAATTATTTTTGTAGTATGAAAGTTTATTTCTCTATTTGGTATTTCTTTACATTAGTTCCCTACAGTCAAGCTTCATCCATGTTTCTGTGGTTATAATAATGTCGTTTATTTCTGTGCATGCGAGTGCTGTGTTTGTCTTATGGGTCGTTATCTTAATGCTCTTGTCCGTCATTTCATTACTTGAACTATCTCAAGAACTATCAATAATTAGTCTATTTGTCTTATTACCCCAATATTTTTCCTCAACAGTACCACACAAGTTTGGTTAACAGCTTTACAATTTGTCTTCTTGTTTACAAGTTTACTCAACTTGTTTAAATGTTGACATGTACTCAAAATTTACCCTTCCATTGAAGTTGACAATGCTACCAGTCGTACTTTGTAAATATGCACCCTTTCCCTGTCATAAATATAAAAATCTATCATGTAAGTTGTCCCATTTATCAGGGAATGATAGTATAAATTTTGTATTTGTCCATCTGGTAGTTAATGCCAGTTAGTCATTGCCAATTCATGCTTTAGATAAAAGGCCACATGGACCATCCTTCCATGGTTGTAGTTAACTTGGTAGCTGTCCAATATTTGATGGACAGTGCATCACCTTCATTTCCCAATGTTATTGTCATTAGCTTCTAGACATAGAGGGTGAATGAGACCCCAATTCATACCATGGTATTGTCTTCTGCTGACAATATATTAATTTTCAATCTTGGAAAGTACACCTGCATATTTGTCCTTCCTGTTCTTAGTGCAGAATGTCCTAATCATATTTCCAAACTGAGTCCCCCTAAATATCAAGATACTGTATTTTTCTTTCTCTGTATTTTTTTTATACTGATACTTTTTCTCAATACACTTAGGTGTTTCACTTCTGATATTCCATGCTATCTTTTTTATTGTGCTCATCCTGAAAATAATAGTTTCTTCATTGAGAGTTTTGGCCTTTTCTGTTTACTATCTTCCAAGTATCTGGCTAGGTCTCCCTGTGTTTGAGTAATTCTTTCACATGCTCGTAACACACAAAAACTCGACTTCCTCTGTCAATCTCTCTTCCAAACCAGGCCTTGCAAGAAGCCAATCCCCATGTTGTAACTAACACTGTTCAACATAGCCACCCTTGAAAATCTGACCAAGCATATTTAGAGGGATATATTCATAGAATTTTGTCAAGCATTTTAAAGAAGAATATTTCTACTTAATGATTAAGCGTGTTTCCCTTTCTCATTCATTTTAGGTTCGGAAAACATCCCAGGCAGCACTCTTGGTGTTGCTGGAACAGGAACTAGTAAGTCGAGACGACGTGCATGACCAGGTGTGTCCCGTCATACTTAACCTTACCAACACAGACGCCATGGATGACTTCAAAACTGAGGCAGTAGCGGTGAGTTATTTGCATCTTAAGACATGATTTCAGAACACACACACAATTACTCTTAGATTATTTAGTGTATTTACTAAGTAATTAATTAAGATATAATTCAAATGTAATTACGAAGTGTACAAACATGAGCATGCTCTCGCTCCCATTCACTCGCTATGAATTCCTGAAACGAGCAACTTCAAGAACAAGAGGACACAGATTCAAGCTATGGAAACAAAGATGCCGAAGAAATATTGAAGTTTTCTTTGCAAACAGTAGTAGTAGATGTAGTACTGTAGTAGATGGTTGGAACAAGTTAAGTAAGAAGGTGGTGGTTGCCAAAACCATCGGGGAGTTTCAAAGCGTTATACGACAGACAGAATACCACGAGAGTAGCTCTCATCCTGTAACTACACTTGGGTAATTACAGTACAGTACTTAAGTAATTACATACATACACACACACATTTTACACGTGGAGGGCTAAGTAGACAGCGATCAGAGTTCATAGTCCTAAGGGGGCCCAGGTTCGATTCCTGGCTGAGAAAGAAGCAAATGCAGTAGATAGTTTTTCTTTTGCCCTGATGCTGCTGTTCTCCTACCACTAAAATGTATATCTGGGAGTTAGACAGCTGCTATGGGCCGCTTCCTGGGGATGTGTGTATATTAGAAAGAAATATACATATATGTAGTAGACATAAATACTGTAGATTGGAAAATAGATCGAAAGAGATTAAAAAAATAGATACTGGATTGGAAAAAAAACAGATTGGGTAGAAACATAGGGGTCCAAGAGCTAATAGCTCGATTCTGTAGGCACAAATAGTAAACACACACCCTCTCTCTTTCCTTTCTGTCTCTCTCTCTTGCTCTCGCTCTCTCCTCCTTGATCTCGCTCACTTTTTCTCTCTCTCGTTCTCTCTCTCTTTCTTATTCTCTCTCTTTCTTGTTCTCTCTCTTTCTTGTTCTCTTTCTCTCTCCCTTTCTTTTTATTTTTCTCTCTTTCTTTCTCTGTTTCTCATGGAGCTCTTTCAGGGAGTCGGTCGGCCGAGCGAACAGCACACTGGACTTGATCCTGTGGTCCCGGGTTCGATCCCAGGCGCCGGCGAGAAACAGTGGCAGTGTTTCTTTCACCCTATGCCCCTGTTACCTAGCAGTAAAATAGGTACCTGGGTGTTAGTCAGCTGTCCAGGCTGCTTCCTGGGGTGAAGCCTGGTCGAGGACCGGGCGCGGGACACTAAGCCCCGAATCATCTCAAGATAACATCAAGATAGCCTTCTGTCTTTTTTTTCTCTTTTTCTCTTTCTCTCTTTTTCTATCTCTTTCTCTTTTTTTCTTTCTTTCTTTCTTTTTCTTTCTCTTTCTTCCTTTCTCCTTCTTTCTCTTTTTTCTTTTTCTCTTTCTCTTTCTTTCTCTTTCCTCTCTCTTCTCTCTTCTCTTTCTCTCTTCTCTTTCTCTCTTCTCTTTCTCTCTTCTCTTTCTCTCTTCTCTTTCTCTCTTTCTCTTCTCTCTTTTTCTTCTCTTTTTCTTCTCTCTTTTCTCTTTTCTTCTCTTTTTTCTTCTTTCTTTCTCTTTTCTTTCTCTCTTTTTCTTCTTTTCTTTCTTTCTTTTTTCTTTCTCTTCTTTCTCTTTTCTTTCTCTCTTTTCTTTCTCTCTTTTTCTTCTCTCTCTTTTTCTTTCTTCTCTTTTCTTTCTCTCTTTTCTTCTTCTCTTCTCTTTTCTTTTCTCTTTCTTCTCTCTTTTTCTTCTCTCTCTTTTCTTTTCTCTCTTTCTTTCTCTCTTTTTCTTTCTCTCTTTTTTCGTTCGTTCCTCTTTTTCTTTCTCTTTCTTCTCTTTTCTATTTCTTCTTTCTTTTTCTTTCTCTCTTTTCTTTTCTTTCTCTCTTGTTTCTTCTCTTTCTTCGTTTTCCTTTTCTCTTTCTCTTTTTCTTTCTCTTTTACTCTCTTTCTTTTTCTTTCTCTTTCTCTTTTCTTCTCTTTCTCTTTTTCTTTCTCTTCTCTTTTCTTTCTCTTTCTCTTTTTCTTCTTTTCCCTTTTCTTTCCTGCTTCTTTTCTCTTTACTTTTTCTCTTTTACTTTTTCTCTTTTTCTTTTTCTTTTCTCTCTTTTTCTTCTTCTTTTCTTTCTCTCTTTTTCTCTTGTTCTTTCTCTCTTTTTTTCTGTTTCTTTTTCTCTCTCTCTCTCTGTCTCTGTCTCTTTCTGTTTCTTTTTTTTCCTCTCCTTTTTTTCTCCCTTCCACACTTCCTCGCTGTCTCTGTGCGCTTGCTCAGGGCTTGTCAGTGTCCACGAAAGTGTCCAAGAAGTGATGCAGATGTTTCAAGAGATTATTGAGGAAGAAATAGGTAAGGGTTTCATTGGGAGATTAGTCATGGTTGAGGTTTTGATCATGGTTTATGAAGGAAAACTTATATATGAAAAGGAAATAAGGATAAAAAAAATATAGCTACTTACTAAAGTAATACATACACACAAGTAATCACCTTATGAGATTTTCTTCTTGTATTGGAATCCTTTGTGATATTTTGTGCCTTTTGAATATCCCTCACACTTTTGACAGGTGCTATATAGCCACCCAGGCTTGGTGCCTTCTTTTGATAATTTCTTTCTTACTACAAATAAGCATTTCACAGCAGGAGGAGGAAATTATCAGTTTCACTGACAAGGTTGTGAGATCTGAGGCACACAATCAAGGAACTAGTGAAATAAAATGTGATGATCATAATGAATGGGCAGACAAATTTAAAGATATTCTACAGGGAAGTTTTCACACTAGGAAGAACGCGGAGGCCACACCACCTGAGAAGCTAGCCAACACGATGCGACTAGGCACGAATGATAGGCATGGACTAGCTGCAGAATGTAGGAGGAGCTTAACTAAAGGATTGGAAAAGTACTAAGAGGAATATAAGAATTGTACACAACTGTTGTACATAAGTAAACGATCAATAAAGGTATACATGTTTGGAAGGTCAAGTAAAGCAGAAATGTGCAAAAAGAAAGACATTGGACTAGGAATTAGGACAAACTGATTACCAGCAGTTACCATATTAGCAGTAAATTGACCCTTAGACATGGGGTAATGCAGTTATTGTCAATTAAGATTATATCGGAGTTTTACATCATGATGCAAATAAGGATATAATGGCTCCATCCATGGGTGTCATGGAGCATTACCAGTAGGTCTATTCACGACTGTGATGCATCACGATGCCAGAATTCTGTACGGCCCATCGACTGGAGTATTCGAACCTATGCTAGTGAGTTTTCACACGGCGCATACTCGAGAACCTACTAGGCCACGACATGGTAAATAGGATTGCAACCTGGGGTCTCCCACTGTGACCCTCTCTGATTGAGCACATCCATAGGGTTCCTCACTGAAGCCTAGCTGTGGCTGGGGTAGCTATCGTGGGCCTCCCGCGGGTTGCTCCAAGCAACAAACTGTGTGGACCAAGCTCAACAAGTCGAGCCTGGTCCCTTGGGGCCCCTCTCTGGGGCAATAGAAGAACCTCCCAGAACCCCTCGGCCTTTCAAGCAGGTTCCCATTAAGAATTCAAGCTCATGTCTGAAGCCGAATACGAGTATTTGGGACACCTACACCACGCTGCACCTCCCCCCCATGCACATAACCTGAGGAGGCTCTCGTCGATCCTAGGACAGTGTTGCGATGGCATAGTCTAGGTGGGGTGTATTGAGGCTCTGGATGACATAATAGTGATAAACAAAATGAGTGCTACAGTACGAAACATTCCTAGACTAAACAGAGCCAGAGTGCACAGTGGGAATTGTGTGAAACGGGTTCGAGGCTTCAATGGAAGCACTGGAAATCATCGGTGCACTTACTGGGATACTAACTGAGGTGTGACGTAGTACCCCCAGGTTGCAATCCTTTCTATGTCATGGCCTATGTTTTTAGTGTGTGCTTGGGAATCCCCAGTGCATAGGTTCGAATCCTCATCACGGCACCTATGGGGATTTCCTCCTTAGTGCCGAGCTTACCCATGAAATAAAAATCCTTGTTACTCACCGGTTCATGGTAGTTCCAGATATGAATGCAGTTATTGTCCTATGAATGTTACTAGGTGAATGCAGGTCAGTATAGATCATAATAGTCGTCACTCATACGCTTCTACATGTCTCATGTATAGCCTAACTGGATGTTCAATGGTGTTTCATGACTGTATGGTGTAATGAGGATACCAGATAAACCCAGTCATCAGTTGAACCATATCATGCTGTTGTGTGTGGGTCTAAGAGCTTGCTGGTTGTCCTGTGGTTGCAAATGTGGTGGCTTATGCCTATTGTCTTCACTCTGTACTCCGTTCACCCTTACCATGCCAATTAACCCACATAGTCATCGCCCAGTACCAACCCTATTGCTAATTGTTTGAACATGCTTTCCACTCACATTTTGGTTGTAACTGAAACTTATCAATTGAAGCATTATCATGTGTAAGGAATTATGTATCAAGTTATAAAACCGTGCTATGAACAATTTCCAAGAAGAGCACCGAGTGATAATCTGACACTGTACAAAGTGAAAGGAACGATTAAGAAGTAGGACTCGTTGCAGAACCTCGTTCCTCGGCAAATTTAGGTCATTGCGTGCGTGATTGACATGTGCATTTTGTGCGCCGATCACATAGTGTGCAGCGGGAGGTTGTACCTTTTACTTTGACCTCCCGATACTGGTATGCTCCAACAAAGGGTCAAAGAATGAGCCACTCCTAGCCATGACAAATGTAAACAATGGGCCATGAATCTGTGAGGTCACAGGGTAGTACATAGGCGCAGTGATAGTGGGGTGGACCCAGGGGCGTGCTCCTAGTTCAAATATATATGCTTCCTGAAGTGTTCTACTGTGAAAATATGCGTCCGACATCTGTAAAAAATTTCGGGAAAATACTGGCAGCCCCGCATTTACGACCGGCTGTACAGTTCACCATTAGGTTCTAGGCCGTTAATCGGGGTAGTACTATGGTGGTATTCTGTCTACCTTCGTTTGCTTTATTGTACTCACTTTAGAAAAGAATGACCAGTTTTGTCTATTAAGCCGCGGAACAGGATTAATAGAAAACACTGTAGATAGAAATAAGCGTATAATAATTGTTGGTTACAGTAGGTGTGGAAAAGTTGTCTCCAAATACACCACTCCTGGGATACGCACCAGTCATGCAAGCCCGTAGCGCAGCTACGTTCAGAATAATTGGAGAAATTTAATACGAGTGCACCTGAGGAAGGCATCACTCACAAAAGAAAAATGTTCAAAGGGGACCAGTTATATTAGGAGGATAGGCGTAAATATGACCGAAATATACGAATTGCCACCTTACAGGATGATATATAATGTTGACGGTGAAAACAAATGACAAGTGCTTTAGGGACAGCAGGAAATATAGGGACCTGATGTGACTTGTAGAACTATGGTCAGTCGTAACTGCTGGGCACCTTGCAAAGGGAAAACAAAAAAAAACTGTGTAATTAAACTTGATGAAGTGAGATAGATGAGAGCTATCGTGTACAAAGAGGCATATTTATTCTGATAAAGTGGATAGGAATTGGGGAAGACCAGTAAAGTGGCACATAAAAGCAAACCAACAAAAATCATTAGATGGAAGGGAGAGTAAAGGAGGGATCGTGTTCTTAAAAATTTATGTACCGACACAAGTTTAGGGAGATTATAATAAAATATTGAAGCTAAATGGATATAATTTCAGCTTAAGATCCAGTTATTGTCACACCAACAGACAAAGGAGTAAGAAAATATTTTAACATGACCGGGTTACTATACCCGGGTATGGAGGGAAAAAGGTGGCGGCCTTATCCATCGCGTGAAAGAATACCCATAGGTAAGAGTATCGGCAAGCCACAAGTTGACATAATATAATGGTAGTTGAAGATTTGTAATCAGGGATGATATACTGATAATGACTTAATTGCCTTCAATCCCATCGGAAGCAATCAGCCACAGGTCAAGGAGACATTGAATGACATAATGAAAGGAATCACATGATGATCCATGAGAGATATTTATCTGCTCTTTACTACTGATATAGATAAATCTTGATTTTTGGTACTGTACTTTGTGACATCAACTTTAAAATCAATAGGACTGAGAGGCACTCCGAAGCAAGGACTTTCCATTCATGGCCAAGTATGCACAAGACTTTTTTTTAGTACCCCTAATCATAAAAGGCATTTTAAACAATTCAGTATAGAAAGCAAAATTGGGGGAATACATTTTCTGCACACTAAACACACTTCAATAGTGATGTCACTTTGAGGAATTACTTCTGTACCATACCATATATTATATCTAGTATATATATATTAATATATATATAGAGATATATTATGTCGTAATCTAGTAGCCAGAGCGCACTTCTCAGCCTACTATGCAGGGCCCCGATTTGCCTAATAAGCCAAGTTTTCATGAATTAATATAGTTCCTCTCAATTTTTTTTCTATGAAATGATAAAAGCTGCCCATTTTCATTATGTATGAGGGTCAATATTTTATTATTGGATTAAAAATTAACGTAGATATGTGACCTAACCTAAACCAACCCTACCTAACCCTAACCTAACCTATCTTTATAGGTTAGGTTAGGTAGTCGAAAAAGTTAGGTTAGGTGAGGGTTAGGTAGGTAGGTAGTCCCGAAAATAATTTAATTCATGAAAACTTGGCTTATTCGGCAAATCGGGCCTTGCATAGTAAGGCTGAGAAGTGCGTTCTGGCTACTAGGTACGACATATATATAGATTATTATTATATTATATATATCTATATTATAGTATATATATTATATATATATATATATAATATATATATACTATAGTATGTATATATATAAAAATTATATGTATATATGTAAAAAATATAATTGTATATATGTATGTAAATAAACAGTACCAATACAAAAATAATTTGCACCAAATAGACCAGTTATATGACAGCAAATGGGTAAAACAAGAGATAAACAAATGTAGCCTTATTATGTAAATTTATTGCTACAGTAATTATTGACAAATTAATTACATTTTATATTAGAATACTGTACAGGTATTTAGAAATTGAAATTTGTGTGTTTACTTTAAATAGAATTATATGTTGACTGTTTTGCAAGTGGTTAACTTTCATGGTTGTACACTGTTTTGTAGAGTGTATAGTGTATAGTTATTAACTTACCTTAGTGTTTTTAACAAAAAGAATGTACAGGACTGTATTGGGAAAATCTTATGATTTTGGAATATAAATAGAGTCGGATATTGGTACCAAGGAAGAAAACCCCCAGAAGACTTGGTGTGGTCATTGTGAAAGACATGGGTAGTGAGATGTAAGACATGGCAACATCTCACTACCTTGTCTTTCACGGGTTCCCTCCTACCACTTTCATCTCGACAACATCGTAACAGAGATGTTTCTTAATATTGTATGTTGACAAGACCGTGTTGAAATGAGATTCTGGACAGTAAAGATTTATGCCTGTGGCACACCCTCCAAAAGGTACAGCGGCTCTCCCAGGTGATTGAGGAATGAAGAGAAGTGAAGGTCAGGCCACTGGCAAGCAACTGGTTGTCATAGCTCGCTGCTCCGCCCTATACTATCACAGCCAGCTTTGCATGAGCAGTGCCTTGGTGTCTCGTCACTGGCCACACAAGCTAACCTGTGCTGCTCAACGGTTTCTGGAAAATGGTAAAATCCTAAATATCAAGTTTGTGGGCTAACCAATTTGGTGCCCTTATTGGATATTTGGTCTTCCTTGTCAATCTCGAACCTTTCTCTTGTAATAATTCAAGGGAAAATGTGTTTGGCATCTGTTTGTCACTTTGATAATTCCATCCTGTATAATGTCACGTGGAAAGATATGGCATATGACAGTGTATAGAAGGAGAAAGTGAATGGTAGGAGTGAGATGGTATTGATTCAAAAGTGGTTGAGTG
Organism: Procambarus virginalis; assembly: GCA_020271785.1. Classification (NCBI taxonomy): domain Eukaryota; kingdom Metazoa; phylum Arthropoda; class Malacostraca; order Decapoda; family Cambaridae; genus Procambarus; species Procambarus virginalis. The sequence continues at coordinate 29,602,362 of WNGS01160430.1, forward strand.
TGGTTGGGTCCTGGAGCTCTGGTCTATGGGCTAGGAATACTACATCAACCACCTCAGGCCTCCACTTTCCTCTTGCCTTATTTCTTACCTCACAGTAAAGGTATCACCTTTGTTGCTTCTAATATAGTTTTCATTATAATCAACGATTTTTTATACAAATTATGGTTGATTATTTAGGACGTTTAGTTAATGTTTTTATTTAATTATAATAGTGCTCATACTGTACTTGCAATATCATCAATGGGTTATCACTAGGGGCATCGTGGCATAACAAACGACACCCTCCGTGCAGGGGCACCTTAAGCTTTTGTTTGTAACTTGGCTTGCTGTTTGAGGCCCCACCCAATTCTCATATTTTATAATGTATATTTATAGTACCGATCATTGATCAATACTTTTTTATTATCCTTTCCATTTATTCTTGAATTTGTAGGGGAATGGGTTTTATCCATTAATGTGATCTATTTTCTTCAGTTTGTCAAGAGGTGATTCATCGTGGTACAGTTGCCAACACTACAGAAACAGAAGAGTAAGTGGAAACGACAACTAATATCATTCTTAATATTCATTGGTGATATTTATGGTAAAGCCAAATAACTTACGAATCACTATCTATATTTGTATTACTGTACTATAATGAAATTTCAGTTTGTACTAAGTAAAACATGTCTATCTGATTGACTGTAATTTATTTTTCTAATCGTACTGTACCAGTCTTTTATCATTCATTATCATTGGTGTATTGTTGTTACAATTACTAGGTTATTCTTCTTAGGGATGATTGCATTATGATTTGCTCTGAACTAGTTTTTCTCTCGTTTCAAAAATGGTCCCTCAAACACGGCCCACTTAAGCATATTAGAGAATAACAGCCAGACAGCTGTGGTAAAAAAAAAACATTTTATACACACAATATGTTAATGCAAACACTACTGACTGCTCAAGGTTGACATCATAGCATGAAAGTTGTAATATGTAGATTGTTTTAAATTTATTATTGATTATGTGGATAGTGGATTTCCCCCTGGTAAAGCACACCAGTACACCAATTTACACAGTAGTAAAGTCATATAAATTTTCTCAACAAATGCACATTGTAATTTGTTTGTTTTAAGGTGCGATATAAAGCACAGTAATGTCAGTCTTAGGCTGGTATATCAGAGTATAACTTATGGAATATATAGCTGAAAAGAAGTGTAATTTTTACCTTGTGT
>WNGS01160430.1:29603600-29626803 GCA_020271785.1 Procambarus virginalis
CACAAACACCACTCTAATGCACCACAGTTCAACTACTACAATACACTATCACATCAGTCATATTATCTGTACATCACACTTTGTATCATTTGACCACACCATATAATTGATCCCTATAGGCATATATCATTACGTTTCCATGACATCACCTACAAAACCCTTCCATCACACAAACACAACCACCACATCACCCCTAAAATACCTATGCTCCTCCACAATACCACCACACCTTTGCTACTGTATTATTGTAGTATAAGTAATTGTACTGTTAATGGTAATGGCTGTAACTTTGTAACTTGTGTAGATATTAACCAAATATAGGAGGAAATCTGCAAGAGTAGGGCGCTGCAGGGGCCGTCAAAGTGGGTGTGACGCGGGGGTATAAACATCGTATCACAGCCACCTTTGATGAGCTCCTGCCGTCTTCCTAGCACCACATACCACCAAGACCTTCCAATAACTTGTAGAGCTTGAATAGAAAACAAGGACTCTGTTGTGTTGCACGAGGAAAGGTATTAAACTATGGTGGCTTGTGTTAAACTGTTCTGTTACTCTATAGATGGTGATCAGTCTTAATGGGTAATTATTTATTCTGCAGTGTGTGTAATAAGTAGGTTTCCATCCCCGCATAGTTTTTTACTTTTATGCAATATGCCTTCTTGTGATTATTGAGATTTTACTGGTAGTGAGGCCGTTAAGTTTGCTGTGGTGTGCTGATATAGACCATATCACAGCCTACTTGACGAGTTTTGCTGCTGGTTGTTACACCATTCACAGAAATTTACCTGGCATCTGTTACTAGTGCAGTATTCTATACTGTAATATTATTTGGTATCCCTGGTAATGATACATGTGGTTTTTCTCGCATACAATGATAAAACTGATATTTTGTTTGAAATCAGTGGCATCTGTTACTTTTTTTTTGTCCCAGTGATCCCCACCAGACTCCAACTGCCCTCCAACATCCTGCTGTTAACTATTACATCACCCTCAGTCTTATCCCCAACTGTCTTTCACTCACACACTCTTGGTTACATGTAAACAAACAGTGCAACTTCTCAAATCACTTTTATAATGACAATTCCAGTGAGCACAGAAGATTTGCCTTCAAAGTTAGCTGTATTTGTTATTTTTCTTTACAAATGTTTTAATTTATTTATACTCTTGCAGTTAGTGTATTTGTCTGGCACAGAGCTACAGATACTGAAAACATCCATACCATATAAGTCTGTATAAATGCATTGGTGGACTGATTTCTCTCTTTTAATATGCATAATTTCTTTTTACTGTACAGTATGTTAAATTTTTGTGTGAAAATAGTGATTAAACCAGGTAGGGTTAAAAAGAGGAATCTTAACACAGACAAAACAACATTTAAAAGTTGACAAAGTAAAGTTGATACAGAAAATGATTGTGGGTGGAGATTGAAGAAGCTCAGCAGATGAGTTTGGTGTTTGCACTAGTACTGTTTCTGGGGGAAGGGGGAAAAGCATGAGACTGTTCTGGTCTCAAAAATTGAGACGTAATCCAAAGGCTTAAATTATCAGTTTGGTGAAACAGTTTGCAAATATAATACCATACTGTACTGTTGTTAGTCCCAACATGAAGTTTCTTCAGTTAGGTAAGTCAGATTTTTTTATAGCCTGGTATTAATGTATATAACTATCACTGTTTTTACTGTATACTGTACAAAAGTGATTTATTATTTGCTCTAAGAAAATTACCAAAATTTGTACAAATTGCCCTAAAAGGTAAAGTATCCCGAGCTGGTCGGCCGAGCGGACAGCACATTGGATTTGTGATCCTGTGGTCCCGGGTTCGATCCCGGGCGCCGGCGAGAAACAATGGGCAGAGTTTCTTTTACCCTATGTCCCTGTTACCTAGCAGTAAAATAGGTACCTGGGTGTTAGTCAGCTGTCACGGGCTGCTTCCTGGGGGTGGAGGCCTGTTCGAGGACCAGGCCGCGGGGACACTAAAGCCCCGAAATCATCTCAAGATAATCTCAAGATAAAAATCCCAAAATCTGGACGTGTCCCAAATTTGGATCAAGTCCAGAATGTTCATACTGTATTCAGATTTTAGAAGTGCCACTGTGTGTAAATGCCCAAGTGTAGTTGTAGGATGAGAGCTAGGCTTTGGTATCTCATCTTCCCAGTACTCTGTCGTGTAATGCTTTGAATCTACCGACGGTTTTGGTCTCCCACCACCTCACTTGTTCCAACCATCTACCACTGGTTTGCAAAAGTAAAATGTATAATATTTTTTTTTTTGCACCTTTGTTTCCTTAGCCTGAATGTGTCCTTCTGTTCCTGAAGTTGCTAGTTTCAGGAATTCCTTTGTCAATTTGGTCTACTCTAGTTAGTATTTTGTAAGTGGTGATCATATTGCTTCTTTTTCTTCTATCTTCTAGTTTTGGCATGTTTAAACACCTCTAGTCTCTCCTCATAATTACTCTCCTTGTGTACTCACCTAGTTGTGCTTGCGGGGGTTGAGCTTTAGCTCTTTGGTCCCACCTCTCAGCCATCAGTCAACAGGTGTACAGGTTCCCGAGCCTATTGGGCTGTATCATATTTAACACTTGAAACTGTGTATGGAGTCAGCCTCCACCACATCACTCCCTAATGCATTCCAATTGTCAACCACTCTTGACACTAAGAAAGTTCTTTCTAATATCTCTGTGGCTCATTTGGGCACTCAGTTTCCACCTGTGTCCCCTAGTGCGTGTGCCCCTTGTGTTAAATAGACTATCTTTATCTACCCAGATAAATTCATTAATACCAGGCTATAACAAAATCTGATAAATTTGTGATTGTGTGTTCAATTACACAAGTGTTTTTTTACTGGAAAAGAGCCAAGATTGTGGTGTCTTATCTTTTGTATTCCTTAACACAAAGAGCTTCAAATAGTCAGCTCATACTACTGACCCTCATAATTTATTGTTTTAATACCACTTTGCAAAAATGTAATTTTCAAGTGTTTTTACACATCCTGCATTTCTCATATTTTACATGTCCTCTTGTTGTTAATGTTGCAAGTTTCAGGAATTTTTCCCTGTCAAATTTAAATAAATATGACCTTGGAATGATGGTCCCAAAAATAAAAGCTAAATGAATAATTAGGTTCAATAGTGAAGTTTAAATTTTATAACGTGGTTTGCAAATAGTTGCAGTAAATAGTAAAATCATCCAGCTTAAGTGCCATTCAAAACTTATCCCACAAGGTGTGGTCCTTGCAATGTTGCTCCTTTTCATCCTCCTTGTGCAAGACATAGACAGGAATACAACTCAGTTTTGTGTCGTCCTTTGCTGACGATGCCAGCAAAGTTTTACTCCTTGCAAAAGAAACGAGATACATCTCACCAACATGAGAAGCACTGGAAGATCAATTTCCAAAACTATCCAATACAATTACAGTACAATATACTTGAATGAAAGAGAATGTTAGGAAGTGTAAAATTAAAGGAAAGGTTGTGGCACTATAATCACTAGAGAACAGTCTAATTATCTAAGGTCCCCCCCCCCCCTGTCTTGGTGCCTTCTTTTGATAACTACATACAGTACTTATCTAAGGTCCACGACTCTGGAACAATTGCAGAAGCTTTTAAGTAGAAACTTGACTAATATCTGCAGGTGTTAGATTAGCCTGGCTGTGATAGCTGTGTGTGTTTACAGGTTACAAAGGCAAACAACCTTATAGACCGGGCAATTGCCAGGAAAGCCTGACTGTGAGACCAGGAGGAAGAATTATCTATCATTTACAGGTAATTCCCAGGTTATACACCATCCTAAGGGCAGGAGTTAATCCTGGCATTCACTGTACTACAGACATTGTGCAAAGAGGTGAAACTTGGTGGACCAATATAAAAACTTAACCCCCCCCCTCTCAAAGTTACGGAAAGACAGCAGCACCCCAAACCCACTTTATGTATCTCCCATAGACAAGCAGGTGAGTACACAATACATGTAGTATTGTGAAATAAATAAAAATAATGATTTATGGGGTTTAGAACTGTAAAGTACAATACAGTACCATATATACCCGGTAATCATTAATAGCATGGAAAATATACATTCTGTACAGTATAGTATCAAGCTGATAGGGAGAGCAACATGAAATCTTAACGATCAATTTTTCATGGACAAATTTCTAATTTAATGCTGTTTTTCCTGAAGGATATTAACCCCCTGAAGGGCAGCTATGACCAAAGGCACATCTCTGCCTGTGTGTGTAAAAAATGTATATAAAATTATATATTTGCATGCATTAAGTATGGAAAATTGGGGAAAAAAGTATTTTTGGGTTTCGTGCATACCAAGAGATGGCCGAGTCAAGGTCATTTGGTCCTTGGGCTGTGGGGGTGTAACATTGCTAGTTCACCATACACATAATTGGCACATGATTGAGTACTGTGTACAGTATAGCATACAATGTAATATGTACACGTATATAGTATTGCTTTTAAATCTGTTCTTGACACAGCTCAAAGGAATTCTCTTGCAACCTACTCCTTTGCTGCTGTTCTGTCTGGTAATGTTGTCCAGAAATAGATTAAAGCATTGGTGGAAAACACTAAATTGTGATTTGATGACTGCCTTGCTAGTGGTACAAAATAACTTCATCTATGGTAAGCAGTTAAAAATTATAGCATTTTTTTATGGGTCAAGGTTAACTAAAGTACATCCATATAGAAGTGCTGTATTATAACCATATTTGCATAATAAAAACTAGATGGTTTTTATCTGCATTACCCCAGGGATCACCATATGATTAATGCATTTTAAGGGTCAAGGGGAAGTGATGTGTGTGTCTTATGTCTTTTATGATAGACATGCACTGGTGACTTGAAGCCACCTGGTGAAGGGCAGAATGGAAGGAAAAATGAAAGTAGCTTGGCTAGTGTACATATGTTTTAACAACCATGAAATTAATGTTAATTGAAATTGTAACCTCTATAGGGTTTCTGATTGCACATGAACTGAAGTCAAAATTCATAATAATTTGAAACTTTTAATTATCAGTAGTTTAATGAAAATTATTTGAAATTATAACATTAAATAAAAATGTATTACATAAAGCCTTCTTTTTAAATTAATCTAATTTGTAGTACTGTAATTTAGTAATGAGAAAGTAAATTAATGCTCTTGTGTTGAATGCATTAATGAGTAGGGGTTTGTGGTGGGTTTAGTGCAGAAGTTGTGTGAGTCCTGTCTCACAAAGTGGCTGTTGTATGTGTGTTCCTGTCTTTCATATCACAGCCAGCTTTGATGAGCGAGGACCCAACACCAGACCAGCGAAGTTACACCTTCACCTGCACCACCACAATTGTCACCAACACCACCTATGCATAATTTTGATTTTTGCTTTAAACATGTTTTTCTTAATTTCTTCACTGCCCTATCACCATTGCCTCGACACAGCAAACTCATTTCGGTTAAACCCTTGGTCAACTTTCATGTGTGTATATCTTTATACGTTATTGTCTACTCACCATTACTTTCTAGCACTTGTATTTATTATTTTGTGTTTACTATATCTTTTACAAATTTAATTTTGCAAGGTATTACAGGCTTCAGCAGTTATATCATACTGTATTTGATGCTCTTCCAAGTTTTCACCACAGTTTATATCCAGCACCAAGTAAATGTTACCATATCATGCATCATGCATCATGATTGTTAAAATAGTGCACTACAAGATATCTAAAATCACATGCAGTAGGGCCAGTATTGGATTCATGTTTACCACCAATAAAATCTTGAGAATGATATGACTGTGGATGTTGTGTTCACATATTGTGTGATGGATTTTGGTAAATGTGACCATGGTGGCTAAATTTTAGCATGGTGGTGTGGCTAAAACAGAATTTTTTTTTCTTTAAGGAAATAACAAAGTAATTATTAAATAACACAAACTCAAGTTTGAATGTGGTGGTTTCAGTCTTTTTTTCTCTTTCCCTTCTCCCTCTTATCCTCGTATTGCCAGGAGTAGGAAGAGCAGGGACAATTGAGGACCAATGGGGAACCTCATAAATCCAAAATCAAGCAGGTATCACACCTACGGGAAATGCTAGAGACCAATGTAGACATGACCCCAGAATTAAAAAGGGGACAAGACTAACAAAATGTGCTCATCAAGGGAGGGGGGTTAACAGTAACCCAAAACAGTGACTAATAGACCGTGAGCACAACACATAAAGGAAGCAGAACCTGGCAAGGAAAGGGAACTTTCAAGACCAGAAAGGCAGCAAATTATAACTATCATCACCCTGGAAAGAATACATGGACTTGAACACAAATTGACGTGGTTTTGAACTAGGACTGTAGTAGGCCCAGCATGTTAGACAACACACTGCTAACTACAACTCATCAACAGGCCTTTAATTGGAAAATGAGTTGTGTGCACTACTTGGAAATGAGGTGAATGCATCTCAATCATATCATTGCACCTATAGGAAATCTGGCTTAAAGTTCAGATGTTCAGATAGAGTTCAGCCTTGCAAGAACGTTCTTGGAACACATCCTGTTTGTAAGTACAGTACTGTACTGTGTATGTGTGTATATATATATATATATATATATATATATATATATATATATATATATATATATATATATATATATATATATATATATATATATATATGCATACATCATTATTTTTTTTTTTAATTTCCAACTTCCTATTTTATACAATTAAAAAAAAGGCTACAATTCTGAAATATAATACCCCCCAACCCCCTTGCTTGTTAGTATGGATACACAAATAGGCCATTTAATGTCCTCAGCTCCTTTTCTACTTATTGACAATAAATGTCTTTGTCTTTGAAGAAGTATTTTCAGCATATGCACTTAAGAAAATTTGGTGTAAAATTAGTTCCCCAACAAGAAAATGAAGATATAAAATTAGTTCCCTAGCAAGGAAAGGAAGATGTAAAATTAGTTTACTAGCAAGGAAAGGAAGACATAAAATTAGTTCCCCAGCAAGAAAAGGATGATGTAAAATAGGTTCTTGACCCTATTGGAGGAATGGCTTCAAAACTTGTACTTACCTGCCAGGTTTTCTGGTGAACTCTTAGTTTTACTACAAGTATGAATGCTATATTAAATATATATTTTGTCTACAGAAAAGACTTAATGTGAAGATTAGCTAATCTGAATAATGACATAATGGTAACTAAACAAAATGGAAGTGAATCAGCATGGATATCACCCCTACTTCTATGACCCCCACCCCCATCTCTCTCTAAGGAAGACAGAGAGAAGGCAAATGTATGTGATTTACCAATATTACGAGTTATCGCAATGTCACTTTATTTTGTCGGAACACACCTTGTCTTCGTTATCCATAGTGAACTATTTCACCATAATGTACTACAAACCAACATGTAATTTATACCATAAACTATTGCATACAATATTAAATCACAAATCATGTAAATGATTTCAACAGACTCCACTATCATTGTAGGTGTCTCTTTACCACTACACATACAGTACTAATAAATAAAAACAAAAATTGACATGATAATTCAGTATGCTCAAAGTTGACAATAAGATTGTAATAATAAAGCAAGGATTTCTGCAAGGTAGTACTGTGTATGGAATATTTTCTTGTTGAACTCAAACATGCATTAGGTGGAGGTTGTATGTGGTGCCACTTGTCAGAGTGGATGTGATGTGTGGATAATGTCATATCACAGCCAGCTTTGATGAGCGGTACTGCTTTACATATCATCTGACTGTAGGCTAGCAGCAACATACTAAGGTACTCTTATACTTCCAGTGTATAATACTACTTCCAATGTATAATATATTATGGTCTTATTGTGTTTCATACATCATCTATCATACATGCCTCATGTGTCAACTAATTTGAATTTCTTGACATTGTAATTTTCAGAAACAGATGGCAAATTATGTACAGTATGCAAAATAAGCTGTAAATTATACTGTATAACCTGTTACATTATTTTTGTTTGCAAAATCATTGAAATTGTTTGCTGTACAGTACTTGCTTGAGAATTTTGTGTTCAGGATTTTGAATTAGGCTTCAACATGTTTCAAACATTTGTATAAAGTAACTTGGTATAATATAAATAGTCAAACCAAAAATTTTTATCACTAAAAATATTTTGTTCTTCCATTTAAGAACTGTTTCTTTAAGATACAGTAGTGGGTTTCACATAAATTCTTGTCTTGACATCATAAATGCCTTGGCGTTGATGTCATTCTTGAACCAGATAGTCACTATGTTATCCATACCATATCCCCTCCCCCCTTTCCCAAAGAATTACATATACCAGTACTTAGTCAATGTATGACTTGTGTAGTTCCCAACTGCTTTTCATGAACCTGTAAAAATTATGAAAATATAATTGCCTGAACAAGCACATTCAAATGAGACAGTGTCCTTTACCATTTGATGTATAATCATTTTGAAAGTTTAATTGAACCTCACCTTTGAGATGGTTGACCTTGTGGTTTCCCATAGACAGTGACAGGAAGTCTTGTTAAACTTGCTGAAGTCCCCCCTAGGCTCAGATACGCGGGGAATAGAGGTATCGGGTGAATGAAAATATTGCCCAAACTTTCTTGTTTTAATGTGAGAATTGAGCCTGGGACCCTTTGTTGTGTAAATCATTGACATAAACTCCTACTTACCTTAATGTCTACCTTGTGCTGGTTCTTTAAAAACTGCTGTGCTGTCCTTAACCCTCAAACCGCTAGGGGTTTCAACACCCACAGGCGCAACAAAAAAAAAAAATCCAAAAAATTCTTTCGTCTTATACGAGTGTTCATTTTTGTTCCCTGATCACGTAAAAAATAACAAAAAAATCGTAGGTGGCATATTTTAGCCGCAATAGGGCAGGGGAGTCTGGCAAAAAAGGGGCGTTGACAGAGCCTTCGCCAGACGAGGTCTACTCCGCCTGAGCTGTCAGGCGGCAGTTGCCACAAATATATTATTACAGTACCTAATTATTTCAGTGTGTCTGATTGATTTTTGCTTAGTTTTTTTGCAGTAATATTATTCAATACAGTGAATTGTGATATATTTATATAATAAAATGTGTCAACCATCGCTGTACTCAAAATTATGGTGTGCATATTAGTGATTCAATTATTATGTTCATAAAACAATAAACAAATTGTTTTGCTGTTGTTATACTATATACACAGGTTATATATAAGTATTTGCATGTTTTGTTCACCATAACGAACCACTAAGTTGGTCTTGTGAGTCAAAAAGCAACGAGGAGTGACCCCCACACACCAGCCAGCCACTTGTTGCCACTCCCTCCCTCAACAACACCTCACCCTCATTCTCCTCCCACAATACTGTTTTTGCATTTATTCACTATACACACACGTTATATATAAGTACATGTTTTATTCACCATAACTACATCTAAGCTTGTATGGTGAGTAAAGACACGAAGACGTAGCTACTCATGCAGTCAGCTGGTGGCAGCTGCCCTCAAGGGCAGACGCACTAATATTTCTCCCCCAACAATATTGTTTGTGGTGTTATTAAGCTATACACACACATTATATATAAGTATCTACCTGTTTTATTCACCATACCTGTACAAATAAGCTGGTATGGTGCCCAAAGACCATAGTGGCCACCAGTAAACAACATAAGTCGTGCAGACGACGCACCTCAAAGAACGAAGAACAAAGAATTTCAATCCAAATCTGTTGCGTTTGGAGGGAATATACTGCTTGAATGCAACACGTTCTTTGAAAATCACAAGGGATTCGTCAATCACTAGCTTTTGTGCTGGTACGTAGAAATCTCTGAACTTTCCAATCACTTCATTCATATAATGCCTGACTCGCCAAAGTCTATCATCCTCTGTCCAGTACTCATTACTTCCAAAATGTAGACACCTGAGGAGTATCTGAAACCTGTCTCGGGACATATATTTCCCGAAGAAAGGTGTTGGAATAGTTTGCTCATTCTTGAGCAGTTTTAAGTTTTAGTTACTTCTAAAGTTAGAAGTTTAGTTACTTCTAATTAGTTCTAAACTTCTAAAGTTTAGTTAGAAGTTTTAGTTACTTCTTTTGATAATTACTGACTTCCTTTCTCCACTTCATCTATTCCCTCTCAGGATCTTGCATGTAGCTCTCATATCCACTCTGTTACTTCTCACTTCTTGTTGTCCAAAACATGGACAAAGGAGGAGCTGCATAATAAACGAGGGGGTCTTTTAACAATATGTACTGTACAGTATTGAGAGATTAGAGAGAAAGTGGATAAAGATAGATCACGGCTGTTGGTAGTCAGCTACTTCAACTTGAAATCTATAGACTAGGGGCACATGAAGCTAGAATAGAGGATTTTTGGACTTTGTAGATTCGTAATTTCATGGTTTCAACATGAAACAATCATGTTTCAACATGTTAAACAAGCTACGAGGATGAGGGAAGGGGATGTTCTCTTCATGCTGGATTTGATATTTACCAGGAAAGAGGAAGTGATATTTGACATTTGGTACCTTCCTGCCTTGGGTAAAAATGACAATGTCTTTTTTGGGAATAAAGCATGCAATGCATTATAATCTGGAAGAAAATGAGATTGAAGCAGTTGAAAAACCTGTTTTCTTCAGAGTATATCATGGGGAACTTAGACACTTATTTAAGGAATTTGACTGGAAAGCCTTGCTGTTAGGACATGAAGTAAATGAGATGTATGTAAAGTTTTGTGAAATATATGATAAGGCACAACAAAATTTATACCAAAGCAGAGATGTAGAACTAGGAAACGGGATTGGTTCAACAAATTGCGAGAGGGCCAGAGACCAAAAGACACAAAAATTGAATCAATATAGGAAGAGGCCAAACCCCCAAACATACCAGTGATACAAAGATGCGAGAAACTACACAGCAGTGAGAGAGGCACAAAGAAATCTTGAAAAAGGGATAGAAGTCAAATGTAAAATGGAACCAGGCCTAATCTATAAATTCATAAACAACAAATTGCAGGTAAAGGATAATATTCAGAGATTGAAAATGGGAAACATTCACGAAAAATGAAATGTGTGAAACATTAAAGGAAAAGTTCCAAAGTGTATTTGTACAAAAGGAAATCTTCAGGGAACCAGACACTATAAGAATTCCAGAGAACATAGAGGTGCCTAGAGATGAAGTGGAAAATGCTCAAGGATCTAAAGAACAAAACAGTTGGTCCAGATGAAGTTTCACCATGGGTTCTGAGTGTGTGTGCACCTGAGCTGAAGGGGGGGGGGGGGCTCAACCGGGTCCACGGTTGTTCAACATCCTCCCAGCGATTATAAGAAATATTGCCGGAACAACCAAGGACATCTTCAAGAGAAAACTAGATAATTTTCTCCAAGGAGTGCCGGGCCAACCGGGCTGTGGCGGATATGTGGGCTTGCGGGCTGCTCCAAGCAACAGCCTGTTTGACCAAGCTGTCACAAGTCAATCCTGGTTCGGGGTGGGCTTGGGGAGTAGAACAACTCTCAGAACACCATCCAGGTACAATCCAGGAACGTTTCTGTATGACATTCCCAGACATAATAGCAAAAAAAAAAAAAGAGTGGCATTGCAAAACGCTTCTTTTGAGCCAGGAACAGATTTACACGCAATATGGGTGTGCATATACTGTGTGTATAGTGCTCAACCACTTGTTTAGTTTTTGTCAATTGTATGTACATAAATTGAGCTATTCTACAAATTTTTTATACTAAAGTGAGAGTGAAGATAAAAACCATTTACTGTAACATAAATATTGAAGATTGAAGATCAGGTGACATGTGCTCCACCTGATGTGCTCCACCTGATCTGCTTCAGTAGATGCGCCGCTTGTTGACCCAGTTTCCTTGGTTCACTGCCTAAAGCCACATTAATCCCATATGAAAGCTTGCATGGATAATGAAATTTATACCAAAGTATAATATACAGTATATGGATGTGTGGTAGAGTAAATAGGTCAAATGGAGGAGATATGTATATTAACCCTTAAATTGCGCAAAATGTCATATGATGTATGACATTGAAAGGGGGGTATAATTCAAAAAATATTTGAATTATGTTAAAATTACTTAAAAATTTTAAACAAATCTCGAACTTATTGGCTTCAACTTCGTGAAACTTTCATCAAAATATATTCAGAAATTTATTTTAAATGAATATATAAATAAAAAAGAACGTTTTGTTGATAAAGAGAACAGCTCCTATTAACTGGAACTGATGGATAATGCAATAATAAAGAGATACAAGCACCTGTCCGACGCACAAAGAAGAAAAATAGTAGTAAGAAGTGTCCACAAAGTGGATATACAGCTGGTGCCTTTATAGCATTGGTGAGTAATACATAATAACACAAATAATAATGAGTAAGTATGTTGTTATGCTCTATTTTGTTATATATCATATAAATACATTTCCTAATGTTATTATCAGTTACTTGTTACTTACTTTACTAACATTGTCCAAAAAATACTTTTTTTGGGGGATTTTTTTGTTTTCCTTTGTTTATTATTTGAATTTGCTTTAACCTTTACAATCTGGAGAATGCATATTCATTCCTAACTATGTTAATTAAGCCAGAATTAAATTGGTCAACAAATAAATCAGTTACAACTCTCAGAACTTGGGACTTAGAATTTTTTTTGGCTGATTTTTTCACAGATTTCAAAAACACTATTTTCCTTGATTCTTTAGGTTGCTTTGATGATTATGGACCAGATTAGGTTTTTTTTTACTTATATAAAGTACACCCTAAATATATTCCCTAAATCATTATAATTATTATACAGTAATTACATGTATCCCTATATTTTTTTTTTGGGGGGGGGGGGGATGGTTATTTTTTCTTGACTTCATTTCTACACACATTGACCTACAACTTTCACATGCTTGAGTACGAATGCCAAACAATGTTTATTAAAACATACAAGTAAATTCATGAATTAGAACTGCCTTTTTCATTGTCGATAACTTCAACTTCAATAATATCTATTGCTAGAATTTTAACTTACTTCAGTATCCAAAAATCTAGTTTCTGAACAGTTCTCACCATTTTTATATATATAGTGTGCACAGCTATCTGTTCCACAATCCCTATTGAATTGATTTTTCATAAACTCTAAACGTTTGGAGTTATAAATTTTTATTTTCTAAATTCACGCATATTTCGAATGCCATATTGGGAAATTTTTTTTACTATTCTGAAAACCTATATTGTAAATATATGAAAATGAAGATCATGTGCTATTCTGAGAGCATAATAACACCAAATGAGCAGTTGGGGATATTTTTTCATTTTTGCAGCCGATTTCAAAATCTGAAGTTTTCAATACTGTATTCAATTTTAAATTTTTTTTTATTTTCTTGTTTTCAAGTTACACTGTATCATTTAGACAAAGTTGGAGCATTTGCCTAGTAGATTATTCACAAAACATTTGAAAGAGTTTCAGAAAATTTTAAAACCGAGTTCAATGCCACACATCATATGAGGTTTTGCGCAGTTTTAGGGTTAAAGTGGAACTTGTATGGACAGAACCTTGTGCACGGAGCCCTGTGCACAGAGTATGCACAGAATTGACTTGTATGCTTAGAGCCTTTAACTCTACAAATGAGGTAGTAGAGGTATTTGGAATCAAATTATATAACATAAACATTGTCTCAAAATGTTATAAATAGGTAGGAGTGGTCTAAGGCGTGTGCTTGGGAGTACCCAGAGCATTGGTTCAAATTCTCCTCATGGTTCCTACTGATTTTCTCATAAACCTTGTTATTCTGATATACGAACTGCTTGATGCAACAGTTGAGGAATTCACATAACAGGTAAAATAGAGGAATGCTTAGATAATCTAGAAAACTCGGTTCTGAATATTACCTTCCTTGGAGACTTCAACCTACCCAGAATTAAGATGGAGAATATCAGAGTGACATGAAATCAACCTGTGAATAACCAGTCACAGGTCAGAGACGTAGATTTTGTGACACATTTTCATTCAATCAACAAAGAACAAAGCCAACTAGCAATGAAAATGTTGACAGGCTCTGTCAACAAGCTGTTCTACCTCTTCGCCCTTACTTCATTGCATATAGAAATCATAATAGCATGAAGCATCGGATGAACAAATACACAAGGGCCATGACGAGTGTTTGAACCTACGTCCGAGAGGATCCCAGTCTGCCACGACATGGGAAAAGAATTTAATTGACTGCCACAACATAATAAAAGAATTGCAACCGGGAATGCTATTGCTCACCACAAGTACTAAAGCTCCCTTAAAAAGCCATTATTATCAGTAGCTTTACCACCATTAGTGGTAAATTAGTCAGTTCTTATAGGGGGCACCTGACAGCTGGGTGGACAGCGCTTCAGATTCGTAGTCCTGAGGTTCCGGGTTTGATCCCCGGTGGAGGCGGATACAAATGGGCAAAATGTTTCTTTCACCCTGATGGCCCTGTTACCTAGCAGTAAATAGGTATCTGGGAGTTAGACAGCTGCTCCGGGCTGCTTCCTGGGGGGGTGTAACAAAAGGAGGCCTGGTTGAGAACTGGGCCGCGGGGACGCTAAGCCCCGAAATCATCTCAAGATAACCAAGATATCCATGCAGTCTCCGTGGCACAGTGGTAAAGCACTCGCCTTGCACATCGCGAATGCTTTGGCCTGGGTTCGTATCCTGGCCGGTGTGCCAATCTTTTAATTGGAGCATCTGTTCACCCAGCAGTGAATGGGTACCAGTTTGTTAAAACGATTTGGTGAGTCGTATTCCAGGGAAAATTAGGATTTAAAACCTGCCTGAAACATTATGCATGCTAGTGGTTTTACAAGAATGTAAGAACTCTTACATACTGTATATAAAAAACAATGTACTGTATAGTACTCATTATATTCTGCAGACACATAGGAGCATGTGCATACTACAATATTCTTCAGTTATTGTACCTTATGTTCATCAAAACCAATTTGATTGGTTGTTCAACGTCCTCCCAGCGACTATAAGAAATATTGCCGGAACAACCGTGGACATCTTCAAGAGAAAACTGGACTATTTTCTAAGAGAAGTACCGGACCAACCGGGATGTGGTGGGTATGTGGCCCTGCAGGCTGCTCCAAGCAACAGCCTGGTGGACCAAACTCACAAGTCGAGCCTGGCCTCGGGCCGGGCTTGGGGAGTAGAAGAACTCCCAGAACCCCATCAAGCAGGTATCAGGCAGATTGTCCCGAGATAAATTGCCCAAGACTACAGTTCTTATATGGTTGTGTTTTATTATTTTTCAATTCAGTCTGCTCTTTTCTCTAATTATTTTAGTCTTATTTCTCACAAGTGATTTAGCTGGGTATAATTGAGCCTAGATCTTATGGTCTGGGGCAAACACTGCATAAAGTTTTGATACTGGGAAACAAATGTGATAAATATATTTTTAACATTGAATATTAAAAACTAAATTATTAAATCATATTGCCCTCCTAAAAATAGTATAAAAACATTTCTTTGACCTAGGTCTTTTGTACACATTTATTTTCATGGCATTTTCATGGCATGTGAAATATGTAAATTGTTTTGTCCACTCTTACACAATGTTCACATGAAAGATATTAATGTAAAAATTTCAGAATATGAAGAATACTGTTGTAATTTTTCTAAAGCTAATTGGGCCAAAACTGACAAAGATTATTTGTCAGATTTGGGCTTGCAAACAAAAGAAAGGTTTTGCACTTGTATTTAAGTGTATTGTTTAACTAGTATTTTGAGAACACTTGTCAAGTTTGACAGTTCATTGGATGCCCCCAGTTACCTCAAGTGGGGGGCATCAACCAGGTATCTACTGTGTAGATGATACATTCTTAACTAACAAGAATGGGAGCTGGTGGCTGAGCGGACAGAACACTGGACACGTGATCCTGTGGTCCCGGGTTCGATCCCAGGCGCCGGCGAGAAACAATGGGCAGTTTCTTTCACCCTGATGCCCCTGTTACCTAGCAGTAAATAGGTAATTAGGGAGTAAATAGGGAGTTAGTCAGCTGTCACAGGCTGCTTCCTGGGGGTGGAGACCTGGTCGAGGACCGGGCCGCGGGGACACTAAGCCCCGAAATCATCTCAAGATAACCTCAAGATAACACATACATGTGGCTGTGTATGTGTTGGTGGTGGTGGCGAGGGATAATAGTATGGAGACACCACAATTGAATGTGATGATTTTCAGATAATTGTTTAAATTTGTAAAGTAAGTACATTTGTACAGTTTTAGAATCGTCCATTAATGTTTCTCCTCTTAGCAAATGGCTGATAAGATTTCCCAAGGTGAAAAATTAGGCATATCACAAAAAAATATTTTCACTAATACTATATTAGTAGTGTATAAGCTCTGACCAGTAAGTTCATAGTATTGTACTGAGTATCTTTAATTGTTGAGTGCTGTACTTTTCCCATTTGTTGCATTGTAATTTGTGTGTTTTATGTCATTATAGGAGCAGTTTTGATATCGGATAGGTGGATGATAACATTAGTTTAAATTAGACTAAATAAAATTTTGTCCAAAGAAGTAATACTTTGTGTGGTAAAAAATTAAATAGTTATGAGTATACAGTATTATCCATTTGTAACTTGTAATACTGTGGAGCATATTTTAAGTATCTCATTATCTTTGTAAATACCTGTAATTACTTCATATTAATTTTTCTACACATTTTATCTGTTGTTTACAACTGGGGCCTTCTGTTCTGTTCGAGTAAATTCTTTCTTTTTTCCTACTTGTATGTGGTTATTGTAGCTTATTTATTCTGGTCTTTTAATTTGGGCATATTCCAACCTTCAGGCTTTTCTCATTGCCCATATTTCTTCATTCTGAAATCTGTATCATTGCATGTATTTTTTAACTTTTCTGTTATGCTTATACATTTCTTGAGGTATGGGTGCCATACCATAGCATCATCATCCAGTTTAGGTCTTAACATACTGTAATGTATATGGAAAACATGTTTGTGTATATTTCCCAGTGTTCTACACATTAAAACTCACTTTAGATTTTGTAGAAAAATTTTATCTTTACTATAAATCCTGAATTAACAATGTTCCTCCTCCCTTCCTTAAATTTCCAGGATTTTACAAAATATCTAATCCTTATTGTGGCCTGTTTACTCCGTCTATTCATGTACAGGTATTCATGGAAATATTAAATTAAGATCTAAATTAAGAGAATATCAGAGTGACATGAAATCTAAATCAGGTCTAAACATATATTACATACCCAAGAATACTTTGCATAAAAAACTGCTTTATTTGTCAATGTGTTTGTGTAATTTCATTATTTTATTCCTCTACCAAATCACTGAAATTAGTCAAGTACATAATTGGGCTCAGTACTGATATGGTAATTGCAAAATAGGTTAATGATTATTCCTTACGCTGAAAATTGTACTCATATCATTATCATTAATTAAAAAGTAGCCTTTTTATCTACAGTATTCTGGTAATAAGCTCAACACTTGAGCACTCGGACCTCTTGCTTCACACTTGTATATAAACATTACGGTCATCTTGGGGGCCCCTTTCAGTGATGCCTTAGAAGTTTACACTTGTTTCAAAGTTATTTTTGGATTATCCTGTAACCATAAGTTTAATATAAACAATTTTGATAATGACTGTTCTAGAGAATAGATGCCAAATAAATGGCATCCACTGTATTGATAATATACTGTGTAGCAATGCTGAAAATATAAATACACTGTATACACATTCCAACATTTCTAATTTGTTTTTCAGTGTTAAAAAACAATGAATGTGGGTACATGATTGGTTTGTAGATTCTGTAAAAAAAATATTGAACATTATTTTCGTTGAGTAATTTGTATAGTAAGTAGAAAATACAAATGGTCCCCGTGGACCCCGTGTACTAGAATGTAAGAACTCTTGTATATATAAATAAAAAAAATGGGCAGAGCAATTATCATCTTTAGTAATGGTTTGCTGAGGTGATCTCTAGTTGGTCCCCCCTGATAATCTGTCTACACTGGGTTCTTGTATTTCAAAATTTTTGTCATGAAAATGCAAATAGATTCCAGAAAATCACTTTCTTAACCAATTCTGAGATCAAGAAACACATTTTAACATTAACAGATAGAAAATTGCTGTGATAGCAAAACATGTCATTGGAATGCTAAAGTAATAATTATTGTAATTTATCCTTAATACAGTACTTCTTATTTTCAATATTGTGTGCTATCCCACTCCTGCAAACAACTCATTGATTGCATCATTCATTTATGTGCACTGCAGCTCATGTCCAAGATGGCACCACTGATTGGGAGAGAGATGACGGAACAACTTTTCTTGGATAGGTTCACTTGCCTGTGCTCAGATGCGCTCTTTCAAGTCCGCAAAGTGTGTGCATCTAACTTTGGTGACTTCTGCAGTGTAGTTGGTACTGAGCCAACTGAGGATAGTTTGGTGAGTACAATTGACAAGTATTTGTATTGTTGTGTTTACAAAATGATATAATGCAGGATTTTTTATGTTTTTAAATATGTACATTTTTATTATTGAAATTAGAAATTATTGGAATAAGTATGTACAGTAAAGTAAAGAATTAAGAACTGGAGTACTGAACAGCAGGTTGAAAACAGGTTGCATTCTTAGAATGCTTGAAAGGCAGTTATTCGGCATGCAGACCGTTATTTGCTACAGGTACAGTACAATACTGTACCTGTTATTAATTAAGGGAGGTTAGGATCCTAGATCAGCCTGTTGAGCATACTGTATATGGTTATTAACTTTTAGACCGAGCAATACATACATATATGATTTGTCAAAAAATAATTTAACATGAGTTTTTAAAACTTACACAAACACTTTCCATTTTTTTTTGCATAACTAGGCAAATGCTCCAATTTTGTCTAAATAATCACAGCGTAACTTGAAAAACAAGAGAATCAAAATTAATTTTAAAATTGAATATTGAAAACTTCAGATTTTTAATTCAGAATAAAAAGTATGAACTATCATTAATTGTTCATTTAATGTTGTTATTCTCTCAGAATAGCATATGATCTTCATTTTCATCAATTAGAATATAGGTTTTCAGTACAGTTTACTGTAAAAAAAATCATCAATAGGGCCTTTGAAATATGCGGCAAATTTAGACCAAAACAAATTATAACTCCATATATATATAAGTTTATGAAAAATCCATTCTGATGGGATTGTAGAACAGACAGCTGAGCACGCAATATGTCAAAAATAGTGAGAATCTGTTAATAACTGGAATTTTAGAAGCCACTCAAAGTTGATACTCTGGTTTCAGAGATAATTGAAGTTGAAGTTATCAACAATGAATAATGGTAGTTTCAATTCGTTGATTTACTTGTATGTTTTAATGAACATTGTTTGTCATTCGTACTTAAATTTTCATACATTCGTATATGTGAAAGTACAATTTTCGTACATTCGTATATGTGAAAGTTGTAGATCAAGATGTGTTGAAATGAAGTTCAGAAAAAACAACCCCAAAAAACACAAAATATAGGGATAATTATAATAAATACCTGTATAATGATTTAGGGGATATATTTAGGGTATACTTTATATAAGTGAAAAAGCCCTAATATGGTCCCTAATCATCAAAACAACCTAAAGAGGCAAAGAAAATAGTTTGTAATCAGAGAAAAAAGAAAAAAATAGCCCCAAAAAATAAAAGTACCAAGTTTTGCGAGTTGACTGATTTATTTGTTGACTAATTTCATTCTATCTTTACATAGTTGTGAAAACATAGGCATTCTCCAGGATGTAAAGGTTACAACAAAATCAGATAATAAACAAAGGAGAAAAAACTAAAATCTTAAAAAAAAATCCACAAAAAAAAGTATTTTTGGGACATTGACGAAAGTAACATATTGACATTGGACAACGTATTTATATGATATATAACAAAATAGATCATATTAACACAGTTATTCATTATTATTTGTGTTATGTATTACTCAGCAGTGATATAAAGGCACCAGCTGTATATCCACTTTGTGGACACTCCTTACTACTATTGTTGTTCTTTGAGCATCGGACAGGTGGTTGCATCTCTTTATTACTGCATAATCCTTCAGTTCCAGTTATTAGGAGCTGTTCTTATCAACAAATCATTTTTATTTTTCAAAAATTTGTCCAAAATCAATGTCTGAAAATATTTTGATGAAAGTTTCACGACATTGATGCCAATAAGTTGGAAATTTGTTTAACATTTTTAAGTTATTTGTACATAATTAGAATATTTTTCGCTACTAGGCCCCCCAATATTCGCGGTAATATGCGTGGTCTAAGGGTTAAAGGAAAAAATAATCAAACAAAAATTTATCATTTGTCTTTGCATGCTGTAGCTGCCTTTAATACTACTAGAGCTTGATTCTAGAAGAGTGAGGTCTAATTACTAGAGGAGAGTAGTAGAATATAATATAATGGCAGGAGAGATTGCTTGGTCATCTTCGTTATTACTGGATGCTGTAGATGTTATAGAAAGGTATGTTAGCAGCGTTATGAGATTTTTGTGGAGTTGTGTGGGAAGGTGGTGATGGTAGCTCCTATCTTTTTCACTGGCAGCTGTAGATATGGATTAGACATTTCTTTAAGTAGGTATTCATGAAATTATGCTCAATCTTTTTATTATTTTCCATTTGCTATCTTCAATTGAATAACTTCCAACAGCTCAATACCTAATTTATTTGCAAGCTCAAATGTGCTTTATATGATCTTGCCTAAACCCACTTGAAGTTATCCATAAATTCAGGGTAAACATTTTTTAAACTGCATTCATCTCGACTTTCCCACGTTCGTGAAGATAAAATCTGGGACACATTATTATTACAAAGTCATTAATATGATGGCACTGGAAAGCTAAAATGTTTAAATTAAAAGTTACATTTAAATTTAATTGTCTTTCCAAACTGATAAAAAAAATTATTTTTTTTTGGTTAAAATTATTTGTAATTTAAAAAATTACTGTTAAAAATTAAGGATCTGAAATTTAGAAAAAGTTGTAAATTTGTAGTACCTTTTAAGCTATATTGTACAAAAAGTTAATTAAAATTACATATAAACTACTGAAGTCAACAAGTTAGGCAAACCTATGAAAATTTAAGATTGAATTTTTACAGTAGGGTGTGTATAGCTCATTTGAGAGTAGGGTGAGCATAGCCTAGAGGAGAGGGGGAGGGTGTCCAGAGCCCTTCCCTGATGCCCTAATGGACATCAATGATAACAGAACCTAAATGCATTGTCTACAGAACAGCAATCCACCATATACAGAGACCACCGGGTCTGGATAGTCTGAAGGAGGTTTAGACTTTAGAATGTCTTTTGTATGGATATAATCTTGCACAAAGATAACTCAGTTGATCAATGACACAAACATAGTAGCTAAATTAGCATAAATTAAACTAGACCTAGATACACCCCCCCCCCATCTTGTCAAAGCAACAGTGCTCTAAACATTCAGGTGTGACAGGAGAGAAATCCTTGACGAAGGCTGGAAAGCACTAGTGTAGAAAATGACAGGTATCTGACACTCACAAGCATATTTATCACACTAGATAGCATATTTCTGATTGACTGAGTTGTGTTTAGTTATGTACGTTTTAATATGTACTGTACTCAAATCTTTACCAAGGATATAAGGTACGGTTTCTGCCTGTAAACTACTTTTAAACTTGCAAAAATGTGCTCTAGAATGGTTTCTTACTTATATGGGGATAAAAATGAGGTATTTGCACGTATTTGCATAAAAAATATTAAAATGTGATTTTTTAAATATTTACACTATACAGTATAGTTAAGCTTTGTCCTGTCCCCCATATAAACCCAGCAGGATCTCCAGAACTGGGAACATAACGTTCCCAGTTGTGAATCCAGCACAGCCTACAGAACTAGAAGCCACAGACAGCATGGTTTTAGGGTTGCTGCACAACACCACAGGGAGCTGGGGGGGGGGGGGGGTCAAAGAACAAGTAGAGTGAAAAGTGGCGAGAGAATTGGAGGTGGAGGAGTGTGAGGCGGCATGGTGAGCGCATGGGATCAAAGGGGGAGCCGCGGGTGGCCGAGGTGGCCAGCTTTAAGGCAACAGGCGCGCACACACACACACCACTTGATACACCCTTACATGGTGCTCGCCAGGGGCAGTCTACACATGCGAGTCACACACTCACTCACACACACACACACACACACCACACCACACACACACACAACACACACACACACACACACACACACACACACACACATGGAGGCAGGTGTTTGCAGCTCACACACTGCTTCTGCTCGTCTCCCCCCTTCCCTTCTCCCTCCCCAACTTTGGTTGTCAGTTCTGTCCCTTGTAAACTGCAAGGAAGAGCTGTTATCCTACCTTATCTCAGTTGAAACCCACTCTTAGAGACCCATTTATTTCAAAGCCTATTTTATGCATCAGTACCCAAAACTCGGTGCTTAACTTTACCCATGAACTAGGCATCGATGGTGCATCCCCTTTCCTCAGTGTTTATGCGAGAACCAAAGACAAACACTTTCACCACATACGTTTATATTAAACCCAACATTTGTTGTTGTTCTCTATTATACAATTTTTCTAAATATCTTCTGATATGGTACATCAATAGACTTCTCTATCCGTGTACCCATTGTTTATTAATACTTGAAGGTTTCTGTCCAGTTCCTTGTGGATTTTATGTTAGTCAGAACAATGAGTAAGGGCTTGCATATAAATATCACATTAGTCTTGTATCTGTCTGGGCATTCGGCGTTATCTTGAGGTTATCTCGAGATGATTTCGGGGCTTTAGTGTCCCCGTGGCCCTGTCCTCAGACCAGGCCTCCACCCCCAGGAAGCAGCCCGTGACAGCTGACTAACACCCAGGTACCTATTTTACTGCTAGGTAACAGGGGCATAGGGTGAAAGAAACTCTGCCCATTGTTGCTGCGTTACACTGCATACACTGCGTGTATGAATGGTCACTCCGTTTTCTTTCCATTTTACTAGTCATGGAAGGAGACTCTTGTTACAAGAAGTACAGTACATAATATGCTAAATCTTGGTAATATTCCCTATTAATAAGGTAAGCACTTATTAGGTATGTCAAAGCTCATAGAGTAATCTATGCATATGCACCAACATTTTACATATCCCTCGATACATTCGTGATCATTTCGTAGTGATCATGGATTAGGTATTGGATAATAGTGA
>WNGS01160430.1:29626828-29640347 GCA_020271785.1 Procambarus virginalis
AAGGGCAAAGGTTGCATTTCATGTACAGTACAGTGTTTGCTTGCAGGTATCTCAGTTCATGACCTTGTGTGAGGATGGTGTGTGGGGGGGTGCGAAAAGCATGTGCTGAGGTCTTCATGGGCGTATCCTGTGCATGTTCATTATCTACTAGGAAAAATAAGCTATCGCCTGTCTTTGTCTCTCTGTTGACGGACCAGAGCAGGTAAGCTAGTCCTCTATTTTATTCAGCTGTTGCTGTTCTTGTATCTGGTAGATGTAATTTTATGCAATTCTAAAAGCTATTCTTTGGTGTCATGAATATATGAACCTTGTGTTATGATGTTTTTAAGAACCCATCCTTCTGATAAGATAGTACTTTTTGTAATTGTGGATAGTCATACAAATATCAATGTAATGGAGAAACAGTGGAATTTGGCATTATTCATTTAGGTCTATGATGGTTAAGGTAGGTTAGTTTACATTTGATTAGCAGTACTGTATAAATAAAATTCTAGTTTGTCCAAATTCAGTAATACAAAAGTCATTCTGTTGGTCCTTCACATCCATATTTGTATGACCAAACACATTGCTACTATAAGTACTTTTATTTTAGGATGATGGGCTGGTTTTTAAAGAATGTATATTGTGTTGCAGATGGGTGAGAGTAGCAGCATTCCAGAATTTAGGTCCTTTCATCAGCACATTTGCTGATGCTAATGTCACAGGTCTCCACTACAATGAGGATGGTGTCCTTGTCATCAGTACACCACAAGATCCCACCAGCTACAGTCAGGAGTGAGTACTGTACTCTGCATCTATGTTACAAATCCTATTTTTCTCCCATATTACACAGCCATGTGTTAATACCTAACACTGTCCATCCTCACCCTTACTCAATACGGCCTACCTCCCACAGACAATTAATTCTAGCATATTGGCATTATTTTGGTGATCATTTTCCTAGACATACTTCGTTGATACATTAAAAACAATAATAAAAAATTGTAACTAAAAGCCATCTTGCATAAAGTTCACCTACTCAGGCCTGCATACATCACCCTCCTTGAGTTCTTTTTGGGCTAAATACCATTGATGAAATCCTTAGAAAACTATTGACCTACAGAGATTTGGTGTCATCGATGCTCACAATGTATTTTATTTTCTCATATCATGCCTATTCCTTCCCAAACTATCCCACTTCTGTACTAAACATAAAATAGAGGCTTCTTTGACTTTGTTGCAACCATCAGTGGTTTTCCCAAAATACCACCTACTATTTCTATTGTTACACTTATTTACAAAAATCATTAATATCATCTTTGGAACAGTATTGAAGGGGATACATTCATACCTTTCATTTTCTCATGTTCTTTGATTAGATTTGTTTAATATTATTTTTATTTCAACCTTTCATGAGATTTTACAATTGTCTACATTATTCTAATACATCGTGATCCCTGGATGTGTAAATGAAACTTGTCTACTTTCCAACATCTTCATGTCATCACTGGTACATATCAGGCATTTCCTCTACATTTTCGCTACAATACTACATACCACCACCAGTATGTTGTACTCCACTTTCCTTGCAAAGCATGTTCTCATTTTACTTCCTCATACTCATTATATAGTTTGTATACTAAGTTATGTTGGGAATACCTTAAATTTTTGGCATCAGGTATTCTGGGTTAGGAGATTTGGTATGTATTTGGTATCCTCAGTTGCCCCCTAATGCAATTAAACCATAGCAAATTTACTGGTGAGCTCCTGAAAATCTACATATAAAAGTACAAATAACCTTCAGATTTTAAATGCAAATTACAAATTACCAAGAAGTTACCTTCTTTTTTTTATTTAGTGCTTTTAAGATAGCATCCATGGATAGATAGAATCATTGACATAGACATACCTGGAGAATACCTAGAGGGAGTGCTAAGAGTTCTGGTCTGGTCTAGCCTGGTCTTGGGCCAGGCTTGACTTGTGAGAGCTAGGTCCAAGAGGCTGTTGTTTGGGGTGGCCCACAGACCCACATAACCACTATAGCCCAGGTGGTCCAGCACTTCTTGCAGAACAGTCACTTTTTTTTCTTTGAGTCCACTTTTGTTCTGGCAATATTTCTTGTACTCCTGGAAGGATATTAACCAACCATGGACCTCTGATGTTCATACTGTGTTCTCTGTGCCTATGTTACCACTACTCTTCACTGACTCAAGTCTGCATTTCCTTCTCTGTTGCTCACTCCAGTTTGTTATTTTACTGTGCAAATTTGGAATCTGTCAACCCAGTAATTTCCATATACAGTATATGTATTATTCAATACCCCTCTTGTCTCCTTTCTAGAGTGTACACAATTGGCAGATGTCACTTGGCAAATGACAGAATAAGCATATACTGTATGTTGTTATGTATGCCCATTATATCCATGTACTATATTTGATTGAGTGTTTATTTTATAAAATTCTTTCATTTCCAGGTTGAATGCAGATACAGTGGTAATACCAGATAGAAGAGACAATTACAATGAAGATGAACAGCTCCAGCATCACCAAGATAGGCCCAAAACTGACAACACTGCATACACCAAAGAACAGAAAAAATATCAAAATGAAAAGGCTGGTGTATGCGATGAAGGTGGAGGGAAAGATAAAGGCGATAAACTGGAGGTAGAACCCATGGAAGTGGAGGAGTCTTTTAGTGTGAAAAGTAATCTAGTACGTCTAGCTAATGCAAGTAGCGAGCAGAGTGCAGAGGAGAGAAGAGCGGAAGCTTACCTCTCTTCCGGTATTCAGTTTGAACTGCAGAGAGAGACTGGAGTGAGAACCTCACAACTGTCAGCAGAGACATCTCAACAATCCAGTGATGCACATGTTATTTCTTATGAAGAAGATAAAAGTATAGATGCTCCAGTACCTGCCATACCTCCAAACACATTGCCTAGCCATATGGATGGGGTTCAGTCTCAGAGCAATTCACTGACTGTTTCTGGCACTGAAGGCCATCTTCATGTTCACTTGGACAACAATCCTGCCTTTAACACTTTCAACTACTGGCGTACACCCATCATGCCAGTTGAACTACCAATTCCCAAAATTGAAGTTGACATTGACATAATAGGAAAAACCACAAATGTGTGTGTTAAAGCAAAAGTTCAGGAGAATAATGGCACATATCAGTCTCAGATAAATTTAACTATGGCTACAGATTCTGCAAGCCCAAATATTACACTTGCTTCTGGAACACAAGACTCTCGGAGAACTGATAAGGAGAATGTCGGCACAATCGAGGTGAGATTATTAACTGTTTTTTTTTATTGGATAAAAGAGTTGAATAGTAAAAAATGATTGGATAACAAATTTTAGTTTGCCAATTTCAAGCCAAAGTCTTTCACATTTGTGTATTTCAAATTAAAACCATTATTGGTATTTTTACCATGTGCTTGCATAAAAAATATGTATGGAAATAACAACAATTTGCAAGAAAATTTCTTTTCTTAAGTTACACTGCACCCTTGAAAATCTGGACCTTTGTACAGGTATAATGGATCTCTCTTAACAGATAAAATCTATCCAAAGACTTTCCCCCTTTTAAAATTTGATTTTACAAAGCAATGCAGAGGGCATCGGAGTATAATCCTGAACGTCAGTTCATCAAAAAAATCAATTTCTTTAAATCTGTTTTTTGAATATCATTTATATTTTATAAATGTGTTATTAAGATACTGTACTATTATTAAGATACAATTTGTAGCTTGTATCTTGAGCTGATTTCGGGGCTTTAGTGTCCCCGCGGCCCGGTCCTCGACCAGGCCACCACCCCCCAGGAAGCAGCCCGTGACAGCTGACTAACACCCAGGTACCTATTTTACTGCTAGGTAACAGGGGCATAGGGTGAAAGAAGCTCTGCCCATTGTTTCTTGCCGGCGCCTGGGATCGAACCCAGGACCACAAGTCCAGCGTGCTGTCTGCTCGGCCGACCGACTGTAAGCTTGTACTATATTATAAATTTACTAAACAGTTTGTGATTATTGTTTAGATACATTGATGCAGCAATAGTAGTATTGGTACATCTAACAAGGATAATGGGAACATTTTTATCATGAATAATAAGGTCAAGGCATTAGAAGAACATGATTGTGGGGAGGCACTAATACTGTTTCTAACATATAAAAAGCAAATCACTAAAATGGAGAGCAGTGGTGGAATTAGAAGTGACAAAATCATTGAAATCCTCCTAGCATATGGATTTGAATAATGGTATTTATCAATGATTTATGCAGAATTGTAGCCTGGGGTTGGCTGCTTGTTCGGGGCTACCGCAGAAGTTTTAAGATAAGTCAAGATAGTAGTGCTTAAACTGCATTTTACTATCTTTGGGTTAAGACAAGCCTGTGCTATAAAACAGTAATAAGCAAATTAATGTTTTTTTTTTGTGCATTGTTATTTACATACAAAATTATTTAGAAATTATTTGTTTGAATATAATGAAACAATCATTAGGAATTTAAATTTTCCAGATATGCAGAGTTACGAATTAATCTGTAAAATCAGGTCACATTGTGGTGTACAGTACAAAGTATGCCAGTATTTTGCAGATAAAGACTTGTATTGATGTAGTTTAAATTAAATTATTGCCTTTAAATTATCGTTGTTACTCCATGATTGATGTATGTTCTTGTTCATTTTGCTGATCAAAAATGAGCATTGAATTTTTTGAAACATTAAGTGTGGGTATAAATTTTTCCTAAATAACTTCATTAATTTTTCAGTTTGAACATCAGTGTGCTTGTGGTCTATCAGAGTACGTAGTATTTGAGATTGTAGTTTGATGATCTTCACAAACAATGAGAAAATAAGGTTTAGTGTGGTATTGTTCCAAGTTAGCTCGGTTATTTGCTGCTTGAATGAGAAATCGTTATTCTCAGTAGTTCTCTGACCTGAGGTTGATTATTTCCAGGTTGAATTCTTGCTATAATGTTAGTGTTTGCTATTTTCCATCTTAAACTGGGTAGAATGAAGTCTCCAAGGAAGATATCTAGTATTGGGTGCTCCGTGAATTCCTCGACTGGTGCAACTGGCTATTTTATCTTGTGATGTTTTCGGTGCTTAGCGTCCTCACGGCTCGATTATTGCCTAGGTCTCGCAGTGTGTATATCAGATTAATACTTAGGTTTATTTTTTCTACCTAGATTCCAAGTACCTCTACCACCTCATTGGTAAAGTTAAGGAGGTCTCTGCATACCAATATGTATTGGCCATATGCACTTAACTCATGAGCACTTAACACTTATCCTGCTCGGCGCGTGAGTGCCGCAGACTTCCCCGTAATGCTCCCGGCGTTTCGACAGGCGGGCGGCGACACTGAGATGTGTATGCTCGTTTCAGTTTTCTCGCCTTAATTCTTGTGCTACGTCGTTCGTTTTGGTATCATTGTGTTCGCAACAGAATTCCCTACAGGGGTATATGCATATAAGGTCAAAAAGCACGGCGTGACTCTCCCACAGCAAAGCCTAAAGTCGGCAGAACGTTACCTGTGAGCGCACAAAATCATTAAAATGTGTATACTCATTTCAGTTTTCTCACCTTAATTCTCGTGCTACATCGTTCGTTTTGGTATCAATGTGTTCGCAATAGAATTACCTACAGGGATGTATGCATATAAGGTCCAAAACCCCGGCGTGACTCCCACACACCAAAGCCTAAAGTCGGCCAACTGTTACCTGTGAACGAGCAACAGTTGGCACACCCGCAACCTGATGTGTACTCGTTTCAGTTTGATAACATCAATTTTCGTGATACGTCTTTCATTTTGGTATCAAATTGTTCACAATATAAAGGCGCGCATTTTAAAACTAGTTCCATAATAATAGAACAATAAATGGAATTTTAACAAATATTTTAATTTTGGACGCTCATCACCACAAAAGTATTTATAATCTTTCCAGTATTCTGACCTCAATTGTCAGGCTACATCGTCATTATGGTATCAAATTGTGCACAATCTAAAGGTGCTCATTTTGAAACCAGTCCCAGATAAAATTTAGAAATTTTTAAATCTAATAAAATTTAGATTTTTAACAAATATTTTAATAATGGACGCGAGCACACGTCTGCTGCTAGGACACTAGAGGAAAATATCAGAGGCACTATCACACCTATGTGCAGGATAGTGTTAGTAGAGTGCTGCCCTGCTCCTTATTGTCCAAACTGTGTTGTCCCCTTTACAGTCATACACCTCCATGTAGAATGTTCAGATTTTCAGGACAGTCGTATGTCATACTTTCCTAATGTTCCTTGACAGTATCTTTTGGTGAATCCAATACCTTTGATATTGCTCACTGTATGTCTTTTTGTTTTCTTGTTGTCATCCTTAGTGATATTTCCCACCTTTTGAATATTCTGCAACACTGATGGTGCTATGGAGTCTTCCTAGCTTGGTGTCTTCTTTTGATAATTACTTACCTTCAGACATAAATGCCACTGATTACTTACACAGTACATGTATTCTTATCTTGCAGGCAGAGTTAGATGCTTTGGCAGCTTCTTTAGAGGGAGTAGCTACATTTGAAAGCAGTACATTTGATAA
The DNA here is from genome assembly GCA_020271785.1 of Procambarus virginalis. Lineage (NCBI taxonomy): Eukaryota > Metazoa > Arthropoda > Malacostraca > Decapoda > Cambaridae > Procambarus > Procambarus virginalis. The sequence goes on from WNGS01160430.1 coordinate 29,633,390, forward strand.
TTCTACAGAAGAGAGACAGTCAAATAGAGAGAGAGAGGTAAGAATTTCCAACCAACCATAACCCAAAGAGCCATTATTATTGATACTTATTTTATTTAGCATTTTAATATTTTAGTACTAATAGTAGTACTACTACTACTTAATTATTTTAGTATTAAGTATTTTAATTCTACTATCAATAAAAATTAGTTTTTTTGCTAAGGGGGGGAACCATTAATTTGCCCTACTTTGAATTTATTATTATTTTGTCATATGTTGAGAGACCTTTAACATTGACTAAAGAAAAATTTAACTTTTTATTTTTGTAAACAGAGTAAAGATGTTGTGAAAGTAACTAGTCCACAGCCACAGCAAGCAACATATGCTCAAGTTTGTGCTGCTTCAGTCACCTCTGTACAACATAAGAATGAACCGCAGCCATCTATATTGGCTTCACGTCTCACTCAAGCCCAAGTCAGTATGTCTGGAGGCACTGTGACAGAGATTAAGAAACGCGAGATGGATGTTGTGTCGCCAAGTGACTGTAGCATGAACATGCCTAGTATGAGACCAAGCTTACCTTCACAGCCGTCATTACCATCTCAACCACCACTTCTATCACAGAGAATTATGGATCCATTTACTGTGATGCTTCCTGGGAGCAGTGACCACATGTCATCTATGTCTGGACATTCTTCTGGCTCCTCAGAATTCATTAATTTTAATCAGGATATTGTTCCCAAGGTAAGAAAATGAGTATGATATGTATTCACAAATTTAGTAGTTGTTTATTATTAAATTTACTAATAATTTAGTAATTTATCTTTTATCCAGATACAGCACCTTTCAGTAAAGCTGATCTGAACACACATACATAAATAAATAAGTAAATAATAAAAATTGTAGGGTACTTGTCTCCCCCCCCCCCCCCCGAGTTAAAACACTACGATAGTCTTAAATTTGTATTTCCTTGAGAATACTGTAGTAGATTTAATTAAGTTTTTTGCACTTAATTCCTCAGGGTGGTATTCTGGGAAAGTTTAGCTTCTCATGGTGAGCCTGAATGCAGTTATGAGATTTGACAACTTTTTGAATAGACCCAGAAATGTAATATTTTAACTTTATCCAAACAAACGCATACAAAATGAATGGGCAATAACAGTGACCAGTGTTTGAAATAAACTAAGTTACTGCACAAGATATTCGTCTTGAATGTTTCATTTGCACAAACAGCTATTACACCCATTGCAGTGCTGCCTTAATGACGGGGCACACTGGGCAGTTACCATATTGGTCATAAGATCTCTCGTTAGTGGATAATTACTCAACCTCACGTTGGAAATGCCTGGGATTCAAGTCCGCTTTCAAATTATATTTATAATTAATTTTATAATTAATTTGTGACAACTACGTGGTGGTAATCTTGCACTTCAGTGGATGGGTGTGGCCCATCATCCAGATAAGGGGCCCCCAGTGTATGGGGATGCCCAGGGCCTACAATGTTCTGAAGATGGCCCTGGCTGATTATTAATGTAAGGAAAAATGTTCAGCTGTGCTTTAACCCTCATTCCTGGGTTGAACCGTCCCTGGTGGCTCCCTATCAAGTCGATTGCCTTGATAATGGTCCAGGACGTACTGAAGCTTCGATGTCTTTTCATCATCTAGTGTGGGGTTTGGTCAATATTATCAAACTGATTTTGGTGGCTATTTTGACTTCTCTGGTGTGATACTTTGTCTGAAAAAGTACTGCACTCGGATTAAATCATAATTTGTTTTCTTTATACACAGAGAATTAAATTCTCCTAAAAGGTTAAACTATATTAATTTGTCTTTAAAGATTACTATTACTTAGCTCTGTAGTGAAAATTTTCCACAGCAAGTATCTGATGTCCTGGGGTGATATTTAGTTTTTTTTTTTTTTTGCGTTGTACTGTATCAGGGTTCTGGCGGCCCAGTGTTTAGTCAGTGTTCCTAGTCCCAATTACTTGTGCGATGCTTTTGGGCAAGTCTTCCAGCCTGGGTTGTTGTCTTTGTCCTAGTGCCTGCCTACCTCTCCCCCTTCCTTGTGAGTCACAATTTTATACTCTGGTTAACTTGTGCATAGTTTTTATCAGTCAGGATCTTTAATGAAACTATTATCACAAAGTAATTACAATTATTTATGTTGTCATTATTAAGTGATGGTGTTGGCACAAGCTGCAAGGTGGTGCCGTAAGCTGCTGCAGCATGTGCTTCCCTCGGTTTTCCTCGCATAATGAAGCCCTCGCACCCAAGAGGGGTGCCCATAATGTTTTTCCAGGATGGTGTCTGTTTAGAGGCCTGAGGAAGAAAATGTGTGCCCCGTGTACACATGGGACTTTTAAATCTGTACTTTTTAGTAAGTACAAAGTACCTGTATACTTAATACGTTGAAAGTACGGTGTGCTTTGTCATCCCCAATTGACTCGCACAGTAGAGTCACATATGGTGCAATTGTTCCTGTTTAACAACGTAAATTATTGAGTGCAAATTTGAAGGAGAGGAGATATTACAAGTGTTTAACTTATTATATAAGAATGACATTGTGTTGGTGGTGATATGGTATAGAAAATATTTACCTAGGTAAAAATTTATTTTGTACTTAATAAATTTGCTAAAAAAGCTCATTATACTATATTTAATGTGCTTATACCCCAGCAATGTTTTTATTGTAATGTTATCAATTGAATACCATCATCCTAAAGAGCAATTTTGTAACTAAATATTCCTTTGCAGACTTTGCTGGAGCATTACATCAGTATGACAGACCCCATGAGAGCTGAAACTGTTGATAATGAACTAACAAGACATTGTGCATATTCATTACCAGCTGTTGCATTGACTCTTGGTAGACAAAATTGGCCTGTTTTAAAGGATACCTATGAAACTTTAGCAGGAGATGTACATGTAAGTATGATCTATATGGGACTATTTGTGGTTTATATTAACTGTACATATCATTACCCTTTTTCCAGCTTTTCTGTGGTGGAGAAGCATTAGCTTTAATGAAGATCAGAGAGCAGTATTGGAAAAGATGGGTCATATTAAAAAAAAAAGCATTCATTCACCATAATTGGGTGTGTATGAGTGCTTCATGTTTGCAAGTCATTTAGCATGTCTGTATCTTTAATCCCTCAATCCTTGCTTGCTTTTACAAGATGTGCAACATCTTGTAAACATCTTTTACAACAACAACATCTTTTACAAGATGTGCACATTACAAGATGTGCAACATTGAGTAGACTTCACTTGATTCTTTAGTTTGAGCCCATGTCTTGTTGCTCCTTAAGTTGCATTTTTAAATTATTTTTTGTCAGTTCCTGTTACTATTTTATATGAAGTGATCATATCACCTCTTTTTCTTCTATGTTCTAGCTTGGGTATTTTTAACAACTCGTAGTTCTTGTTTTTTCAGTTCCTGAAAATTCCACTTGTCATCAAATTTCATTTCCAAAGTGTTACTCCATGCACATAAATTATTTTGCCCAGGCGTCTTGTATGGCGTAACATGCCATACAAGATAAGTTTCTTATCTTCCCTAGTAGTTTGGTATCATCAGCAAACATGTTCATATAATTCTGTGTTTCTTCTGGTAGACCAATTATATATACACAATGGATTTTACTGGTGTTAGAATTTAACCCTGTGGTGCTACACTAGTAACATTTCTCGAGTCTAATACATAGCCTCTGATTACAACCTTATTTTTCTTTCAGAAAATTTTTCACCCATGTCAGAAATCTCTGCTACTCCTCCAGCATGTTCCACTTTCCAGTGTGTGTGTGTGTGTGTGTGTGTGTGTGTGTGTGTGTGTGTGTGTGTGTGTGTGTGTGTGTGTGTGTGTGTGTGTGTGTGTGTGTGTGTAATTACCTAAGTGTAGTTACAGGATGAGAGCTACGCTCGTTGTGTCCCGTCGTCCCAGCACTCTTTGTCATATAATAGTGTGTGTGTTTTGTAATTAAGCAAGTGTAGTAACAGGATGAAAGCTATGCTCATGTTTTTCCTTCCCAGCAGTCATATAATGCTTTGAGACTACTGATGGTTTAGGTCTTCACTATTTTCTCTTTCAACTTGTTCCAACTGTCTACCACTCTGCATAAAAAAAACTTTATAATATTTTATTGGCGCCTTTGTTTCCTTAGTTTGAATCTATGACCCCTTTTTCTTGAGGCTGCCTGTTTCAGGACTTTCTTGTCTATTTGGTCAATTCGGATTATTATTTTGTAAGTGGTGATCATATTGCCTGTTTTTCTTTTATCTTTTCCCATTTTCTTTTCATCTAGCTTTAGCATATTTAACACCCCTAGCCTTTCTTATAACTCTTGTTTTTCAGTTTTGGAAGCCATTTTATATGTGCCTTTTGCTCCTTTTACCAGTTCTTTGTGCTTCTTGAGGTTTGGGCACCATACAACTGCTGCATATTCTGATTTTGGTCTCATAAATGTCATGAATAGTTTCTTTTGTATTTCATTATCCATGTAATTAAAAGCAATTCTAAAGCTTGAAAGCACAGGATGTGCTCGTCACACAATGTCCTTTGTGTTCCTCTGGTGATATTGTACTATCCAGAACCACTCCGAGATCTCTTACTTTATTGGGGTATTTTAGTTCCTTTCCGAATAATTTGTAGATTGTGTGAGGTCTATTTTCTCCTATTCCACATTCATAACATGGCATTTATTTACATTGCATTCCATTTGCCTCATGGTGCTCCAAACCCTTATTTTATCTAAATCAATTTGAAGGGCATGACAATCTTCTACATCTCCTATCTTCCCTAGTAGCTTAGCATCATTGTGTGTGTGTGTGTGTGTGTGTGTGTAAATAATAGTATAAAATGACTGTATGTAGTTCAGTACATAATTGAGGACAATGGCAGACATCAGGCAGAGTTCTGTTCTTACATACATCAATTAATGTGGCTACTGAAATTTCCCTTTTGTACCATATTTTAAGGTAATTTTTTTTCACAGTGGAAAGTGCGAAGAACGTTAGCCTTTAGTATACACGAGCTTGCAGTGATCCTGGGAGAAGAAATTGCCCAGAGTGACCTTGTTCCAGTGTTCAATGGATTTATTAAGGATCTGGATGAAGTTCGTATTGGTGTGCTCAAACACCTTGCTCACTTTCTTCGCCTTCTTCGACCACAAAATAGGAGAGACTACTTGCCACGCATGGATGAATTCCTTCGTACTGACAACGAAAACAACTGGCGCTTTAGATTAGAATTGGCAACACAGCTGGCTGGTATAATCGACCTTTTTTCACCACAAGATTGCCAAACCTTCATTGCACCAATTGCATTAGCCCTGATGGCTGACAAAGTGGTGCATATTAGACACACCTGCTATACTGTAGTAAGTTTCCACTTCCATATCATGTATATTAATCATATTATACTTGTGCACTGGCATGTTTCCTGTCAAATTCAAAGCTTTGAACGGATATGTTACAACTTGTACATATTTTTTTAATTTTCAGTAAAAGTATAATAGAGCACATTTTTTTCTGGGCAAAGCACTATGTGGCTCACTGAAGCTACTGTCACTGATAGTGTACCAACTATTAGGTGGCATTAGCTGTGGGGTCTGTAGGCTTTCCAGGGACCAGAACATGCCCTCCCCCCCCCTCACAGCAAGGAGCAGTAGCATTTATTTATTTATTTATTTATGCAACCACCGGGAAAACAACCACAAAGTCAGCAAGACAAAATAGACCACTGTTGGCTTAGAGACCGCAGCCTCAAAACGTCCCCGAAAGAACGCCCCCAGCTATGTAAACAAATGATAGAAACCTCTCCAAACTAAAGTAAGCTCATTTGCCCCCACCTCCCTCACTCGCTTGGGGGGAGGAGGGAGATAGCTAGTGGTCAGCTTTTTACACCACTCTCGGTTCTATGCTCGTGTGTAGTGCCGGGTCACCTCTCTGCTGCTAGGGCTCCAGTATGTTGCTGTTAAAGCTAATTGGTAGTTTTTGCCTTTATGGACATTCCTGTACATTGTGTAGTGTGAATCTAGACATCATGAGTGCTTGGAGCTCCATGTGCTCAGGGTTGTCTTCCCCGAGTGGTCTCCAGTGCTTCCTTTGTGCTTCAGGGTTCTGAAGACACCCTGGGGTATTTGGGAGTCACTTCCTTAGGGGTCCTTGCCTATGGTGGCCCTTGTTCAAGGTGAGCCAGGTCTCTATGGATTTTCCTGCCTTTACTCATATCGGTCGTGATATTGGTTGGGTTGGAGTGCACTGGATATTCACATGCTACACTATAACACACCGAGGTAGGCCTCACAGCTATTCAAGCAGCTGCTGTGTTGGCTTACTATGTTGTCTGAATATCCGTAATTGGTACAGATTTGTGCGACTCCTTCAATTAAAGGTCTAGCATTGTGTCGCAGTACCTGGATGTCCTGCTTCCTTCTTTCCCTTGAAATTCTCTCCGGGTTTGGTGGTCCCTTCAATATCTCCAAACCTGCTCTCACTTTGTGAGAGTTTGAGGGTTGCACATCATCCATGCCATGTGGTAGTGATCATTCCTTGTGCCTCTGTCATACGGTCTGTTGGGTTTGCCGTAGTTTCATATATATGCACATGTGCATGTGTGTGTAATTACTTCAGTGTAGTTACAGGATGAGAGCTACGCTCTTGGTGTCCAGTCTTACCAGTACTCCTTGTCATATAACGCTTTGAAACTAATGACGGTTTTGGCCTCCACCACCTTCTCACTTAGCTTGTTCCAAATGTCTACTACACTGTTTGTAAAAGAAAGCTTTCTAATATTTGTTTGGCACCTTTATTTCCTTAGCTTGATTCTGTGTCCTCTTATATGTGTGTATGTATGTATGTGTTTGTGAAGTTTTAAGTTTTGTCCCAAGGGGTAAAACTTAAAACTGCTGCAATATATATATATATATATTTATGAAAATACAAATAAAGTTATGACAATTAGGAAATGTGTATAGTGGTG
>WNGS01160430.1:29657065-29725108 GCA_020271785.1 Procambarus virginalis
CCCCCATCTCTCTCTCTCTCACCTCTCCCCTCCCCCATCTCTCTCTCTTCATCTCTCCCCTCCCCCATCTCTCTCTCTCTCACCTCTCCCCTCCCCCTCTCTCTCTCGCTCCCTCTCCCCTCCCCCTCTCTCTCTCTCACCTCTCCTCCCCCATCTCTCTCACCTCTCCCCTCCCCCATCTCTCTCTCTCTCTCACTCTCTCCCCTCCCCATCTCTCTCTCACCTCTCCCCTCCCCCATCTCTCTCTCACCTCTCCCCTCCCCCATCTCTCTCTCACCTCTCCCCTCCCCCACTCTCTCACCTCTCCCCTCCCCCATCCTCTCTCACCTCTCCCCTCCCCCATCTCTCTCTCACCTCTCCCCTCCCCCATCTCTCTCACCTCTCCCTCCCCTCCTCTCTCACCTCTTCCCTCTCTCTCTCACCTCTCCCTTCCCCCCCATCTCTCTATCACCTCTCCCCCCCTTTCCTCTCACCTCTCCCCTACACTCTCTCACCTCTCCCCTCACTCTCACTCTCTCCCTCTCCTATGCACATTCACTCGCTCTCCTTCCCTTGCTCACACTACCCTCAACTCTATCCCCCCATTGTGCTCTTGCCCTTTTAACCCCTCTCTCTTCCTGTCTGCTCACTCACTCTCCTGATTCCCTCTACCTCCCTCTATCCTCTCTCCTGCTCTTTACCTCCCCCCCCCCCCTCCCTCTCTCTGTCCCCTTTTCTCTCAGTTTGCCTGTCCAAAGTTGAAGGGCAGATGCTTTAGGCTAGCCTCATCCAAATTTGCAGACGAAAATGGTCTGGGGTATTGGACAGACATAGCCCTCCTCTGACCAGCCTAAGTTAAATACTTCAAGAAATATTAGCAATATTAAATGCCCCAACACCCCAGGCCATCTTCATGGAGTCTTTCAAGGAGTCGAGGGTGAAACAGTGCAAGTGATTAACTTTGAGTTGTCATAATATCATTTCTTATACCCATATAATGGTCTTACCTGGGCCAGGATTCAACAAGCATTTATGCAATTAGAAACCTGTACATCTTTTTTCAATCTATAGTGGCTTTATTTACATATATTAAACAGTTTATTAGCATCGAAACTTTGATAATCAAATGATAATTGTTATAAACAGCAACCTAGTGCTTCAAGCTCAAACTGTTTAATAAATGTAAACAAAGCTTGCAAAGATTGATAAAAGATGTACATGTTCATAAGTACCTCAGTAACTGCTTGAAGAGTCCGTCCTCTGGATCTTGCCTAGAAAGGGTTTCGGTAATTCTAATCCTAGAGCCCAGCCTAGGGCCAGGCTTGAATTATAACTTGTCTCAGTGGTTCTTGAACCAATGAGAAAACATTTTTTGAGAGAAGGGATGTGACACCAACATCAAACCACACATCAGATATCACCCTGAGGCCACTGGACGTTGAAGTAGCCATAGACGGACGACATGCCCATGCACTCTGAACCGGGCCCACTCTTGGAATTCTATATTCGTCAAGAAGTGCAAAACACCGCTATCACAGGTCCTAAACATATTTTTGAGACCGACCCTATTTAATGGTGTCATCCCCGACATACTTAAAAGAGCAGTGATGTACTCAAGCAGATACCAAAAAATGATAGACCAATAACTAACTTCCAATATCATGAATATCTTTGAAAGAGTGCTAAGGAGCAAGATTACAAATCCCATGCATTCACAACATCTACTTAACCCTGGATAACACGAGTTCAGAACAGGGTGCTCCTGCCTTTCAATTGCTAGATCACAAAGACATGGCCTTAGGTGGCATAGAAGACAAGCAAAACCTTCTGGAATTCTATGATAAAGTAACATGAATAAGGCAGGACAGGGAAGGATGGGCAGACTGCATATTTCTGGACTGCCAAGAAGCCTTTGATACAGTACAGCACAGGACAGACTGCTATTCAAACTTGAGAGGCAGGCAGGACTAGGCAGAAAAGCCCTATCATGGATAAGTAATTACTTAAAATGCAGGAGCCAGAGAGTAACAGTAAGGGGTGAGAAGTTGGATTGGCAAACAGTAATGAGTGGAGTACCTCAAGGATCGGTGCTGGGCCCTGTTCTATTTCTATTATACCTAAACGACATGACTACAGGAGTCAAATCCTGTAGGTTGACTCCTACACTGTTGACTCCTACAGCAAGTTGTGACAGATGAGGACTGTAGGATCCTCCAAGATGACATGAACAATTTGCAGAGATGGTCAGAGAAATGGCCACTGGAATTCAAAATGAGCAAGTGTAGTTATGGAAATGGGACTAGGTGAGAGGAGACCAAATGGACAGTACACAATGAAGGGAAATTATGTACCTGTGACAATTCGAGAGAGACCTGGGAGTTGACATACCACCAAATGTAACTCCTGAGGTACATATAAATAGGATAACGACAGCAGTGTACTACTGTATATGCATGCAAATGTTCATAGTCATTCAGAAACCCAAGAAAAGAGGCATTTAGAGCACTTTACACTGCCTATGTGAGACCAGTCATATGCCGATCCATCATAGATCCCCACCAGAAGAAACTCACAAGAAAACTGGAAAAGGCTCATCCCAGTGTCGCAAAGAAAGTTTTAGTGGATACATGGGCATGCAGGCGACTTCTAGCAACAGCCTGTTGGACCAAGTTGTTCAACCACTCAGGCCAGGCTCGGGGAGTAGAAGAACTCTAAAAAAAACTTTTCCAGGTATGCTGGTTCTATACCAGTGCTGTGTACTCTACTACTAGACTCTCACATGCTATGTAAATTATCTTTAAATAGTTTATACTGAGGATTTTAAATGCCATTCTTACATTTACCAGGTTTCTATGTGATGCAGATGCTCCACTGTTTTTGTGCCCCTATGGTGCAAGTATTAGAATTAAATCCACTCAAGTATTTTTCTTTTTCCAACTCTTGTATGAGCAGAGTGGGTCAACAGCCACACTATGATGGTGGGATGTGTGTTGTATGGGCTTCTAGCCCATACAACACACATCCCACCATCTCTAGCCCATGTCAGTGGCACTTTCATCTTTCATCACCACCACCTATCTCTAGCCCATGTAAGGGCGCCTGGCAGCTGGGTGGACAGCGCTTCGGATTCATAGTCCTGAGATCCCGGGTTCGATCTCGGTGGAAGCGGAGACAAATGGGCAAAATGTTTCTTTCACCCTGTTGCCCCTGTTACCTAGCAGTAAATAGGTACCTGGGAATTAGACAGCTGCTACGGGCTGCTTCTTCGAGGTGTGTAAAAAAAAGGAAGCCTGGTCGAGGACCGGGTCGCGTGGACGCTAAGGCCCGAAATCATCTCAAGATAGCCCTACTATAATGTTAATAGGATGCATGCTGACCAAGTTCACAACCACACTGACGACAATAGGTTGCTTGACGGGTGGGTTCATGGTAAAAATGTACCAAGGTATTGCTATCAGTGGTATCATCTAGTTTTTGCAGGATGGGTATCAATAAAATATTAGCCAATACTTCTGATGCCTTTTATTTCTAAAGGTGGGTCCAGGAAGAGATGATTTCTATGTGTTAGCAGGATTGATGACTAACTGTCTTTTCTGCACAGTCCATTTAACACAGTTTCATTTAACCGATTCTGCAGGATTAGCTGTACTATGATTATAGAGGTTACTAATTTACCGTTATCATTTACATACCCTATGATAAAGAAAAGAATTGTTACAGCATTTCTTAAGTTCTAACATTTAAAGAACAATATTAAATACAGTATTAGTATCAGAGAATTTGTCTTTTTAAATCATAGAACAATCAGCATTAGTATCTGGTAATAATTTAGCAGCAGTATCAATTTTTTTTTAGTATTAGTATTGCTCTAGTCAACAGCAACACTACAAAGCAAAGATTCAGGTTTAATGAGTGGGCTCGGTCACACAAGCCTATGAGAGTGATGAGTGGTCTCTCAACCACAAAACACTGCAGGGGTATTGTCTTGATTGGGCCCACAGCTACTTGCCACACACAAGTGTTAATTTGCCAATAGCAAATTGATGCTGTGTGGGGATGGGCCATAGTCACACAATACTGTGGGTTATATATACTGAAAATAAGCTCTTGGCCACACCACAAAACAGTAGAAAGGTACGTCTTGAGTGGGCCCACAAGCCAAAGCCACAACTCTAAAAGCATGGATGGAATGGGTGGGAGAGGGGGGAGGGATCCGTGGCCCATGAGGTCTATCCCAGCAGCAGCAGCAGTGAGGAGCAGGCCAGGATGCGTATGATGGATCAATACGGCCACTTGAGTGTACCACGCACACACATGCGCGACACCCAGCCCCATGCTCCCTCTTGTACCCCCATACTTCCCTCTCTCCCCTCCTTTCCCCTCTTTTTTTTTTCCATCCAACCCACTCGAATCTCCTTGCAGACTCTTTCTGCCACCTTCTTACAGCTTTGCATAAGCTAAGAGCTGTTAATAGTAAGTTAGTAGTATTGACAGGGAGGTTTCCAGGATAATTTAAGAGAGGCTCTCGGCCACTAGATTTGCATGCGAGCACCTTTGCCTCCCCCTAACCCCGACCAACCCCAACATTTCCACTCATCATACGCACCAACTAAATACCTAATGAATGAATTTACCCTCTCATTAAGCTCTAGCCTACTCATCATCCCCTAGTAAAAAATTATTATTATTAACACACACAGCTACGAGGAGAGCTATAGGAACTAAACCTCACATCACTGGAAGAGTTGGGGAAGACATCATCACCACATAGAAGATTCTCAGAGGAATTTATATGGTAGATAAAGAGTTTATTTAACACAGGGGACACAGCTGGAAATTGAGTAGCCAAATGAGCCATAGTCATTAGAAAGAACTTTTTTTTATTGTCAGCGTAGTTAAAAAGTATAATGCATTTGGTAGTGATGTGGTGGAGGTAGACTCCATACAAAGTTTCAAATATAGATATGATATAGCCCAGTAGACTCAGGAATCTGTACACCAGTTGATTGACAGTTGAGAAGCAGGACCAAAAAGGCCGAGCTCAACCTCCGCAAGCTCAACTAGGCGATTACACAAACACACCAACTGTCCTGTTGGACATTAAATATGCTCTGCGATATAATCTATTAGAGAATGGGGACAGTGAAATGGTTGATAATTTCAAGAGGTCGCTATGGGGCACTTAGAAAAATTTTTCATGGGTATAATTGGACAGACTTGTTGCTAAGCAAGGAAATGAGATGTATGCAAAATTTTGCAAAATATATGATGGAGGCCAATAGGGCGCCTGACAGCTGGGTGGACAGCGCCTCGGATTCGAAGTCTTGAGGATTCATGTTCGATCCCTGGTGGAGGTGGAGACAAATGGGCAAAATATTTCTTTCACCCTGATGCCCGTTACCTAGCAGTAAATAGGTACCTGGTAGTTAGACAGTTGCTACAGGCTGCTTCCTGGGGGTGGAGGCCTGGTTGAGGACCGGGCCACTGGGACACTAAGCCCCGAAATCATCTCATGATTACCTCAAGATAGAAGAAGGCACAAAAAATTCATACCAAAACAGAGATGCAGACCTAGGAAACAAGGTTGGTTCAACAGAAATTATAAGAGGGCCAGAGATCAAAAGACAAGTATGGAATCAATATAGGAAGAGGCCAAACCCGCAAACAAACCAGTGATACAAAGATGCGAGAAACAAGTACACGACAGTAAGAAGGGTGGCAGAAAGGAACTTTGAGAACGGTATANTTAACCCTCAAACCGCTAGGGGCCCAAATGGAATTCACAACCCACAGGCGCAACAAAAAAAAAAAATCCAAAAATTCTTTCGTCTTATAGAATTGTTTTTTTTTGTTCCCTGATCACGGAAAAATAACAAAAAAATCGTAGGTAGCATATTTTAGGCCGCAGTAGGGTAGGGAAGTGTGGCAAAAAGGGGCGTTGGCAGAGCCTTCGCCAGACGAGGTCTACTCCGCCCGAGCTGTCAGACGGCAGTTGCCACAAATATATTATTTCCTAATTATTTCAATGTCTCTGATGATTTTTTCTTCTTAGTTTTTTTGCAGTAATATTATTCCATACAGTGAATTGTGGTATATTTATATTATAAAATGTGTGAACCATCGCTGTACTCAAATTATGGTGTGCATATAAGTGATTCAATTATTATGTTCATAAAACAATAAACAAATAGTTTTGCTGTTGTTACACTATATACACAGGTTATATATAAGTATCTGCATGTTTTGTTCACCATAACGAACTACTAAGTTGGTCTTGTGAGTCAAAAAGCAACGAGGAGTGGCCGCCACACACCAGCGAGCCACTCACTGCCACGCCCTCCCTCAACACACCACCTCAGTCACCCTCATTTACCTCCCACAATACTGTTTTTTGCATTTATTCACTATACACAGACGTTATATATACGTATTTACATGTTTTGTTCACCATAACTGTACATCTAAGCTTGTATGGTGAGTAAACGCACAAAGACGTAGCTACTCCACAGTCAGCTGATCGGCGGCCACCCTCAAGGCCACACACACATAATATTTCTCCTCCAACAATATTGGTTGTGGTGTTATTATGCTATATACACACATTATATATAAGTATCTACCTGTTTTATTCACCATACTTGTACAAATAAGCTGGTATGGTGCCCAAAGACCCTTGTGGTCACCAGTAAACAACACGATAATTCCTGCAGACGACGCTCCTCCTCACCAAAATGGCGGCTCCCAACCTACTCCTCTCGCTGTTATCTCACACTATACACACGTTATATGTAAGTATCTACATTTGTGTTCACCATAGCGAACCCTAAGCTGGTATGGTGAGTGCAGTCAATAAATGGTGGCCACACACAGTCAGAAGACAACGCCACAATCCTCCCTCCACAGCCGTACTCCTCCCTCCATCGAGCACAGCGCTAAATATCTCCACAATCAAGCTGTTATCAGAATCCTGGTCAGTTTTATCAAAGTCAGGGGGCTTCAGTAATACTATCACTGCTAAATATAGCAGTATCACTTATATTTTGGCATTTGTAGGCGATGCTGTGGTCACAAGCTGAACAGCGGTGCTGTGAGCTCGTGCTGCGTGCGCCAGCCTTGGTGGCTGGCACAATACTGACGCTCTCACTCTCAAAAATGTTGGGCTGGATTTTTTTTCTAGGTGGGATCTGGCAACTATCAGTCGTGGCTGTACTATAGCTGCCCCTATCCCAGGCGGGGTGTTTAAATTATAGCGCTAGACACGAAATCATATATAAATGATGTGCGCGATATCGTTTTGTCACTGATATCATTTATATATGATATGCGCGGTTGAGGGTTATGGATATTCATAACATTTGAATAGTGAGAGAGAGCTGTCTTAGGGATGAATGCTACCTCTCTTCAGTGGGCTGCTATCAAAATACATCAACAACTTTGTCATAAGTAAAATATATTGGTTTCAAATAAATAGGATATGCATGGTGCAGCTTTAATAATAACTGATGATCGTTATTGTATTTGGATTTAAATAAAATATTTTCATTATTTTGTTACAGTTTCACATTTACACGTTAAACTGCTACTCTACATTATCTTTTTCTGTTTTCAGGACCGAGGGGACATTGCAGCGGGTAAAAAATTTGTTCCCGGTGCACTGGTTAACATTGACTACTGGCAGGGTTATGATGCAGATGAGATGATGCTCACCGGCTATCCTGTGACAACAGCAGCCCCTCTACACCCTCAAGTTCTATGTTTCCGCTGTGGCTCTGTAGGAAAAGAGCAGGTAAATCCCTTTACTTGTAAGGGGATGGGAGGTGTCACTCAGAACTTCAGTATTCATTAGTACTAGATAAAATTTGCATAGAAATTTAGAAATTGAAATATACTGTACATGTTAATTTTCCATTGTTGCACCATGACACTTTGCACACATCTGTGGGTGTACAAATCCACTTAATCTATATAAATAAAAATGGAAATGTCCGTTTGTTCAAAATCGCTAATCTCCGAAAGTTCTTTACCGATTGCTTTGAAATTTTCACACAATGTTCCATTCGCATCCGAGCAGATTTTATATACATACTATATAAATATATAGTCTGTGACGTTAAAAAAACATGTGTTTTCTGAAAAGCTGTGTTTTTCACGTGAGGGAAATCTTCGAAACCTCTTTACGGATTGCTTTGAAATTTTGACACAACGTAGCATTCGAATAGGCGCGTCTTTTTATGTATCTACTATATACATGCCTCACCTGTGACAGGAAAAAACATGTTTTTTGAGAAAAACAGCGCCATCTGTTGGACGTTTCCATTACTGAATGAATAAGAGCAACACACGCTGTAATCTCCAAAAGTTCTTCTACCATTGCTCTGAAATTTTGACACAATGTTGCATTCGAATAGGCGCGTTTTTTTTATACCTACCTACTATATAGATGCCACCCCTGTGACAGGTAAAAACATGCATTTTTGAAAAACAGCGCCATCTGTTGCACATAATAGCAACAAGCACGCTATACAGTACTAAATATGTCACAAATTTCATTTCAATGTTTCCGATTGCATTGATAAATTTTATTTTCATAGATTTCGATTCATTTTATTTTTATTTAATTATTTTGCGTGACATTGTGTTGTAATTGAGCTGTGTTGTTTACCATACCGTTCATTTCATAAGTATAGGTATAGATGGCACACCTGTGACAGGTAAAACTATGCTTTTCTTGAAAAACAGCACCATCTGTTGCATGTAAGAATAAACACACATGCTATCCTAAATATGTTACAATTTCATTTCGATGTTTCTGATTGCATTGATAAATTGAATTTTCATAGGTTTTGATTTATTTTCATTTTGATTCAATTATTTTGTGTGAATTGCACTGGAATTGAGCTGTGCTGTTTACCATATCGTTCATTTCGTGAGTATAGTTCATTTTTTTATTTTTCATATTTTCATATAATTTTTTAACTTTCTTATATTTCAGTAATGGGAACATCAGATCACTTGATGTTCCCAATTTTATTATGGGAACATCAGACCATTTGGGAAGGCATCGTACGAGAGTAGAAAATGGTGGGGATGACGAGGGGACAGAAGCGAGAGATGGTGGGGAGGACGAGGGGACAAGGGAGTGGGGCATGGTGGGAAGGAAGAGGGGATGGTGGAGTGGGGAATGGTTGGGAGGCCGAGGAGATTGGTGAGGGGGGACTAGTGGGGAAGACTGTGGGACAGGGAAGGTTGCTGTTGTTCAGCAACACACATGCGTTGCTGAGCCACAGCAACGCGTGGCCGGGTACTGCTAGTACAGAATAATTGTGGTGGAAATACATCTTCTTGAGGTTATCTTGAGATGATTTCGGGGCTTTAGTGTCCCCGCGGCTCAGTCTTCGGCCAGGCCTCCACCCCAGGAAGCAGCCCGTGACAGCTGACTAACTCCCAGGTACCTATTTACTGCTAGGTAACAAGAGCATCAGGGCGAAAGAAACTCTGCCCATCGTTTCTCGTCGGCGCCCGGGATCGAACCCGGGACCACAGGATCACACGTCCAGTGTTCTGTCCGCGCAGCCACCGGCTCCCTAATGGTGCCGGTGGCTGAGCGGACATGGTAATAATGTTCTTATGAGTGTTTCTCTGCTTACATATCAGTGACTATGGGAGAGTGACTATTCTTCACAATGTGTGGTTTTCATGCTGGTGTTGCATACTCAATGAATGGTCTCACATAGGCAGTATGTATGCACATTGAAGCCTCCTTGTTTTGATTTTTAATTATGTTTTTGTTTGCTAACTTCTCGTATGCTGCTGCTGATTTCTTGCTCGCATAAGCTTCAGGTGTTTGTGCTGGGATTATGTTTGCTCCCAGGTCTGTTTCTCTTATTGTTTTGTGTAATTGCCTTCTTGAGGTGTAGTTAAATATGGGTCTCCTCTCTCCCTTAATTTTCATAACTTTACACTTATTTGGATTTAATTCCAGCAGCTATTTATCTGGCCACTCCAGAAGTCTGTCAAGATCTTCTCGCAGCAGCCTGCAGTTCTCTTCAGCTTTTGCTCTCCTCATTAACTTTGAATCATCTACAAACAGTGACATGATTGAGCTCACTCCCTCTGTGAGTTTGTTCACATATATTCAAAAACTATGGTTCTAGGGCAGAGCCCTGTGGAATACCATTTTCCACCCCTCTGGAGTCTAATATATCTTCCCTGACTAGTATTCTTTGTTTCCTGTCCGTCAAGTACTCCCATACACAGTACAGTGCCTTTCCTGTTATCCCCATGTGTGTCTGTCATGTGTGTTATTCTTTGTGAGGAACTGTATCATGAGCTTTTTTGACAGCCTGTGAAGATTCAGTCTACCCATTCTTTTCTCGTCATATTTTGGTGACCATGTAATAGAATTTAATAAAACGTCTACTCTGAAGTGCTGTTATGGATATACTGTCTAAGCTCAGTTATCCGGGATATATGGGAAAGACACTCTCTGAATAAGCAGAATTTTTACTGGGGGAAGTCCAAAAATGAACATGTTGACAATTTGTTTGTACCATAACCAACATAATTTGAATTTCTACCCACACACACATACACACAATATAAATAAAAATATATTTTAAAACAAACTTCAGTTTATCTTGTAGATTGTCTTCCTGTTTGATAGTGTATATATATATAGTGTATATATATTTATATAGATATTTTTTTAAATAACATAATTCATCTAGAATAAAGATTTACTTTTAGAGTTTCTATAAGTATTGTTTTACTTTTTGTATTATTATTATTGTTATTATTTAGCTGCTGTACTGTGCATGGTGCTGTGAGGGCATCCATCCTTATTGCTTGGAGGATGGTGAAGGTCCTGAGTCCGAGACAGAAGAAATGTTTTGGATATGCCGACGGTGTGCTGTGTGTCAAGTTTGTGGTGCCCCCGGAGCAGACACTCTCCTCAGGTGTTCAGATTGTCGTAACTACTACCACTTGGAGTGCCTTGGACCATCAGCACACAACACTTGCCAACCTACACCAGACCGTCCATGGGTGAGTGTTTTTATTTTATTTTTTATTTTGTAAGCATGTTTAGAGTTGATAAGCTTATTTGAGATAAGATTTTATTTGCATATATTTTTAGGTGGTGCCTCTGTTTTCCTGATGCATGTTGAGGAAAACAAAAGAAATAATGTGGTGTAGCAAATTTGGTACTCTTAGGAAAAATGTGCTTACCTTGGAAGTAGTTTTGTGTGGTTGTATTTGGGGCATTTATAATGTAGACCAGATTTAGATATGTCCTATTGTAACAGGAATTAAAAAGGATGTATATACAGTTCTTTTTGCACGGATGAATTAATCTTGTGTTTTCCATTGTCTTTTCAAGACTTGAACAAATCCTTAAAGATCATGTGCGGAGCACTCAAGATGTAACATCTAAACCATTCAGAGACTCAGTTAAATCATGTACTGTATTGGCATAAATAATTGTGGTTACTGTTAGGAATGGAGATCATCTATATTTAATTTGTTGCTTCTCCATTTACCCAGTCTTTTAAGTTGAAAAGTTTTCTGCCGTTGATAGTAATACTGTCATGTCCTTTGGCCTTATTTATTTTCTCTACAACTACCCCTCTGTCCTATGTGATTGCCCAAAGGTGCCATAAACAGTGCTTGAAAGGGGTGGTCGAGGCCTCACACCATACAACACACTAGCCCATCTGAGCAGAGTATATTAGTCCTTAGTAGTGTAACTGAAGTTCTTGGTGCATTAATAGTCATCTACAGCTCTTATGCTTAAATGGGTATTTCACATAGGACGGTGTGTGTTGGTGTCTTGCCCCAGGTTCATTTATATATATTGTTTGTATTGTGTTAGGAAGTGGTGAAAGCATAATATTAATTGTAAGGAAATTCTTCAAATACTGGGTGGCATAGGGTGGCACCTTGGAAATCACATGGGATGTGGGGGACAGCTGTGTCTTGTTTACTCATGGCAGCTCAGTTAAAGCTTTGAACACTTGTTTTCCAATTTTTTTCATATTGAGATATTGAATGGTGGGTGAATGGAGTAGAGGTTCTGTCTTTTCACTGAATTAGCTGAGCATTAATGCCATGGGACATTACTGATTGTGACACAAGGCTGAAATTCCCCATTATCCCTGTGTTTTCCAGGAGGCTGAGTCGTGGGCACTGCTTGGCGGGTCTTGGCCTCGTCAGTCAGCGATATATGATGTCAGTGAATGTGACCTGGAGAGTATAAAAGAAGATGTTGTGATGCATACCGAACTTGATGCCTTGAAAGATGCAGAGGAAGATGTCAATGAAGATGACTTAGTGCCTGATATCTTCTTCTTGCCTGTTAATGATTATGATGATGTTCATAAGATAAGAGAAATAGGAAATTCTAATGGGTCAGATCCAGACTGTATTGCAGATTTTGAAGACCTTGATGATACAATATGTTTAGAGGATAGCATAATTGAAGTTTTCAGAGACACGGATTTGTACAAATCTGAACCAAGTTTGACAGCAAATCCCATGGGAAATGAAGTTGTGTCAATGAGAGAGGATGAATACTTATATCTAAGATACAAGAAGGAATATGAGTACCCATCTAATAAGATCGAAATATCCTATTTTCGCCTTTTGCAAACAATTCATAATGAGCTTTTTGTTACGCATGGTTATCCCAGTTGGCGAGAGTTGTTGAACCAGGGGTTAGTGGAAGAAAGACCTTGTGGCTCAGGGTCTGAAACAAACAGCATCCGAAGATGAATCAGATTCTGATGGAAGTGATCTTGATTGGGACGATATTTTTGAGGTAAGGAGATATGAAGCCAGCCAAGAAATGAAAGAAAGGGACGATCTGCGACGGGAACGAGAAAGAAAGCAACGGGAGATAGAGAAGGAGAAGGCACGACTTGAGCGCCTCAAAGAGTTGGAGGAAGCGGCTAAGAGTAAGGAATTGGCTAAGAATAAGGAGTTGGCTCAAATATTAGCTAATGAGAATAGTATTATTCCAAAGATAAAAGCAGTGGGTTCAATTGAAACCATTTCAGATGAAGGTTTATGTCAAAAAATAAATCTTTGTTGAAAAGAAAAGGAAACGTGGCAGACCACCTGGTTCTGTAAATAAGCCGAAGTGTGGAGATGAAGATTTTGTGATATTGGATGATTTGCCCAAGATATGTGACAAGGTTAATACAGTTGAAAATGAGACCCAGCACAAAAGAGGAAATGTAAACAACCTAGAAGTTGGGAAGAGTTTGATAAACTATTTGAAGTTCTTTCATATTCATATGGTGGTGGTAGTAAGTATGTTGAAGAAACTAGTACACGTAAGGGAAAGTTAAAAGTTTAAAACGGAAAATAATATTTTCTGACAATGGAGTTGTGCATGGGAAATGTAGTAAATAAAACATTAAATCAAAGAAACAAAAAATTAAAGCCAAACTGAATAGAGATGTTAATACCATAAATCTAAAGAAAAAGAATCAACAGGTTAAAATAGTGGGCAATAAAAACAAAGCTAAAAGGATAGCAGATATCAGGAATAAATATATATCAATGAAAGGTAAAGCAAAAATAAAGTCTTCCAAATTTGAGTCCAAGCAAAGTTTTAAGGTTAGCAGTGTAAAAGGTAAGAAAATGGAAGGCTTCATGTGAATACTTCATGTAAAGAAGTGCATGGAAATGCAGCAGCCAGTAAGAAAGCCAGTGATGTGTCTACCAAAGCGTGTAATAATAAGAAAGTTATCTTTTCATTAAGAAAAAACAGAGAGGCAAATAGGTTTCGCCAAACGGAGTCGTCTATACCCAAATCCGCTGCTAAAATTAAAAAGGAGTCTTCTGAGGTGAGAAAGAGTAAATCACGTTCAGGGCGACCAAGTAATGCTGATGAAGATTGGATGGGTTGCATCTTGATTGACAGCCCTCTTGTGAAGAACAATTCAGCATGGGAAAGTTACAGTGTGTTAGACATGCCACATGATGAAACTGCTGTAACAAGTGACGATGGAACTGCTACAGGCACGGAGCAGATTTCTGAAAAGATGATCAGGGCTACTGACAGTTGCACAGACAACTTTATGAAAAAAAAAACAAATGGGACCTCATTTGATAATACAGATGACAATAGTACAAGTAAAGGAGTATCCAGCATAAATAGTTGTATAGGTGAAATAAGATAGTGTTCGAAAGACCTGTTCAAACATCACCATCTGGAACTGCAATTTTTTCCTTAGAAATAAAGGCTGAGGCTCTTCAGGATATTGAAGGTGAAGTTAAATGTAGACCTGAAGAAGAAATAGTGATAAGGAGAACTTGCCAAATGTAAACTCCTCAGCAAAACCTAAAGAAAATGGTATGTTTCACAAAGGAAGATTGCTAACAATGGTGAAGAAGCAGGAACATCCTCAGCTAGTGCAGATAGTGATTTGACTAGAATTTCTACTTCAGAGAACAAGAGTAAGAAGCGACAAGCAGAGGATTCTGATGACAAAACATGTGAGCTTCCAGAGAAGAGGACCAGGAGATCGCATGGCGAGCTTCCGAGTTAGCCAGTCAAAGAAAGGCTATGATGGATTTTTGATAATAACTGTAGTGATGACGCATGTGGTCTTGTTTAATCATCATGAATAATATGACATTCACTTGTCACTCTCTATAAGGTTGATATTCCTAAAGTTGTCAGGTGTATTAAAGATTTGAAGTTTTGTATATGTGGTTTGACTTTGGTCAAGGAACCACTTTATTAAACAAATATGAGAATTAATATACTGTACACATTTTAAAAATGTGCAAATTAATTTTATTTACAAGCTGAATATCCAATGTGAAACATGTGAATGTGCCAATGTTTAGTTATTATTTAGACAGATCAGGCTGTCTCAGTGATCTTTGATTTTATGGGCTAGATAGGAAAATTCTTTGCTTATTTTCATTAGTATACATATTTAATTATGAAATTCACTTCAATTGGTGAGCACAAGAAATTTTGACATTGTTATTGCTGAATAAAGTCGGGCTTTTTATGATGCTTAATAAGTACACATCATTAGTTATGTTGAGAGTAAAGGAGGTTTTGGAAGTTAGCACACTTGATCTCATGTTGGTACTAATAACAGTGAGAAACTTTGGACTCAGCCTTGTTACTGAATACTAGTCTTTCGTATGCCAATTTTGAAGAGGGTGGTGAGGTAGGGTTGGCTGGGAAGTGGGGGTTACTTATCAGGTGAATACACTACTACAAGTGATAATAAGTGGAGTTTTTAAATAGTTGTAATAGATCTTAATGAATATTACTTTCCTATAGTTCAATTATTAAATGACTTGTCTATAATCAACATAGGAAGGGTCATCGTAAAATGAATGATAATTGTTAAACTGAAAATCAGATTGTTATGTAGTTCAGCAAGAAAATGATATTGAGGGGTAGGAACCTGGACTGGTTGTACATTTTGTAAAAAGAGGAAAAAAAAATAGCTGTATGGAGTATTTATAGGTGTGTGAGAAGTGTGCTTGCTAATATTGCATACATGTATATTTAGAAACAAGTGAAATGGGGTTAAGCTTTAATGAAGAGTATAAGATGGTGTAGTAGATAGATGTATAGCCTAATCACTTTTTTGTTTTTGTTTTAATGAATGCAAGTTTATTATGAAATAATTTATATATGCTGGTTGAGGGAAGGGATTTTCTTTAGCCTTGAGTATGTAACAATGGGTCACATAAGTATTGAATATTATACATCTTCTATTCAGGTTATTAATGGTGTGTGTGTGTTGAAGATAATGGCAAATGTTTAGAGGGTAATCTGTTTAAAAGTCTGCTTATACAAGAAATTGGATTAGTTTAACAATGCATTTCTCAAAGGATTTAGGAGGAAGAGTACTGTAATTTATATTACTGATGACACAGTTAGGCATCATAAAAGATTCTGGAGAAACAAAACAAATGGAAGTCCTTTAAATTAATGTCATTTAACAGTATAGGTTTTCTAAACCGAGTCATTGCAGTTGTCGGTAAAATTTGATAAATATTTTCTGATTTTATCAGGTAAAAATGTTAGCTTGGGGAGGGCCCTGTATTATGCCTGTTCAGTGCTGTTATGTCTTCAAAGATTTAGACTTGCTCAAAGGTGCTATTTGGGAGGATGTACATTAATTCCATAGAAAGGGGGGGGGGAGTGCTTTCAACTGCTGCATAACCCCACTGGGTTTTAATGCTTGGGCCTCGTCTAAAATTTCATTACGCATCCATCCATTATGAGGGCCTAGCTTAGAGGCACAATCCGTGGTAAGGGCAAGAAGATAATGTATTTAAGGTAAGTGTAAACTTTGGATACATATTATGCTCATTAACTTTTCTCTTGTAACTGATATTAACAAATCTCTGTAGCTAGTAAACTTTTAGAAATATTGCATTATGTTTTAATAATAAATTCTGCCATGCCTAGTGGGGATGTCGGCAAAAATAAAATTCTTTAGCGGCCAGTGTTTTGTGCATCTGAAGTGGTGATAATCCTCTGTAGGTTTTAATCCCACAATATTTCATGGAATTTTATTTGTAAAATGTGTACAGTTTTTGAAGTGAGATTGTGTATGTAATCTAATCATTACAGCATATCCTATAGTACACACAATTGCATACAATGTTATACTTAATTGATGTAAGCAGTTCATTTGAGTTCATTACTACAAAATTAAAACAAAGGTTTTTGCAATACTCGTCATTTACTTTAATGTCGATCACTGGCATAGTCAATTAAATATGCAATACCTGGATGTAAGTGCTGTAAATATTGACAGTATTGTGGAGAAACATAGGTAGGCTAGCTGGTTGGCTGTGTGATATTTCCAAAGTGTACAGTTGTATGTTTATTAACAAAGATAGTAATTATTTTCTTTAAATGTGGGAATTACTATTTTACTTGACGTCTGCCATTAGTTTGTAGGTAAATGCGTGATATTAATACATACAGGAAGAAGGGTAGATGATTGCCTTTTACT
This sequence comes from Procambarus virginalis, assembly GCA_020271785.1. Taxonomy (NCBI): domain Eukaryota; kingdom Metazoa; phylum Arthropoda; class Malacostraca; order Decapoda; family Cambaridae; genus Procambarus; species Procambarus virginalis. The sequence goes on from WNGS01160430.1 coordinate 29,674,048, forward strand.
GTTGATTGCCGTTTTTTTTTTTCTGGCTACTTCCACATTTGACGGCAGCACAACTTGTCAGACATTCGCCATATTCTCAATTTAACTTTTGCACAGGCTCAGTTTAACTCGTTTTTCCAAAACTTTATTTTTATTTTTCAAATTTTCTACATGCTGTGTTTGCTATTTTATGCACCACAAGATCTTGTTTTTGCACATACAGTATATGAAACTGTACTTAGTTATTTATTTTTTATCTAATTTCAAGTACAGTATGGGGCTTTTGCTTTACCTGTGTGGCAACAGAGTCAGAATACAAGATTCCTTTTCAAAGTATTTGAAGCATTGCTATTGGATCCTCAGAACTTGGACGTCTAAAGGTGGTCAGTGGCTCAAGTGTTTTGGGAAGATTGTGCATGTCTGTCCCCCTGCTTGCTGTCGTAGGATAAGGCTTACAGTGTTGACGGGGCGAGGGAACAGTTGTGAGGTCTTCTAGGATACCTGTTGTTCTTGAGGCCAGCCAAGAACAATATGCTGGTATTTTCAGTATAGAATATATTAAGTTTTTGTAATTTATTTATATCCTTCTTTTAAATCATTTTTTCTGCTTCCCTTCTAATACCCCTGCATTCATGCATCATAGACAGCCTTAATCTTTTCCTCATCACTAATCTATTAAGCATTGCACACAGCTTTGCCTGTAGGAAAGCCAGCTTAATCATTATTTGGTAACTCATAATATGAAGTATTTAGCCTGATTTTTGAGTCCCATAAAATTTAGATGGTGAGTAGTTGGTACGTTTGCAAAGGACAATATTTACAGAGGATTATATTTGCATTGGATTATTTTTACAATATTACTATTTTAAGGTGGTGTTAAATGCCTACCAAATGATAGCACAGTAATGATAGCTGTTGGATTAGTTTGCTCAGCTATAATCACACATGACAATGATGCATCCATTCAGCAACTGTTTCTACAGATTGATGATATATTTTATTTATTAATTTTTTTAAGTGAGGATGGGCAAATTATGGGTTTGTGGTATGTAATGAAAGGGGCAGTGTTTGTCCTGTAATGTGAAATCAAATGAATTGTGAAGTTGAGAAAAAAAAATTGGGTTTTGGGAAATACGCTCTTCAGCTATTGTAATGACAGAGTTTTGAATCTATTTTGCTAAAAATTTGTAAATACGTATATTGTATATAAATATGTATATGTATATAGATATATGATGTGTATTATTTGTATATAATTTTTTTTTAATCTACTGGTGAGTAGTTTGAATATATTGTATCATTATATCGCTATTATCTCTGAATCCATCTCATTAGCACATTTTATAGATCTGAAGATTTTGTCATTATCTTCATACTGCAATAAAAGAGAAGTGATGCTGTCATTTCCTTTCACCTGTATCAATTAGGTATCCATGGTAGGCATACCTTGTGATTTTCTTTTTCTATGTGGAGGTTTCTGTCCAGTATTTTAAGTGCGCCTCATCACATGAACTTTAAGTTGAAATGCTCAAGTTTGAGCCAAACATTTTGGGTGCCAATGAAATAGAACAGTGTAGCTCCATAGCGACTCTATTTTTTATTTCATACAATATCCAGTGAAAGATTCTTTTTACTGATTTGAAGCAAACAACAGTGATGTCTAATTATTGAACTGATATTTCTTACGTTCATTATTGAGCAGTACAACCTATTTTCTGGGAGGAGCCCCTTGGTTGCTCCCTGAAGCGCTCTGAGTCACCGGAGTCCTGTTTAGCCTAATGGGACCAGATACAGAATCTAGTCCTCTCGCAGAGATGTAAGGAGCAGGTGATTATCACCATCCTCACTGGGAATGCATCTTGAAAGTCAGTAAAGCTTTATATATAATTTTAAGGTTCATAGAAATTTGAAGCATTGAAACAGCTAAACGACTGCAAATGATTCATTCAAAATAATTGGTTCACTTGAGACTGGCTCAAACCCATTAGTACCGATGACTGCGATGAAGCCGGCTGGAAGACCTGGCTAATAGACGACTCTTAAGGTCAGTCTTCTCACTGATGCCGACTTGCTTAGTAGTGCTCCTTGGGTCATCGAATCACAGTGGATCCCATGTCTCTTAGCTAAGTGCCTACCATCCTTCAGACCTTGTCCTGCTGGGGTGATTTGCTTGTTGCATTCTACTTTTCTTGGGAAATTCCCGGTGGTTCTCTGAGGTTTTGTTACTGGGATTGCTCCATTCTAATGGGTCACATCAATTGCAGAAGTTTGATTGGTCTACTGGGGACCAGAGCCAGGACCTTGACTTATCCTTGCAGAGAGAGAGCGCCTGAGTGGCAATTTACCACCCCCACCAGGAAAAGCAAAAAAAAAAAAGTCAGCAAAGCTTTATGGACATGTGTGAATCACAGAGAACCAAGACTTGAAATTGCCAAACAACTCGACAGATGATTCACACAAAAAAATGTTCACTGAAAACTAGCTTAAACCCCATTAGTTTTAAAAGGAGTCACTAGGCCCCAGTTCTGTTGCTGATGTTATGGCGGTTACTACTGTCTACTACATTGCTCCAGGTCCATCAGCTCACATAACAACTTCTCCTCTTAAATAGTATATTGCATTTTGACGTATAAATCTCTTAAGGCCAAAAATTGTTGTACTTGATATCATAAGAGGCTTGCAAATTTGAATTGGTCCCATTTTCTATTCGTGGGTTCTTGATTTACGTTAAGTTCGGGCAATTTAATACATCAGTTTAGCGACATTGTGAATGTTGAGAGGATGGGGGTGCACACTAAGCCCTCTACTTTGAGCTAGTGCTGGCCATCCTTGGACTTTGTCCTGCAGAGGGCCATTTGCTTGTGTTTTGATAGTTATTTTGGTATTGGTTTCATGTGTGTGAGTTTTCTATCTGGCTTTGTTGTGTGGGCTTTACTTATGTTGCACTTTGAGCTACATGAGCTCAGGGTTTCCTTCCGTGGGTGATCACTAGCATTAACCTTGCACTGACAGAGTTCCTTGTCTGGTGTGTTTGGGAGTTCACCCCTGTGAGGCCAGTCCCATCAGGGTGGAGAGCCTCACCTTGGGCTGTTCTTGAACCTTCCTCTGTTTGAGCCTGTGGCTGGGGATATTTTGTTAGTTTGTCTGGGGTGCAATGAGGGTTCATATGCTTCTCTGTGGCATGCTATTTTTTCCCACTTGTAGCCTGGGAATTTTGGCAGCATTTGGGGCCTGTAATGGTAAGCAACTCCACTGTCTGGGTGTTTTGTTTGGCTAGTGTTCCCTTCAGCCCTGACAATTCCTCTGCGGGTGTCTGGCGTGGTTCCTTATGGATCGGCCTGCAAAGCCAGCACTGCATTTTAAGGGATTACTGGGACTACTAGATCATCATCCAGCAGTCCCTACTACTGTATGATCATCATTCTCTATGCCCTTACCATGCTGCCTACTGGGTCAGTGGCACATAAGACCCCAAGGCCTGTGAGGTGTGTTCTGACCAAGTCTTTGCTTTGACTGAATTGGCTTCAAGGTTGGAAGCTTGTCAAGCAGCTGCACTTTACAGTATCAGTTTGCTCATGTTTGGCATTCATGGCATTCTAATCTTTCTACCCCTGGTCTGGCTGTGAACCATCTGAGGGTTTTGGAGTTTAAATCGGCCTTCTCCCAAAGTGGTGGCCATACCTGCTATGACGATGGAGGCAGTTGAGCCGTCTGTTCCCTCCATGGTTTTAGGATATTTGCCTTCACAACCCCTTCTCCTCTTCAAACCTTTTCTTTGTGAGGACACTTTTATGTGTCAGGCATTGGGTGAGGACTATGGGTGTACCCCAGAGCCTTCGTTGCAGGCCTCAGGGGCTGGGGGGGGTAAGGGTGTGCCTGAGGATTATCTGGGTGTCTTTTCACCCCTTCTTGGATCATGGTTTCCTCTGCAGAGGGTCATTTGCTGCAGGGGAGAATTTTTCTAATCTTCTATGTATGACTTATGATTGCTAAGCAGCTCTCCCTCAGGTGTGGTTCCTTGTTCTGATTGATGCCTTGGAGTGGTTGTATTTCCAGAAATTTCCCTTTTTCTGCATTTTCTCTTCAGTGGCTTACACAGAGCTTGCTAGATAAGTCCAGAGATTTACAACACAGATAAATGTGTTATGTGGATAAGTTGAGATAGCTCAAACTAATTACACTAGAGGAAAGTGATATTATCACAAAGTGAAAGATACTGAGAGGAATGGATCAAAGTAGTCTATTTTCCAGTTAAGATTGGCAAGACGAGGGGGAGGCATTTGGAAACCGAGAACTCGGTTGAATTGCAGTAACACTAGGAAATACCAAGACTCAAATTTGATGCAGGTGGTAAACAGATGCAATGCACTTAAAGCAAAGTTTGTATAAATTTCCTGGATTCAGTCCTTCAAGAGCAAGAATAACAAGAATAATAAAACGTAGAATAGGTACGAAATGGATCCTGTTCTTCATTTCTGGAGATGTTTTGCTGGAGTACAGTGGTGCTGGTGCAGTGTTGGTGTGAATGAATGAGCGTCATATTTAATATTTATAAAGCTATCTTCCTATAATGGTCTTCTATCTGGACAATTGCCTTACCACAACATAAAATGGAAAATAGGATAGTAGCAACAGCTTTTATTTATAAAGTTAAAAGGCTGATAGAGAGGTATTTTTAATATACATAATTGCAAGAGACAGGCAGGTGTAAGTGTTGGAAGATCTTAATAATTTGGAAGGACAGCACAATAGCAAGCAATACGCGTGCCCATCAATCACATTGAACAGGTAATTTAAAATTAGCAGCCTCATAGACATGCAGTCTTCAAGAAAAACTGGCTCCTAGGCCTAAGTTGCGATAGAACAACTATCGAAATCATCTACAAGTAATCCACAGGTAATTTATTTTATTTGTTGTATATTTGATTATAAATAATCTAAAATTAATACTGTACATTATTTCTTGGCTAAAAGGTAAAATCTTTATATAGCTTTACCTGTCTTGTTTATGTAACTAGTCACACATTTTCAGACTAAGCATGAATAGTGTCATGTAGTATGTGATATTATTGGACTGTGTCATGAGGTAAAAGTTTGATTAACGCTGCGCTTGATAATTAAAGACAAGTGTACCTTAATTCAGTTTTTCATTAGCTCTTTTGAAACGGTCATAAAATAACTCATTGATTTGGGACGGGCAAAACTAGGCATAGAATCCCACGCTCTTAATATGTTATACAAAGTTGGTTGCTATATATTGTAGACCTTAATATTCTGAATAAAAAGATCATAAAAGAGTGATTTTAAAGTAAAATTGTATATAATATTCCTAAAAAGAAAAGTAATCATGTTTTCAACCAAATATTTGTAGATATTGTATGATAGCTTGTAACTGCTTTTAGATCAATTTATAACAAGCCTGGCCCCAGGCTGAGCGTAGGGTGTAGAAAAATTCTCAACACTGACTGTAGGTAAGCAAGGAATATAGGTCTTACAACATATTTCGTACTTAATTCACTTAGCCATATTTTTCCTAGAAATTAAAGAAAAAAACACATTGTAGATATATTATTTGATACCATGTATGATTTTTGTGGCAGCTAGAAGCATGCCCTTGCACCACCACCTGCTGAACATTTCATAGCTGGTTGGTTCTCTCATGGATTATAAGCTATATGTTATTTGCTCTTTAAATTGTCCAGAAAAATGTCTAGACGTGTTGAAATTGAAATAGGAAAAATCCTAAATGAAAAATCAGAGTAGTTATTGTCAAAATTAGCTCAATGGCAAAGTCTTCTGGGTGGTAATTTTTATAAAAAGGGGATTGTATTACTCCATTTCATTTCCCCCTTTTTTTGGCCTACCGTTTAAATAGTTCCCTTAGCCTGAAATGTTCACTGTGATATGTGGCTCCAGTTAAATGATGAAACAAAAATAAGCTTTTACTGACATGTCTTAATGTTGTTAAGTGCATAGAAGAAATTATTAAATATCCTGAAAGTTTTCATACAGACATGTAGCTTTCAGAACATGGGTTTAAGGCAGGGGTCCAAACTTTTCAATGTAAGGGCCACATTATATATTTCCCATATTTATGCAGGCCGAAGGAATAAAAAATGAAAAAACAAACAAAAAACAAATCAGTGCCAGTAATTTAATTTCCTCAAATATTAAAGTATAAACATGGAAAAATTAAAACATATCTTTTTGGAAAAAATTAGGGTAAACTAAATAGATTCCTGCCTTTAGTTTTATGCAACCAAATTAGTGTGACGAATGATACTGTCGTTTTGACTTCAAAATTTCATTAAAATCAGTTCTTATTATTATTTTTATTCAAGGCCACCACACAGGGATTTGTTTGGCGGGCCGGATGTGGCCCGCGGGCCATAGTTTGGAGACCCCTGGTTTAAGGTCTCACAATAACCAGTTTAATATCAGTAATAATTGTTTGCATAAGATTTGGTCACAAGTTTGATTTCTTTAATTAATGATAATTATATAAACAATTATTAAATAATTTTTTTTTGTATTTTGCACGAAAAATATACAGTACAGTATTCAAATACTTAGCGAGTACTGCATGATTTTTTCTATTGTATTTATGATAATATATGTATATATGAGTTTGATTGGGTGTAAATAAGGAGTTTTATTTTGCATTGTTGTAAAAAAAAAAAAATTGTATTAGACCTAAAACATTTGCACAGGCACTATTTATGAACATGTCATGTTATGAACGACTTCAAAATCCCACATTTTAGCTCTTATCTAAACAAACACATTTTGAAGTTCACACATAGAGGAACACTGCTACACTGCACTATTTCAGTTGTTTACCAAGAAAAAGTGCCTCAATAAAGGCTGTGTAGATGAAGCGTGTTGGCGTTTGGCCAGTGCATCATCATCTACTGCCTTCTCCATTAGTAATTATACACCTTTGCTCTTTAAAGAGCATCGTCAAACAAACGGGGAATTCAATCGTTCAAGGTAAATCAAACGTGGTGTTTATTTTATTTTATTCTGTTAATAAGTTGGGGGAATTAATGTAATATTTTTCTAATGTTTATATGGGACAAACAACACCTTTTCCTCTTTGAAATGTAGACCCCCTCTACTAAAAAAGAAAAAAAGTAAAGTTTAGTGCTTTATTAATACAGTAATGTATTTTGTCTTGAACATTAATGGTCTGGTACAGTTAATTTGACCAAATTTTGGTTGAAAAATGAATTGCATTTTTTTGTTTATGGTAGCTATGGCTTCCCTGTGTGTCCTTGCCCTGTTATCTAAATGTTTATGGCACATGGTTTATAGTAGGCTTGTTCTTGCTCTTAAGTGGGCTTTGTGGCCATCTGCTCTGGTCAGAGGTGTAGTGTTCTTTCATGAATCCATGCCACTTCCTGCTTGTGCACCCTTGGGTTTTGGTAGTGGATGTGCAGCTGCTGGGGCTGTTCTCTCTGGGATTTTGATAGTGTCTTCTGAGCTTCCTTTGATATGGATGTCCTCCCCCTCCCTGGGTTTGTGGCGTGCTTCCAGGGGGTTTCCTTACAAGGGATTGGGAAGTCTTTGTTCCCTCTGCCTCACTCTCCTTCCCTTTTCCTTCCTGGTTTTGGGACTCATGAGAGCTCCTACTTCTGAACACACACCCTCAAGTGTTGTTACGGCTAGGCCAGAGGGTTTGATTCCTGGAAGAACTGTTCAGTCTTGCCTCCCACTTTTTCAGTGCCTCCACATTGCAGATGCTCCACTCAGGGTTACTTTCTGGAAAATTTTCTGCTTCCTTGTGTACAAATGTGGTGATAGGGATTGCTTGATTTGTGTTTACTTTTCTTTGTCCCATCTTTGTCTGGTATTGGTCTTAGAGGTCTTGACTTTTCTATTGGCTGTGGCCGGCTGCTATTGCACAATTTTTTCCTCTGCTTGGTTTGTCCTCTCTTGCTGCCTTTTGATGAGGTTCTTTTATGTCTCTCTCTTCAGGGGTCATTTCAGGTTTTTCAGCCTTCATTAGTTCTTAGGCCTTCGTAGCTGGTTTGGGATGCTGTTCCTTTTGACACCACTTTGTGGCCCTCTTCAGTTCTGGTTGACCTTCCAAGCTGTCTTTATATTAGAAACTAATAATATGGACATTGCTAATGTATATTAACATTTAAGGCATATCTGAAATCAATTTCCTTTAGGTCAGACATCTAAGTAATAAACACTTATGGTTCAGTTTGACACACATATATTACCAGTTACCAGTTACCAGTTACCAGGTAACTGGTAAGGCCCTCACAAGTGAAGGGCCTTACCAGTTACCTGACTACTTGTTGATTATTTCGAGGATCAATTTTTCCACTGCCCAGCCATAGTTCTGCCATTGTTATTTACAAATAATGTTGCTATTGTGTACAGTATAGTAGATTAATTAGGCCAATTAACCTGCAAATAAATCTTTTCTGATAGGGCTCCTTTGGTAGCTCATTGGTGGTGGTTACCTGGCAAGCTCCACCCAATGCAATCCATACCACGCCCTTGCGAGTCATTTATATAAGCCTATCAGGGACCAGAGGACAATACTTGCATCTTAAGAGATGCAAGGAGCAGGGGACTGTAGATTACACTAATGAAAAAAAAGGCCACCCAGAAGATATGCCAAAACAGCAATGTAATCAGCATACAAAATAGGATGGCAAATCCCCGAGATGGCATTTAGCTCCACTTGCGCACCATTGTAGATTCTCTTTCTGGAGGGTTTCTAAACAGTGGCTTCCTGCAGCTAGCCACACTGATAAAGCTCCTCACAAATGAGTCACATCAGCCTAGTAGTCCTAAATTGTCTACTTGAGACCAAGGCCTCCTTACAGAGGTACAAGGAATGGGGGATTTTTATGATCACTTGCTGTAGGAACACAAAGGAAGTGAAGCAAAACAGACTATTGCAAATTTGTGTGAGAAAAAGATAAATGTAGAAGGAAATATCTCCATAAACCATCCACCCAGTAGTTAAAGCAAACTTGCCCCAAGTTACAGCTGGCCACTGTCAAGTAGCAGCAGCATCACTGAGAGCAGCAGGCTTTCCCCATCAGCAATCCTCAGTCTTTTGCCTGATGTCCAGCAGTTTGGATTGCTCCTTGAGTTGACAATCTTATGGGTCCCAACTATTTTCATGATACTGTACACATTTGGACTCTGTCCTGTAGTTATTTGCTATTTGCAATGCAACTAAACAAACTATTTGCTCTTTTATTGCATGAAGATTGTGTTAGCTTCACATGTGGGTGATCACAAACCTCACTTGTGTGGGCTTTGGAAACTGTTCACTTTGAGCTGCATATGCTTAGGGCAACCGTTTCCTAACCATTCATATTGTGATGTCCATTCCCTAATAGGGCACCTTTCTTTGTTGGTTCGAGTTTGTCCCATAGAGGCCGACATACTGTGTATTGTGCCTTGCCCTGGGTAGTGCAAAAGGAGGTCTTAGCTTGTTTGGTCCTGGAGGTCACTTTCTTGATTTAGACACCTCTCCTTTCTGGCTCGGAATGAGACGACAGGTTTCTGGAGGGGGCCTTTTGTTGATCGATGCTTGGTTGGTTCTTGCAGGAGGGCCCCATTTATGTCTGGTTGTAGCTGTTTGCCATTACCAACATGCCACTAGTGGTGTGTGCAGAAGTGGGTGCCTTGTTCGGTCTGAGCCAGGCTCTTGTGACTTTGGTGTTGTTAACTCGTTGCTACATTTTCCCTTCCTGGGGGTTTCTTTCTACAGCTCTCCACTGCACCTGGTAAGTGCCCTTTTTATTTTTTTTTTATTTGTAGTGACATAGCACTTAGGAGCCACCATGGGAACCTTCCTAGAAAACCAATTGTTAAATGTAATGAAGTGTGTCTTTCTGGTGGGTCCATGGGAGTTGCCTTCCCTTCCCCATTCATGGGCTTTGGTTTTCCATTTTCCTGGCTTTATGACTGAAGGTTCAAGGTTGGTAGATAAAGGAGGAATATGCACAATTGTGCTGATGGTGTGCAGGTGGAACTAATGTGAGAAGTGCTTCACCACAAAGTGGTCGTTAATCTCGGCTGCTTCATTGTCCCATTTTCAATGCTTTGTTTATATTGCTGCTTGTTTTGGTTTCCCCTCTTTCTGGTGATCTTTTCTTGTTTAGGGCAATTTATGATCCACTGCTCCCTGCACCTCTTTAGAGGGCCAGATATTGGCTTCTGGTCCCTGGTAGGCTTATATTTGACTTTAATACCCTGGCATGGATTTAATTAGGTGGAGCTTGCCAAGTAGCAAGCACCAAGGACCCATTATGAGTAATAGTTTCATTTTATTTAACGTATTTTGTTTTATTGCAAATTTTTTATGTAAAAGATAGTACAGTACATAAAATACAGGTATGGTGAAGAGTACAGTAGTTTATTACCGTGCATATTATACCCCTGCATGTAAATATACTTCTTTTGGCCATTAGAAGGTGGCATGTCAATACTAAAGTTCTTCTTTGCAAAGGTAAGTGATATTTTTGTATTACACTGTATTTATATTTACATTAAATTTTTGCTTAACTTATTGTTCAAATAAATGTTTTATTGTATCTGCTAATTAAAATTAAATTTATACAAAAATTGATGTGGAATCTTCAGTGTACAACAGAAGTGCAGTTCATTTGGAAATCTGGGGAGAATAGTTATGTATTATACTTCATGACCAGAATGGCATGACCAGGATAAACATTATCATCATCAATAAATAAATGCCATTGATGATGATAATGTTTATCACATGTATAGTTCATTATTCAGCCTATCAACCCACTCAACCAGTTTTATTAAAATATATAGAATTTTGAGGGATATTTAATATATTGAAACCAAAATGTTTAATTCTTCTGACTAGATAACCTACAAAGTTCTAGAGGGGAAGTTAGCAAATCTTCATTGAGTACTTATTTTGCTGTATATTTTATTTTGCTAAATATTCACTAGTGTAAATTATTTTCTTTAAGCCTATGGCTTGAATGTGGAATAATAGGTGACTGATTAAAAAGTGAATTATTTTATGACTTTCAGGGGGTGTAGGATAAAACTAAACTCAACATTACCCTTACATTCTGTAGGCTTCCTGGAAAGAGCTTTAGGAAATATTTGACTTGAGCCTCTTCTGAGGCAGACATTTGAATGCTCTCTATGAAAAAGATTACTTATGTACCCTTAGACAGGGTCATGCCAGTCAGGACAAGGTGACATTCTGCACTGGCATAGCAGGAACCTTTTCAGACTTCTCTTCTAGGTAATAATGGTGCTAGGGAGGTAATCTAGAAAAGCTCGATCCAGCCCAAAGAAAGTCCAGAAAATTCACTCTTTCCAAGACCAACTTGGTGTCAGATCTTATGCCCGTGGCCAGTGAGAACCTTGGAGATGAGGAGACCAGTTCCAGAGAGTGCAGTCACACCTCCAGTCAAGCCCAGGAAGCCTTGGTGCAGCCACTGAAAAGAACATTAAACCTCCTCATCTTGGAAAAGCAGTGGAAAGAATGATGAGCAACAGGGAACGCATCCAGCCAGACTACTATTGAAAATGACTCTGCTCTGTACATTTGCATGTGAGGAGAACATTGCTTAACCTGGTTACAACCTACTAGAGGATTGGATGACTTGGAACAATTCTGTAGTCTGGATTAAATTTGAGCTTTTCTCCAGTGCTTCCCTAATGCCAGCATGACCCAATAAGGACTTTTTAAAGATGCTGCTGTACTGGTAATTACCCAAGTCTAGTTACAGGATGAGAGCTACGCTCGTGGTGTCCCATGTTCCCAGCACTCTGTCATATAGCTTTTTGAAATTACTGACGGTTTTGGCCTCCATCACCTTCTTGCCTAACTTGTTCCAATCTTCTACTACTCTGTTTGAGAAAATTAATTTTCTTATATTTCTTCAGCATCTTTGTTTAGTTAGTTTAAATCTATGACCTCTTGTTCTTGAAGTTCCAAGTCACGGGAAATCTTCCCTGTCAATTTTATCGATTTCTGTTACTATTTTGAACGTAGTGATCATCTTGCCTCTTCTTTTTTTCTTCTATCTGCTAGTTTTGGCATATGTAATGCCTTTAACCTCTCCTCGTAGCTCTTGCCCTTCAGTTCTGGGAGCACTTAGTGGGCTATGAATGTCTCCAAAATGAGGTTTACAAATCTGCCTGTCCAAATGTCCTCCATTCTTGCTTCGTAGGCCTCCCAGTCTATTGCTTTAAAGTTGAAAAGTTCCCCAGTACCAACAATCGTGATTTATCTGAATCTGCTTTTACCATAATCTCTATGTCCATTATGAGGCCCTCTCGATCGTCATCTAGTTCTTCCTTTGTCCATGTGTTGCTGGTGGGCTGTAGGCATTTACAACTATCAGTTTGTCCTCCCGATTCCAGATCTCAATGCCATTATGTCAACTTCTCGAGAGTTGTCAAGTATTAACTCTTTAACCTACAGGTTATCTTTCACCAGCACATCCACTCCTTCCCCTTTCCTAGTTTTCCTGTCACATCTCCAAACTGAGTAGCCCCTTAGGAATACCACCGCATTTAAAAAAAATTTCTTCAAGTTTCGTCTGTTAATGCGACAATATATGGGACCTTAAACTGAATTATATCTTTCAGCTCCAATATTTTTTATCTCACTCCATCTATGTTGATGTATATGTACAATTTTCAGAAACATGTTCCCTTTCCTTTTGTTCTTTACTGCCCCTTTCCACTAATGATTTTATTGCTTTGTTTTTATGTACCATTTCACTAGCTTTCCATTCCCTAACACTTTGTAGAATAAAGAATTTCTTCTTCATTCCTATTCCCATTTAGATGTTTTGCTTCACTGAGGTTCATTTTCAGCTTTTCTCTGTCTTCCTTTGAGAGGTCTTAGTCTTATTGACCAAAGTTTGCCATCCTCATCACATTGCAATTTCCTGGCATTTCTAATGGCAGGAAATTGAGTATAACATTCGATGCAAATTAATCATATGACTATGTTTCGAAGCTTCCATTAAAAGCTGGGATGTTTTATACCCTTGGCAGACAATTCAGTAAATTGTTAGGGAGCAGAGCTTTTGTCTACATTCAATGGATAGTGTTTTTAAATTTTTGCTAGCATAGTGCAGGTAAAGATAAATACATTATACTGAAAGTTGAGAGACATCACCGCCTCAGAAACTTGGCCATGGTATTAAAGCTGCTGCCACCACCACCACAACACTAATAGTAAGCAAGTTTTTTTTATTCAATGTCAATGTACCATCCAGGAAAATCAGACATCTTGAAGCAAAGACAAAGACATTTGACTCAAATGTTTCACCTTAATGAAGAATCAGTCCAGAGCCTTTCACTTGCAAACCTGTGTGTACAAACTATGTACAGTATGTCACTTTGCTTTACTCTCACTTAATAAGTTGAGATTTAAACAGTTTTGTGAATGGTGTCCCTTGAATGGTCTGTGGAGAAGGAACACAATAGTTTTGTGTACATCATGTTAATTATATAGCCTATTGATTGAGCCAGAATAAAGAAGCATGAGAGTTGGGAACAGTACAGTAAATTTTTAATTACATGGGATAAATTGACAAATAACCATGCAACAATAACTTCTCCATTTTCCAAGTGGTTTGAATTTGATTCATCTGCAAGATGGCTTTGCTCCAGGCCTCATATAAAATGAGGGTAGTGTATGCCAAAACCATTGGAAGGTTCAAAGCGTCACATGACAAAGTTGATAGGAACCTCTAAGCTCTCATCCTGTAACTACACTTGGGTAATTACTCATTTTATAACTACTGTACTTAGATAATTATTCATTGTTACACAGCCATAATGTGTTACTAGTGCCGGTAGTAATGTGTTGTGTGTCACTTGCATTATTACTCTGATATTTGGGTTCAGGTAAATCAAGGACAATTGCATAGCAGGCTCATGCAGTTTTTGGGGTGGCTGTTTATCTTATGTCTAAACTGAGCACATTGTTAAACAAAGCAGATGAGCTAAAGCAGCCAGATAAGAAATTTGTGTGATGTTACCTGACCCTGAAGTTGTGATGTATGGAGCCATGATATTCCCTGTGATTCTTATACTGTAAGTCTATTATTGTTAGATGTGACTTGAAGGATGATTTTCCCTTTATAAACCAACTATATGGATAGTCCTGATGCATGCTTGTTTTGGTCAAGAGTAATAATCTCGGGTTGTGCACTTGATAATGTGGAAGATTCACTTCCTTGCACAGATACAGTACCTGTACTAATAATTTAAGCATGGCTACAGAGCCAATTTTCAGCATAGGCTAAAATAGGTCATTGAACAGACAAATTTCTTCATTGCCAAATTTAACGTAGAGGATTAAAGTGCGGAGAGGGAATAAGTGGTACGATACCTATCAGCCGCAGAGTTCTATAGGCCTAATGGGGGACCCCTCAGAGACACAGGGGGGTGATGACACTCTTGTTATATTTATATTCTTTGTATTTACCACCACTTGGAAAGGCACCCAGAAAGTCGGCAAGAGAAAACAAACCACTGCTCGCTTCAAACAAGACCACACCCCTGAGACCACCTCCCCTACTCGCTTGGGGAAGGGGAGAATGGAGGCACTTCCTGGTCTGCTGCCTACTCAACTCTCGGTTTTATGCTGAAGTACGTGATGTCTGTCTAGTGGTCAGGGTAGGTTCTCAGTGGAGTTAGATTTCTGGGCTGTTCCAATGCCATTGTATGGTTCCTCTTTTGCATGTGAACACCATCGCAATGCACTGCAAAGAGATGATGTCTAACAATTTTCACTGGCCTTTTTGTCATTTGTTCCTTTAATGATATAGGGGGGTGTCTGTTCCATTTTATTGACTTCTGATCCTGTGGTTTGCAGGCTTACTGTGTTATTTTCTTCAGAATGGAGTAGAGTTAGTCGGTTCTTTCCCTTCGGTGGGGTTGGGGCTTAGTTCAGGAACCCTTCCAACTTCTTTGTTGTGTCATTGCAACTTGATTGCCTTCGGGCATAGTCGAACTGACCTCATCCCTTTGTTGGGTGTCTCGGTGGACCTCCAATTATATCCTTGATCTTTCAAGTTTGAACAGCTTCATTCCCTGCTTGACCTTTCACATGACCACATTGGCCCAGTTTCACCTTGGTTTACAGGCTGAGGCTTGGTTGTTAAGAACCATTAAGGATGCTTACTGAAACGTCGCTAAACATCATGAGTTTTAGGGACTTATTAGGCTTTGTTGTGGGGCATCAGCCTAGTGCTTTAAGACTCTGCACTTTGGTTTGAATATGGCTCCCCATATCTTTACCTGCTTAGTGCGGATCATGGTGGCTCAGCTATGGCTATTAGGGGGGTTCGCATGTTGGCCTACCTTGATGACTGGCAGGTTTGGGTTTCCAGTTGGTCCGTGTGTCAGCTACCCAAGGATCTAGTTCCTTCCTTGCTCACTGGGGGTTTGGGTTCCTGGTGAACTGGCAGAAGTCCCAGTTGGTTCCTTCTGGCTCCTTTGTGACCAGCTCAGCCTTGGTTTCCAATACTTTTAGCCTGGTATCCAAACCTGGACACCAGGCACCAGCCAATACTTCTGGCCTGGTATTCTGCGGTTCCAACTATCAGCAGATCAGCCTGGTGACGTACCTTAATGGTTTGACCTTGTCTTTTCACATCTGGATTTGTGACACGTCTTTTTCCTCATTTGTATGGTGAGCAGGTGGTTGGGTTATTGGTGTCTCACATGTGTTTGCCTTCAAAGTGGCAGTATGCAGTGGCTTGGCGCACATTTCATCATTTTCTATCCCTGTCATTTTTCTTGGGTCTCTGTCTGAGTTGTGTTGTCTTTTTTTCGTGGCTGTTTCTTGATCAGCATATCATGCATAATATGGTCACCTCTAATAGTTTAGTGTTGATAGAGCTGCTATTGCTTGCATCAGGCATCAGTACCTCTTCAGCATCGTTCTGAAAGTTGTCTCGATTTTTTCACCTCCAGCCTGCTCATGCCCCTCATGAGCTGTATTGGTTGCTTGAACATGTCCTTGCCTTCCTCCTAGTCAGTTTATAGTTTCCTTTTAGGGGCCTGACAGCAGAGTCTACCGTGCTTCGGATTCGTGATCCTGAGGTTCCGGGTTCGATTCCCAGAGGCGGCGGAAACAAATGGGCAGAGTTTCTTTCACCCTGATGCCCTGTTACCTAGCAGTAAATAGGTACCTGGGAGTTACAGCTGTTATGGGCTGCTTTCTGGAGGGTGTGTAACAAAAAGGAGGCCTGGTCGAGGACAGGGCTGCAGGGACGCTAAGTCCAAAATCATCTCAAGATAGGTCCAGAATATTTTTTTTCAAGGTGATCATTTTGTTGGGTCTTGCCTCTGACTGTAGGGTTAGGGAGCTTCATGCTCTTTTCTTAAGGTGGGAGGTCTGCTCTTTTGACCCCTGGTGGGCATTTTCTTCATTCTTCCTTCTCTCTTCCTTTTCTGGCAAAGAATGAGCTTATGGGCTTCCAGAGGGGTCCCTTGGTTATGGATGGATGGTTTGGCCAGGAGTACATCATATGTTATCTGGTGGTGGTTCCTTGCTGCTACCTGCATGCCACTGCCTCCTTCATTTTAGTACGCGCCATCATTCCTTCTCTCTGGTAAGTCTCTTTGTTCTACTCCTACTCTTCTACTCCACCCCTCTTTACCAGTTACATCAGTTCATTGGTGTTTTGTTCATCTGCTCCAGAGTTGACCTGGGAGGATTGGCAGCTGCCTGGTGGTGGCAGTGGCACTAACAGGTGTCGGATATCTTTGATCAGTCATTGTTTTGAATTGTTTGATGGTTTTTGGGGCTTCATTTTCTGTGAACTTTGCGGTTGTCTGTAATGCTTTACTGACTTTTGTGTTTTCCCATTTGGGTGATGGAATGTCACTTGCTATCTGGACCTATGTAAGGGGGACCAGGCTCTGGCTCGGTTCCCCAGTAGGCCAAACAGAACTTCCACAACTGATGTGACCTAGTAGCTAGGAGCAATCTCGGTGAATACTGTATAGCTTGAGGGAGCCACTGGGCCTCTTAGAAAAAAAAAAAAAAAGAGGCATTTCATTACGTTCATCACTGATTTTTTTATATCAATCATAATTAATGGTAGGTGGGATAGAGCACTGTTCTGATACTGGAGTAGAAATAGAAGTAGACACCATAGTTTTGCTTGGTAAATATAGTTGTGAAGTGTGTAGTGTATACTATACTGTATATAGTATGTACTGTATATAGCATTTCATACTCCCCTTGTTTGTATTCCCACATCCTCTACTATTCTCTACTCTATAAACTGCTAACCCTGTGTATCTATTTGAGGCAATTGATTTTCTGATAGCCAGCAAAACATAATTTTAAAAATTACTCCAAAGTTGGTGTTTTTCTTTATACAGCTGAGCATTAGGCAGTAGGTAATTAAAACTTGTCACCTTTTAGTTAACAGCAAGACTGAATACAGCAGGAATAAATTCCTGGTATGATTTATCAACCTTATAAGAATGCTGTATTGAAAACAAAAGTCAGAGCAGGACAACTAAATTATCCCAAACAAATCTTTAAGCAATGTGTTTAAGTGCTGGTGTGTTATTTGAGTCCTGCAATATGTGAAAATGACTAATAAAGATAATTTAAATACAAAATGGATTGTGCATAATACTCTAGGTAAGAGGCTAGTGTATTAATATTTGCAGTACACTACAGTATTTGTGCGTTTCAGCATTAATTTTACCGATATTGTCGTCAAGCCAACATTCAAAGCCTGCGAAAATACCTTGCATTAATGTTTGATTTCACATTGCAGAAATGTGTGACTTGTACTCGTTGCACTAGTTGTGGCAGTCCCAATGTGGCTCAGTGGTATAAAGTTCCATGCAGAAGAAAACCACTGCATGTGACGTTGGTGGAATCGTCACCTACTATGGACTTAGCTTTATGCTTGCGGTGTGTTACTCTCAGGGAAAGGGGCAACTACTGTCCTTTGTGTAATGGCTGCTATGAAGATGATGATTATGATGCAAAGGTTTGTTTATTTTTAGTGGCTACATTTGATTTTGCTTGCTGATTTCTTCAGTTGTAAATAGGCTTGGTGATCATGGTTGTTTTATATTTGAAAGTTTTTTTGGGGTATCACAGCATAATTTTCTTGAGGTTATCTTGAGATGATTTTGGGGCTTTTAGTGTCCCCGCAGCTCGGTCCTCGACCAGGCCTCCACCCCCAGGAAGCAGCCCGTGACAAGCTGACTAACACCCAGATATCTATTTTACTGCTAGGTAACAGGGGCATAGGGTGAAAGAAACTCTGCCCATTGTTTCTCGCCGGCGCCCGGGATCGAACCCGGGACCACAGGATCACAAGTCCAGCGTGCTGTCCGCTCGGCCGACCGGCTCCCCTTTTCACACAATATTTTCTCACTATTTCTTAATGATCTTCAACACAACATATTTGTATTATCTAATCTTCACTCTTCATCTTTACATGTGAAACTTTGTAATTTATGTTTTTAACAGCCATATAAACCATAGAGAGTTTTGTCCAGAGATGATGAATTTATAACTGAATGGAGGTTTATACAGTATGGCCAAATGTTTATTAATTTTTATTTAATGCCAAATATCATGTTGCTGTTTGCAGATGATGGAATGTGGTCGATGTGGAGAATGGATTCATGCTCACTGTGAGGGGCTCAACAATGAACGCTACCAAATTCTTAGTTTCTTGCCTGACACAGTGGAGTATGTTTGTCGGAACTGTGTGCTGGATGCTTCTACTAGTTGGTTGGATGCAGTTGGGAGGGAGTTGTTAGCAGGATGTGAGGCAGTCCTACAAGCTCTTTTTAGTAGCAGGTGTGCAAAGCATTTAGTGAAGAGAGAAACTTCAATAAAACTGTCTTCCTCAGGAGGTCTAACCCCTGTTCCTTTACCTGCAATTGGAACCCCTTCATTGGAAAGAAATGAGGAGGATCCTTTGGAAAAAATGGAGGATGGTGATTGCCTGGTTCATGTTGGCCACACCAGCACTGTGGTGTCGGTGGATCCTCACAATGCAGCAGCTTCTGAGGGTTATCCTTCTGGGGAACTCTTTCACTCAGGAAAAAGTGGTATTCAGTGCAGTGAGACGGGTGCTAAGCATCCTTCATCAGAAACTGGTGTTGTCATGGAGTCTAGTGTTGTTCAGGTGAAGAATTTAGTTGTTAATGCGGATGTTGAATCATCTCGGACCTCATGTAAATCTGCTAAGGGTGTATCGGAGAGATGCAAAAACTTTGACTCATCTTTATGTTCTGTGAATATAGATGTTAAAGACAGACCTCAGGATGAAACTGTTGTAAGAAATCCAACTGCTAAGCAGAAGCTTTGTCCAGACAACAGTAATTCTGAGAAAGTGGCAGCTAATGGTAATTCAGGTAAAGGTGGTTGTATAATAGGTGCAAAAGACAAAACTGATCTCAAAGGAAAATTTGGTAAAGTCAAGTCTGAGGAAGAGATTCAGTCATTTCCTCGACGGCAGACCCGCTCCTCTTTGGCAGGTGCAGCACATGCCTCAATTGCTGCCTCAAGTAGTGCTTCCAATGACCCCATAAAATTAAAGGAATGCTCCGTGCGCTTAGAAGATATTTGCAAGTCGAAAACACCTTCAGCGTCTCCAATCAAAACTCAAGGTGAACAAGATGCTACACTAAAAGCAGAAATTGAAACATGTAAACAAACAGAATCCGTAAAATCTCAGGGAGTAGAAGCTAGTACAAAGTTGCCATGTACCAGAACACTAATGTGTTTGGAATCTCTGGAAGAGAAGGAATTGGAGGGAGTAACGAGAGAAGCCTTGCAAAGCATAATTACTTTAAAAGATACAGATGTCTCATGCACACAAGTAGATGGCCCGAATGATGAAACAACAGTAACAGCCAGAGTAATAAGAAATCTTTTCTTTGAAGATAGGACTCAGATGGTGCTGGATGCCACCAGCTTGCTTGAAAGTAAAACAGAAAATCATGAAGAGAAAAACCTTGCTCAAGTAGAGGCTCAATTGATAAGCCCTAAAGACAAAATAACAAAAGATATTGATGATGATTGTGTCAGTAGTGAGGAAAGCTCCTTTTGTGATACAGACACAGAGATTGAGAGTATCCAAGATGATCCAGAAGAACCAAGAGATCTGCTGTCTGTAAAGGAGAAGCTGAAAGAACGGAAATATGAATCTGTTTTGCAATTTCATGTTGACATGGCAAGGGTAATAGAAAATGGTAGACATCTTAATCGCAGTCAGACACGCAATGTTCAGGCAACTTATGCAAAGCACATGAAAGAGTATTTTCCTTGGTTTGATGCAAAAACAACAAATGTGTTTGAGTTGGTAGATAAACAAAGACCATTCCCAATACCACATTTGGATCATAATTATATATTTCGTACCATGGTTTCAGGCAATCGTCACTTCACCATGCGTGATGCTCCAGTATTTAGAAAGCGGTCTACAAGCCCACTGAAAGCTACTATTCTGTCTCATCCTGATCGGCGAAAATGTGTTCTGTGTGGGAGAGAAAGTGATGATGATCCTAATGCTGCAGGAAGACTACTTTACCTTGGACAGGATGAATGGCTTCATGTAAACTGTGGACTCTGGTCATCGGAAGTGTATGAGGAGGTGGACGGAGGTTTACAGAATGTGTACTTAGCAGTGAGTCGTGGTCGCTTGATTAAGTGTTCTGCTTGCCTTGAGCGAGGAGCAACGGTGGGTTGCTGCCATAAAACTTGCCAGGCAACATACCACTTTCTGTGTGCAAGACGAAGCTGTTGCCAATTTATGGAGGATAAGCGGATATTTTGCCCACAGCATGAGAGTACTTTGAATGGGGAAGAGAAATCTGATGATTTTAAAGTTAGTAGATGTGTTTATGTCGACATGGATTCTGAGAAGAAGAAGTGGAAACAAGTTCCTGGTAATCGTGTAAGCATTGCTATAGGTTCCCTTACTATAAAGAATCTTGGGAGAATCATCCCAGAATCAGATAGTGCTGAAGCCCTAATTCCTATGGATTTTACTTGTAGTCGTGTGTACTGGAGTACCTTAGACCCTACACGAAGAGTTACCTACACCTGCCGGACTAAGAGAGTAGTACCAACACTTGATGATGCATCACTAATGGGAAATATAGCTTTTCATAAAACAATTGATCATTCACTTGGGGAGGAAACTGTTCATAAAGAGATGACAGCTGTCAAGAAGTGGTTTAAACAACTTGAGGAGCGAAAAGTGGAAAAGAAGTCCCGTGAAACCAACATTATTCCTCCCCATCTCTGTCCTCTCTATCGCAGCATCAAAGAAAGGGAAGAAGAAATTAAAACTACCGAGACAGTTATCCGTTGTCGAACTCCGCCAGCAATTGTTGAATTAGATGTTCGGCAGTGTATTGACGATATAATTGACAAAGTTAGTCGATCTGTGGAAGAAGAGAGTTTACTTTTAGACACAGACTTGCCTGCTATTGTTAGTGCTGATGACAATGAATTGATATCAATGGTGCTGAATGACCTTGATGCATGTGACCCCATCACTTTACAATCTACTCCCTCAACCTCAGGCAGACCAAGCCCACTCGATATTGACTTCCTGAGCACCTGCGATCATATGATGGACTCAGGGAAAGTGACTCACTCAGGAAACATGACTCGGGAGACTCAGGAAACAGAATGCGACCCACAAGTGATGTTGGGCACCACACTCTCAACTGGTTGCGACCCTATCCATGACACATACCAGGTGGAATCCCCAAATATTGATGTTAAAGAACCCATAATTGAGACAATATCACCTCCAACTACTCAAGATCTTGGTCCTGTGCCTTCAATATTATTGCCTACTGCCAGTATTAGTAATACTCAAAGTTTATCTGCAAATGGCAGCAACAGTAATGTCATTAATTCAGGTAATAGCTGCAACAATTGTTGCAGTGAGAGCAAGAGTGAGAGCACAAGCAGCAGCAGCAGCAGCAACAGTAGCAGCAGCAGCATCAGTAGTAGTAGTAGTAGCAGTAGCAGTAGCAGTGAAAGTTCTAGTAGCAGTAACATGGCCAGAGAAAGTAGTAGCCCAGAAAGATGTTCTGAAGGTACTGTGAGCAACACTAGCAGCCCAGACACAAGCTCCAGAACAAGCTCTGACAATGTCAGTAATGATATAAACACTGGCAGTACAGATAGCAACAGTGGCAGTGAAACATCATCTCAGGGTGCTGGTTGTGGTGCTAAAGCTCCATGCACATCTTCAGGAAAAACTAGTTCCTCTTTGAAGCAAATTTGCAGAGTTTTACCCATGCCCTCTACAAATAGCAGGCGTTCCTCATCAGCTAGTGAGCACAGTGATTCAGTTGGACAGACAGGATTAAACCAGTCTTCTGTGACTTCTCGACAGTCGCCACGAAATTCAGATGAAAATGAAGCAAGTAATACCAGTGGAAGAGGAAATGAACGCAAGAAGATCTGTATGAAGAGAAACTATAAGACTGTTATTAAGAAATATCCTCTCAGAAGTGGCATGAGAAAAAGCAAGCCGTATGAAACTGTACAAATTGAGATAAATGAAACTATAGAAATTCCAGGTGGAGAAGGATCTGGTATGGTGCATAAAAGTTTGAAAAGAAAATGGAGTGGGATTTTGGATTCGGAAGAGGACGATCATTGTCAGAAGGACTCAAATTGTGGTCAAGAGGGGCAAGGTAATTCCACACACGGGAGTGATGCAGAGAATTCAAAAGAAAATTCTGTGTCCAAGAAAGTTTTAAAATTTACAGATGACAACAATGACATTACAGTCAGTATTGTCAACAATAACAACAACCTCTGTGAATTTTCAAAGTCACGGGGCCACAGATACCGCCATAAGACTGTCTTGCAGTTGGATGGGGCAGCTGATGGCTCTTCATCTAGTGCTGAGATGAGTGAGAGTCAGGATGAGGGAATTGAGGATAGGCAAAGGTTTCGAAATCGGGAGGATCCTCAAACGCCACCTCTTCACTCAGCATTAGCTATGCGTATCAAGGAGCAAAGTCTGGCCAGAAGTTCACCAGGAGAGGAAGGACCTTACAAGTGTGCCAAATGCAAGAGACTCTATAGGTAAGTTTTACTGTACTGAAAATTGTTGAATTCCCAAGAGTCAGGTATGGTGTAAGGTTTGAATGGTAGTAAGGAAACTGCATGATCTACACTCTTGGATAATGAAGAAGAGTTAATGCTATAGATATAATTATAGGTAACTGTATGTACTGTATATATTGATACTAATTTATTTCATATTTCTTTGCCAGTTATGGCTTTGGATGCAGAAGAAATTGCACATTTTATCTTTCAAACTCTTTGGGCATAAATGTTGAAAGTCTAATAGTAACATTTCAAGTAATTGTTGTGTCTATACAATAGTTCGCTAGTTACAGTTACAAATATTTTATTTTCTTAAGATGTTAATGCATAGCAAAGGCATTACAGTATGGCTACGTTTTGACAAAAAGCACAGAAAACAAATTCATTAGTTTGTATATCTGTTCATTCATCTTTATACAGTGATGTCTCACTCAAACAGACCAGTCGGTTTAGAAGCCTTCCACTGTACTGAGATATTTGATGAATGTTCCCATGTTTGTGCTATAGTTAATGTGATTTTATCGGGGCAGATGTTAGAACATATTTGCATATCTTGATAATTAAATAACGTGGAAAAAATGTTATTTTGTTCATTCTCTGGAATATCTGAAGATTTGTATACCGTGTACAAAATCCAAATGATAAATGTTCACTTGGACTGTAAATCTTCCTTAATATCCACACATCTGTTGAACCAAGCTCCTTTACAGTGAAACACCACTGTACAGAATATACTGTAATAGCATATTCATGCCGATACATTAATTGAAGGGCAATAGAATTGAAGAGATGACCTATAGATACAGCCCAGAAATTTCACCTACAGTATCTGTTTTGGGCATTTCAAGATAAATGGCTCAATAAACACTGACAATTATTATACAGTACATTGTAACCTTTAAAATCCAAATAATTTTTAAGGAATACTGTATAATACTAACAAATATTAGATCTATTTTCTGTTGGATCACCTTGCAGGAATTTGAATTTGAGCTGGATTCATGTTCAGTAGGTGGATACTGTAAAGGCTGTATCTATACAATACAGTAATTTCTACCTGGTCATATTTTTGTCACTTTTAACTGTTTTTGTGCTTTTAGCAAGTAATCTTACACAAATTGTGTAGTTTAGTCATTTATCATGTACCTAATACCCATCCTTTTGGTGGTAGTGGAAATGGTTACAGAGGTACATAATGAGTTCAGGAACTGAACCTCACAAAATAATAGCTAAGCCAAAAAAATAGCTAAGCCATTAACAATTTTGTGAAGCTAATTACACAATTTTCTTTTTCTTTGACACACATACATGTCCTATATATCAATGACTATATAGTCAGATTCATGACTATATATCAATAGTCTTTTTTTATATCACAAGTGATTCAAGAAGAGACCTACAACATGCAGGCGATGAGTCACAATAACGTGGCTGAAGAATGTTGACCAGACCACACACTAGAAGATGAAGGGACGACGACGTTTCGGTCCGTCCTGGACCATTCTCAAGTCAAAACGTCGTCGTCCCTTCACCTAGTGTGTGGTCTGGTCAACAGGCCTATAACAGTCTCAGTACAGGCAATTTACATCTACAGTGAGACAGTCACACAGTTACTAACAGTGCTCCACACCCACCCAACTGGGCGGTAGCTTTGCAGTCATCTGCATGCTGCTCCCACAGTAAGCAAACTTTGGATACGTGTCTTAAGATTTCTGGTAGTACATAATTGTGCATAGAGTACTTGCACATTTCTTGAACACCATCGTGCTTTAATTTTAACTACTTTGTGGAGCAGTTTATAAGTGCTGTACAATACTGTTCTGTTGTTTTCAACCAGATTGGTGATCTTCATTAAGGTATGTGCAAACTATAGTTTTTATAATAATTATAACATAAGATTATCATTATTTCTACATTTTATTATTTGTGTTCAAATATGCTCAAAAGTATGTTCTAGATGTTTGCTATAAGAAAACTCAAACATTTGGTGATAAATACCCTAGAGAAGCCAAATGTTGAGAAGTCTGCATTATGCTCTATTCTGAGTTCAGTTCGGAACAGCATGGCACTAATAGTTCATATTTAGTAGGTTACACTCTGCAACAAATTTTAACTTTTATCTGTTGCTGTAATGAGACCGTGTGTGTTATGAAGTCAACCATGCTGTCAGTTGAGAGTCAGTTGCTGAAGACAGTTGAGAGGCGGGCCCAAAGAGCCAGAGCTCAACCCCCGCAAGTACAAGTAGGTGAGTACAAACAGGAAGATCATGTGTAACAAATTTACTTCGTTTTTATGATAGAGCTCAGAGATTCTACAGGAAAAAGATGTTGGGTTGACTGTGACTATCTAAATCTAAGAAAAGCTTTTGCCAGAATCCCCCACAAGCGATTGTTTTTGGAAACTGGAACAGGCTGGAGGGGTGACAGGGTGATTTCTGACACGGATGAAAAATTTTCTAACTGACAAAGATGAGGGCGGTAAGCAGAGGCAGTGTTTCTGACTGAAGGAGTGCTACTAGTGCAGTCTCACAGGGTTCAGTTCATGCATCAGCAAAGTTCATCATTTACATTTATGGTGAAAGAACACCTAAAGGTAAATGAAATAGTGCTATGACATAATAGAACTACACATCTGCAATCAGGATGATAAACTAACAATCATAAATGCGTACAGTCCACCACCATGCAACACATTGTCAAAGGATGAACTGGATAATAAACGAGAGGGGCTTATAACAATAATGAGGGAGATTATAGCGAAAGCTGATAAAGATAGATCACGACTGTTGGTAGTCGGCGACTTCAACTTGAAATCCACTGACTGGGAGGCATATGAAGCTAGAACAGAGGATTTTTGGACTTGTAGATTCGTAAATCTCATCCTGGAAACATTCATTGTTCAACGTGTTAAACAAGCTACGAGGATGAGGGAAGGAGATGTTCCCTCCGTGCTGGATTTGATATTTACCAGGAAAGAGGAAGAGATATTTGACATTCAGTACCTCTCTCCCTTGGGTAAGTGACCATGTCTTTTTGGAAATAAAGTATGCAATGCATTATAATCTGAAAGAAAAAGAGGTTGAAGCAGTTGAAAAGTCTTTATTTCAGGACGGGTTATTATGGGGGAACTCGGACATTTCTTTAAGGAATTTGACTGGAAAGACTTGCTGTTAGGACATGAAGCAAATGAGATGTATGTCAAGTTATGTGAAATATATGATAAAGGCACAAAAAAAGTTTATACCAAATCAGAGATGCAGAACTAGGAAACAGGATTGGTTCAACAGAAATTGCAAGAGGGCCAGAGACCAAAAGAGACAAAATTGGAATCAATATAGGAAGAGGCCAACCCCCCCAAACATACCAGCGATACAAAGATGTGAGAAACAACTACACAGCAGTGAGGACAGAGGCAGAAAAAATTTTGAAAAAGGTATTGTGGACAAATGTGAAACAGAATCAGATCTATTATATAAATTCATAAACAGCAAATTGCAGGTAAAGGATAATATTCAGAGTATAAAAATGGGAGATAGATTCACAGAAAATGAAAAGGAAATGTGTGAAACATTAAACGAAAAGTTCCAAAGTGTGTTTGTACAAAATGAAATCTTCAGGGAACCAGACACAATAAGAAATCCAGAGAACAACAAAGAGCACATAGAGGTGTCTAGAGACGAAGTGGAAAAAATGCTCAAGGAGCTCAGTAAGAACAAAGCAGTTGGTCCAGATGGAGTTTCACCATGGGTTCTGAGAGAATGTGCACCTGAGCTCAGCATTCCACTTCAACTGATTTTTCAGGCATCATTGTGTACAAGAGTTGTAGCTGATGTGCGGAAAAAGGCTAACATAGTTCCAATCTACAAAAGTGGCAGCAGAGAAGACCCCCAATTATAGACCCGCATCATTGACAAGTGTAATAGTCAAAATATTGGAAAAAATAATTAAAACTAAATGGGTAGAACACCTGGAGAAAAACTATATAATATCAGACAGACAGTATGGTTTTTGATCTGGAAGATCCTGTGTAATGAATTTACTCAGTTTCTATGATCGAGTCACAGATTTTACAGCAAAGAGATGGTTGGGTTGACTGCATTTATCTGGACTTAAAAAAGGCTTTTGATAGAGTTCCACATAAGAGGCTGTTCTGAAAACTGGAACTTATTGGAGGGGTGACAGGTAAGTTTCTAACATGGATGAAAAGTGTCCTAACTGATAGAAAAATGAGGGCCATAATCAGAGGCAATGTATCGGATTGGAGGAATGTCACAAGTGGAGTACCACAGGGTTCTGTTCTTGTACTGGTAATGTTCATTGTCTACATAAACGCACCGGTAATGTTCATTGTCTACATCTTGCACCGGTAATGTTCATACCAGATGGAATACAGAATTATATGAACATGTTTGCTGATGATGCTAAGATAATAGGGAAGATAAGAAACCTAGATGATTGTCATGCCCTTCAAGAAGATCTGGACAAAATAAGTATATGGAGCACCCTTGACAAATGGAATTTAATGTGAATAAATGCCATGTTATGGAATGTGGAATTGGAGAACATAGACCCCATACAACCTATAGATTATGTGAGAAATCTTTTAAAGAATTTTGACAAAGAAAAGGATCTAGGGATGGTGCTAGATAGAAAACTGTCACCTGAGGACCACATTAAGAACATTGTGCGAGGAGCCTATGCTACACTTTCTTACCTTCAGAATTGCTTTCAACCCTTTAACTGCGCAACGCGTCTGCAGGCCCTTGTGTGGGGTGCTCTATGCGCCTCTGGGTATTTGTATTTTTCACGTTCCATTCAAAACTCCCACGGCTACATAGGGTTCATAAAAGCTTCCTCGGGGCTCTTGTAAATAAACGCCATCTTTAAAAAAAAAATCGTGGTCCACATTCCTGGGTGTGAGAGCCTCAGTAGTGAATGAGCAACCAAGGCTGGCACACGCAGCATGAGCTCACAGCACTGCTGTTCAGTTTGTGACCACAGCATCGCCTAATAATGTAAAAAAATATACATAACTTGTATAATTTAGCCATGATAGTATTACAGAAGAGCCCGAGTGTGATAATGACTGTGTACAATGTTCAAATATTAGTGATTTAATGCTGTTCACGATGTTCACAGCACTAGCCACAGCACCACAGCATTGTTTTGTCCATCTAGGAATTGTCGAATGACTTCTTAGGTTCCTATACAAAATAAACTTGTGGTCAATTATGTATTTACAGGATTTAGTGACCAGTATTGTGATAACAGCAGGATTGTGGTGATAATAAGCACTGTGCATAGTATTGTGGGAGGAGTAATTGTGGTGAGGGAGCGAGGGAGAGAATCGAGGTAGCCTCACAGTGTGTGGCAGCCACTCTTGTTTTGCTCATCGTACTAGCTCAGTGGTTCGCTATGGTGAACACATTTGTACATGGGTATATACAATGTGTGTATATAGTGTAGTAACAGCAACAGGAGTATGTTGGGAGGAGCTATTTTGGTGAGAGAGGTGACGTAATCGTAACAATAACAGTATGGTGAGAGGAGCAATGTTGGCGAGTACAAAATTTAAAAAATAAAATAAAACAGAGTGAGGGACAGACTGGATGTTGGAGGAGGGTGTGGCAGCTGACACTCGCGGAGTTCTGATTGTGTTGATGGTGAATGTATATAGTGTGTGATAGTGTATAGTGTGTAAATAGACGGTATATATACAGTGGCACCACGACTTATGATAATTTCGAGTTACGATGTAAATTTGATCGAAAAATGTGACTCGGCTTATGATAGTGTCATCAACTAACGATATTTGTTGGTACATGTTTGGATCGACCGAGCGCGTGGTTCCCGGTCATGTGAGCCGACCTGCCTCAGTTTATTATAGCTACCCGCTTAGTGACGATCACGCCTATAAGAAATTATATTTTTGTGGTGATTTTTTGCTTTTTGAACATAAAACTGAATATTATATATCAGGCCATGGGTCCCAAGAAAGTCAGTGGTAAGGTTCAACCTAAGAAATTAGTTGAGTAGAGGCAGTAACGGATGTCCCTTCCTCATTAAGAAAATGTGTGAATTATGGGAAGACCTATCTCAGTTTACCAGAGCAGCCTGCTTAGTGACAATCATGCTTGTGAAGAATTCCATTGTATGGTGTTTTTGTTTTTTGAACATAAAACTAATTACAGTATTATATATCACGCCATGGGTCCCAAGAAAGTCAAAAGTGGCATTCATAGTGTTGTGAGAGTTAAGTGTTTTGTGTTGTTGTTGTTGAGTTGAAGGAGGAAAACAGCGAAGAACTGAACTGACAACCGAAGAACTCCTAGCCCTTCACAAGGAACAGCAACAAGATTCAGCTGAGGAAATTTCTTCAGGGGAGGAGGAGGCAGTACAGAATGGCCCTTCCTCAACAATTAAGAAAATGTGTGCAGTAAAGGAAGAACTGCAAACTTTTGCTGAAGCGACTTGCCCAAATCAAGCTGCAGTAGGCTGTTGCCTTAACCTTTTTAATGACACTATGATGCATCACAACAGACAAATGATAAAACGTAGGGGAAAACAAATCTCTATGGGAAGATTTTTAGCGAGAAAAACAAGCAGTGAACCACAACCAGGTCCTAGTGGTAAGCAGGCAAAATGTAGGAGAGAGAAAGTACTCCAGAGAAGTCATCACTGCCTGATGTATAATGGAAGGGGACTTCCCTTCCAAACAGTAACACCTCTCCTTCTCCTCCTCACTGTCTTCCAAACGCCAACAAGAGTCGTCGATAAAGGTAAGATGAACATACTGTACTGTATTGTAGTTAGAAAACAAAATTGTATTCAGTATAAAATGTATTTTGAAGATTTGTTTGGGGGTGTAGAACGGATTAATTTAATTTATATTATTTCCTATAGGAAAATTCGTTTCAACTTACGAATTTTCGACTTACGGCCCATCTCTGGGAACGGATTAAATTCATAAGTTGAGGCCTCACTGTACAGTAATAACAGGAATTGACCAAATTGACAAAGAGGCATTCCTGAAACCAGGAACTTCATGAACAAGAGGGCACAAATTCAAACTAAGGAAACAAAGGTGCCAAAAAATAATTTAGAAAGTTTTCTTTTGCAAACAGTAGATGGTTGGAATAAGTTAAGGTGGTGGAGGCCAAAACTGTCAGTACAGTAGTTTTAAAGCATTACACGACAAAGAGTATTGGGAAGACTGGACACCACGAGCGTAGTGCTCGTCTTGTAACTACACTTGGGTAGTTACACTTAGGTAATTACAACCTATGTACAGTACTATGGCCGAATCTGTCCAATAAAGTGGCAGCTGAGTCCCTACTAGGAGGCATGACTAAATGGTGAATGTATATGTCATTTGAAAACAATGATCAAATGACATCAAACTCATAGGCTTCAAGGTGGAATGGATTTCCCACCCAACAGGTGGCATGACAGAGTAAGAATGGCCATCGGAATACATCAAACCGAGGTACAGCTTTCAAGTTCTCGCCCTGTGAGGGCAGATCCTTAATAAACTCTGACAACTGCAAATAGCTTGATGGGACCCAAAGGATAAACCAAGCAGGAACACCAGGCATAAGTTCTACTACCCAAATATAATAAATACTGAAAATAGCCTAGGGTGTGTGAGTGATGTGCCTTATAAAAAGTCCATGAACAACCTGTGCAACCTTTTAACAAAAAATGAGACAATGCCCATCCACAAGACCTCGTAGTGGAGTCAAAGATCCTTGCACTGCAAAGTGTGAAGCACCTTTCAACAGAGAGCCAGCCTCTCAGAGACAGCCACCTCAAATGCCCCCAGAGAAAGCTGACGACAAGGTAAGGGCAACGCCAGTGAACATCTCGAGATAAGAACACTAGGTACCTGCAGATCTAGACAAACAGTGAAGCATAAATATACTGTACATCTATCATGAAACAAATACTTGCCGAATGCAGAATCCAGGTGCAGAATGACCATAATCTGAAGTGTGCTGGGGCAGGAAGAGGAACGTACCAATAAATGTGATTAGCATAAAAGCCAGGCAATATGGCTGCAGGTTTAAGATTGATTGATTAAAGTTGTGCAGTCCGCTGGTGGTGTACAAGTGGACCGAAAATGAGATTGGCTGTTTGATTTTCAATGCTTTGTTTGTCTTACTGTTACCGTCTGTTTTTGATTCACCTCTGCACCTCTTGCAGGTAGGAGAGGGGGGGGGGCAGGTTTTGGCCTCTAGTAACAAGGGCCTAGCAAGGATTAAATTAGTTGGAGCTAGCCAGACAACAGGTAACAAGGGGCTCCCTAGGACCCACCACACACTGGCATTTCATTACATTCATTACTTTTTTCTTTTATAGGTGGAGGTATTTTTACATGTGGTCTATTGTATTGTATTCTTATTTTATTTGATGGTTCTTGTATCCTCGCGAGCCTTTGAACATGCCGAAAGTATCGGCTTGTTTAGAAGCTCAGGAGGTAGAGCAAATTGCCCAATTGCCCAATCAGATTGCAATGGGATACATGAGGGGGGGGGGGAATTACTGAATAGCAGTTTAGAGAGTGGGGTTGGTATGATTCTAAGAAGTTACTAAGTCATTGTTGTGGACATCTTGAATAGATCTTGAGAATGTGTGATGGATGTATTTGGTATGTGTGTGTGTGTGGAATGAATGACAATGGTTACTGACATAGAGGTATGCATGTGCCTCTGCTATACATAATATAAACATGCTAATCAATTGATGAAGGGGGCCAAAAAGAGCATAATTTCTGCATTTGCTTATTGAAAGGAACATTTAAAATGTATATAGTACAGCAAATTGTAAAAATGCAAGTGTGTGTGTGTATGTGTTTTGTCGGTCTGCATTTGGATGCTGTTGTATGAAATTAGACTATGTTTGGCATGAGGATAGAGGGCCTTCACAAAATGGTGGTCAACTATGAGCTGTTTACCACCGAGCCCAAAGGGCTGTAGATAGCCTGCAAAACACCAAAATTTGGGGTCCGAAAGGACCCTAAGGGCACAGGTCCTTGAATGCCCTCAAAACCAACAGAATAGAGTCTAAGAGGGATTCTATATTCTGTTGGTTTTGACCTCTGTCCCTTCCACTGGGAGGGAGGGAGGGAAGGAGTGGTTAAGAGGGGCACTGCCTGGATGTTATTTGATGAGTTGGGAGACAAGATGAAGGTAGGGTATATATAAAAAGTTTCTTAAGGAGAAGAAACAAGAATGAATGAAGAGCTTTGAATAAAATTGAATTTAAATCTTTTTAGACAAGAGAAAGCTAAGATAGAGGCAAAACACTGATGGAAAGCCTAAAGAAAGCTAACAAGAAAATTAGAATTTAGTAGATGAAGGGAGTAGTATTTTGTTAGGTGGAATTTACCTCCTAACATCATTTTCTCCACTATCACTAAAACACCTACTTCAACATTAATATACAGTATATAATATACAGTATATATATATATATATATATATATATATATATATATATATATATATATATATATATATATATATATATATATATATATATATATATATATGTGTGTGTGTACCCTCTTCTTTTCAGCCAGAATGCTTGGGATATGCAATAATGCATAAATATAACTCATTACATTCAGTAAAAATAAGAATGTAATATTTATGTGTGAGAAACAAAAAATTACCAGAATGTAAAGAGTAATATTCTTGAGGAGTAACGTGGGTTGCCTTTGTTAATCCATGCTCAAACATTATTACCCAGATTCACCTCATGTTCCTCAAAACTTTTTATTAAAGAGCTTACTTAAGAAATTCCAAATCTGCATAATTAAATATGATGCAAATCATGAACCACTTTAATCCTTAGTTTTGGTTCTAGTGCTTTTATCTCCTGCCAAAAGAATAAAGCAGCATGTGGATGTTGTTTCAACTAGCTTTAGAAGATTGTCAACTATCACAGGACATGGGGAAATTGTTTTTAATGAAAGTTGACTAAGGTTTGCTGCATTAAAATTATTTTCTGGTTAATTATAGTTAATTATCAATGCCATCTGGTTCCGATACGTTATTGTGGTTACACGTGCATTACAGGGTGTTTCCAAATTACAAGTGGGGTGCAGTCTGAAAAGGCATTCATAAGTTGGTCAAAGGGCAGAGGCTGATTGGCCGTCTTCAGTTTCACTGGCTATTGTATATTGCTAACAATTTGAGTCTTCTCTTTGTTAATACAGTGGCGCCTCCAAACTTATTTTCAGCAAAATTTAAGATATAAGTTGTGTCCTTCTTTTTCTCACACACTACCTACTCAACCTGTCCTCTCAAATAATATATTGCATCTTGATGTCAAAATCCTCAACGATAAAAATATGATGTATTATAAATCATAGCAGCTCTCAAACATTCACGTTTTTCTATGATGCAGGGTTCACTTGATTAGGTTAGGCTCGGGTGTTTTAGTACAGCATTTTGTGTGTGTTGTGGCAACTCTCCACATGGGCTGATCTATTTTCAAAGCCTGACTGTATAGGGATTTCATCATCATTGCCATTTTCTCCCATATCCCAGCCTCTGAACATGTGCTATTTATGTTTATCCCCTTTTAGAATAGTTATATCCCCTTTTAGAATAGTTATATCCCCTTTTAGAATAGTTTATCCCCTTTTAGAATAGATTATCTACCCTTGTAGGATTGTTGTCCCTTCCTACAAGGGTAGATAATAGATTATCTACCCTTGTAGGATTGTTCAGTGCCACTGTATTTTTTTAATCCATGTATTTAACCCACTTTCTACTTAATGTTGTTGTGCATCATAAGCTATTCCCCGTAGGAATAACTTATTGGTTTGTTATATATGCCGTATTCTTGTTCCAGGTTTTGATTCAGTATATCGAAACCCCTCCTTGTATTCACTTGAAACTTATAATATTTTAGTATAACCATATAATTAATATTCCTTCATTATTGGGCAGTGTAACTCAAGGGCAGCTACAGTTTGTGTTGTGTATATGATCTATTTTATTACTGACAAGAGTTGTATATTTATGAGGTATAGTTTGAGGGACGTTAGCAGCAATTGTGACCCCTCTTATCTAACCTCATAATCTACCCACTAACGTTCCTGGCCAACTGTGCCCACATTCGGGCCTCTCCGAGATCCCGCCCCGCCCCCTACATTAATACTCCCAAACCCCTGTTATATTAGTGACACCACCGGCAACTACTCTCACTCCATCATCATACACCTGTGCTATCCCATCCGACCCATCATACACCCACATTACAACCATCCTGACCCATCATACACCTGCATTACCACATCTTAATGCATCATACATCCACACTACCACCCTCCTGACCACATACACCACACCACTCAATAGTCCACACCCCCACCCACTCAAACCTTATACAACCTTATCCCCATAAACCCAATATATTCATCCCTACATACACTCCATACCCAATCACTTGGGTTGGACGGTAGAGCGACGATCTTGCTTTATACAGGTCGGTGTTCAATCCGGACCGTCTCAGTGGTTGGGCACCATTCCTTTCCCTCCATCCCATCCCAAATCCTTATCCTGACCCTTTCAAGTAATATAGTCATAAAGGATTGGTGCTTCCCCCCCCCTGGTACTCCCTTCCTTACCAAACCGTTACAAACTATATGTTCCCACACCGCCCAATCACCCCACATCTAAGAGGCGGGCCCTAGAGCTAGACCATGTGTACTTCTACCAACAATGTGTGCATCTTGCACACCACCACCAATTCACATTTCCTTCCTCTGTATTATATACACATAGTATTTTAATATATATACTAAAGGGCATTATTTTTTGGAAATACAGTATCATTACTGTATTGTGTTGTTCGTATCGAGGTATGCCGTCATATGGACCAGGAGTACCTCCCTCAATCAGCTGCAGTTATAACACATCTGGTTGTAGTTACTGTACTTACTTCTTGTCTACTTATTGAGGCATACCAATTATTTATTTTATTTACATTTTCTAGAATGTGTGTCCGATGACGAGGATATGTTTGTGCCATATAATTTTATGACTTGTATTAATTTTTGCATGATAAATTACATTTCATAATTCAAAGCCTATAATAAGTTTTCACTGCTGCTTGCTGTTCAATACAGAATATAATTTCAGGACAAAGGAGAGCTACGAGAAGCACATTGAAACCTGTACTTTTGAAGTTGATAGTTCAAGTACGTCAGAAGATGACGACGACTATGATGACATCCATTCTGAAGAGGAAGATATAGATGAACATTCTCAGCCAAACAGTAGTAAAACAGGCCAAGTAAATCTAGATTCATCTATAATGTCATCTGTGGAAGCCTCAGCAGAGTTGCCACTAGTGGCTGCATCTGAAATCCTTCTATGACATCTTGACACGAGAATCTGTAGCAAGTCATAAGATACCTGTGGGTGAAACTCTAGCAAGCAATGTAGAACAACAGTGTGTGTCTGAAGACCCTGCTTACCAAGTTCATGAGTCTAAAGCTGTAATGTCAGTAGATTTCATGGGTAATATAAAAACTGAGGGGAAGAACCTGCAATAAAAAAAGCAAAGATTAGATGCAGCATTACCACGTCAACCAGGTGTTCATAGGCAGGTAAGAACAGCTATCAAAAAGTGTCCAAGTAGCCATGAGGATGTGGAACTTTTACATGTTGTGCGTGGCCCTCCACCACCAGGCACTGATGTGTTTGTGCCTCCTCCAGTATCTCCTGTAAAATTTAGCCCCATCGTTAAGAAAAGTGCTAGCCCAAGGCGTTATACAAATATTCGGCTGATGCGAGGTAGTCGCGGATACCAGTATCGCCGGGCTGCTCCACACATGCCAGTTCAAGAACACTACCAAGGAGCAAATTCTGGTATGCCAATGGCACCACCTGCTAATCCAACTCCAATCCAAGTTACCATGCATACTATGGCTAGCACTTCTGGGCAGATACTAACCCAGGGAGCACCAGCTACCTTTCAACAATTTGGTGGCCAGTCAACTCCATATCCAACTGCTGCTCAGTTGACCTCTCCTGTTAGTCACTTGAGCCCTGCTTTACAGGTAGCACCACAGGTCACCTCCCAAGTAGCTCCTCAGGTGTCACCTCAAGTCAGTCCTCAGGTGCTGACTGTTGTGTCTGCTCCCTCTGTTGCCGTCCCACAGGGCTACACACTGCAGTATGTTGGCAGTTTTCGTGATGGTGAAATGGCTTCAGGTGGTGGTGGTCTGGTGACCTACTCCACTGCACCAATGGTGGTTCCACAGCCACAATTAGTTGTGGCTCCTCAGCAGAGCTCTATGGTTGTTCCACAAGTTGTTAACACCAACATAACCTACTCTTTCACTGCTCCAGAAACACTGGTTATAAATCAGCCAGCTATGGTGTCAGGAATGCAATCAGTTCAATATTTACCTCAACAGCAGCAGCAGCAACATCACCACCAGCAACCGCAGCAACAACAGGCACCAGTGATGCACCACACAGACCAACAAGTTGGCTCTGTTATGCAATACAGTCAGGCCGGTGTTCCAACCCAGCACACACATGTACCAGTTTCACACATGCACCATGGGCAAGTGCACACGCCATGTATCCAGTTCTCAGACCTGCAAGCTGGCCAGGTGTGCATGCAGCAGCATCACCACCAGCCACAATCAACTATTGGTACAAGGGAGATTTCGTTTAGTGGTGGTAGCCCTAAACATCTTCATATGCCACAGTGCATGGTGAATTCTCCAAGTAGAGGAAATCTTGACATGTCATCTCTTAACCTACCTACTTCATCTACTACCAGTACTTGCTCCGTCCCAATTCACCGTCAACGCCCCCAGGCATCTGTAGCACCACAAGTAATTCGACCCCCTCCAGTTCATACAACAACACCAACTGATAACAGTCTCATGGATACACAAGGTCATTCTCGTCTACCATTTGCAGACAGGCCATTAGTTGGAGGAGTGAGAACAGTAGCAACTGTTGCACCAGCAGTCATCACCACCACTTCTGTGGTCTCAGTCTCTACATGCAGTCCAGCCACTAAACTGACTTCAATTGAAACTAGCCCAAAAATAGCCACTGTAAGACCGAGACCCACTTATAGTTATCGTGATGCAATGAGAGAGAAGCAACTTGAGAGACAGAAGCAGCGGCAAGAAGTTTTACAAACAGACAAATCTAATGTACCTGAAGGACATCTCGAGTTTATGAAAGAACAAGAAAGACTGGATGCCCTTGCCTCTGACTCGGAAACAGATTCTGAAACTGAGACGTGTCAAGATGCTGAAGAGAAAGATGATAGAATGGAAACACAGTCATACAAACTTGTGTTACGCAAAGATAGTTCGCTTAGTTCAGGATTTAATGTTTTGCCAATATCAGGACCAGCTGCACCATTACCTGCTCCAGAGGTTAAAGAGTTAAGAATAAAGGCCAAAGTTTCAGTGGGTCCAAAGAGAAAAAAAGCCAAAAATCATGATCCAGATAAAGATCTCATATTTGTCAACAAAGACACTAATACTGACTTGTATGTAAATGAGCAGTTACCTAACTTCTCTGTAAATCCCATGCATACTCCTGCAGATGATCCTGCAATGTTTGAAAGACCCAAGACTTGCAACACTGAGCCATATATTGTATTTGAACTAACATCAGAAGATGGTTTCCGTGTAGAATCTCGCCACATTTCAGAGGTGTGGCAGAAGGTATTTGATGCTGTTGCTTCAGCAAGGGCAAGCATGCGAGTTGATTCCAAAATGCCAAGTAACTTGCAAACCTCTGGAGGTGCAATGTCTGGTCTTCACATGCTGGGCTTAACGCACAATGCTGTGCAGTATCTTCTGGAACAACTACCCGGGGCGAAGGACTGCCACAAGTACTCATTCCAGGTAAGCAGCTGTATATTGAACACCTTAGGTTCTTGATTGCTAAAATTTACTGATTATTCATTTGCTGTGAAATTTTCTTTTTGTTTTGTCTCCAACAGAAACTTGCATTGTTATAACCAAGATAGTTATGATAGTTGAAACTGGTATGTTGACGGCTAATTATCATGTTTTATAAACATACCTATTTTCTCTTCAGCTTACACACTGTATCACATATGATACATTACATTACACACACACACTATCCATATGGTCAATCTTCCAAAATTCACTTCACCAATTCACCAAAAAAGATATTTTCTTTTAATCGCATATCATTATCACTGTAGTACAGTCATCTTACAGTTATGAACACAGGCTATTATACTCCAAGTATGTTTTATAACAGTGTCATTTCGTATTCTCTATGTTCAGAATAATGTATATCATTATAGTACATCTTACTGCTGTTTATGAAAGGTAATTATTGAAAATATAATGTGTGCACTTTGGTGACCAACAGTTCCATCGAAGACCACAAGAAGAAGGCGCTGTGGAGGAAAACCCTACTGGCTGTGCTCGTACAGAATCCTTCAAAGCGCGCTCTCCTTATGATATCTTTAGCTGGCTGGCTTCAAAACACAGACGTATGCCTGAGCGTGCCCTAGTACAACAAGAAGAGATTCAGCTCTCTACTACACGGTATGCTATCACATTAATGCATTTAATTTCAGTGTTTATACTGGAAGTACCTGTATCTTAGTTTATTAATATAAATACAGCACCATGTGTGGCATGTAATGATGCATAGTGTTAGGGTTGGGCAGTATTTAGCCTTTGGTGATTGGTTTAGCCGAGATGGGTGACACTAATAATAAATAACATTGGAAAAAGTGGAGTCAGGATTAGATTTTGTTTAAGAACGATGTTACAGTGCAAGTAATTGATTTAGTAGTAGATATTCTTCAGTTCCTGAATAATCAAGAATAATTTGTAAATACTGTACTGTAGTCCATATGAGGTGTGAATAGTGTTTGAATAGCCCATGATTAGTTTTGAGAGGATATTATTATGGGAGCATGTGTGTGTGTATGTGTGTGTGTGTGAGGTCACACTGCTGCTGGATTATGTTGAAATTTGTAAAAGATTCTTAGGTTTGTAGAATGTTTGCATAGAGCATTGTAGTAGCTGTAAGGAGGAGTAAGTGCAGGAGAAACATACAGTAGTGAGTTTAACCCTTAGACAGCGGCTATGGAGAAATGATCGATGGACAAAAATTTTAAAAATTCCAACATAATTTTTCATTATAGAATTATTCATTTGTATGCAGCATGTAAGAAATACTGTACATAAAAATAAGTGAAAATATATATTGTTTCACTGGGTGGAGGCACTCTGCAAGGCTGCATCTGACACTTGTCAATACCCGGTGTTCGACTATGCTGATACTTCTTGTTTTATCCTCCGATGTTTCACATTGTTTATTCACTTGTTTTTCTTTATGTACATTCACAGAGAGCGTTATATGTACCCATATTTGCATCATACATGTAAAACTCGGACAATAATTGTTTAAATCATCATATGATGACCGCATTTCCCTAGTAGCATTCATGACGATAAATACATTTGTACCGTGAAATGGTAGTAGGATTTTTTCATGGGTAAAGATAAACTCCATTTC
Organism: Procambarus virginalis; assembly: GCA_020271785.1. Taxonomy (NCBI): domain Eukaryota; kingdom Metazoa; phylum Arthropoda; class Malacostraca; order Decapoda; family Cambaridae; genus Procambarus; species Procambarus virginalis. Next base: position 29,713,716 of record WNGS01160430.1, read on the forward strand.
ATCCACATAGCCCTATTCTATCCATATTTGCATCATACATGTAAAACCCAGACAATAATTTTTAAAGTCTTCATTTGATAACTGATAACCCTGTGAATGAACAGTTGATGAAACCGTTGTCCAAGGGTTAACTAAATGGGGCAGGCCTGATTAATCCCAAGAGGTGTTTTTGCTCAACCCAGGAACTGTTGGATGGTATCCCTTCACCCTTCATTTTTTACTCAAATATTGTACTATAGGTACAATATTTTATTAGTCTTTATTATTATAACAGTTTTACACATTGTACAATGAATACATTTTATAACTACAGTAAAGATGCCTCACTACAGACAAATGTTAAAACCTAGGGAAAAAAAGTCTCTGTGAAAAGGTTCTTGGTGAGAAAAACAAGCAATGAGCCACAACCAGGTCCTAGTGGTAGGCAAGCAAAATGTAGGAGAGAGAGTACCCCAGAGAAGTCATTGCTGCCTGACTTTATAATGGAAGGGAACTTCCCTTCCAAACAGTGACACACCACCTTCTCTTCCCCCCCCCCCCTTGTCCAACCACTTGGGCTGGACGGTAGAGCGACGGTCTCGCTTCATGCAGGTCGGCGTTCAATCCCCGACCATCCAAGTGGTTGGGCACCATTCCTCCCCCCGTCTCATCCCAAATCCTTATCTTGACCCCTTCCTAGTGCAATATAGTCGTAATGGCTTGGAGCTTTTCCCCTGATAGTTCCCTTGCCCCCCCCCCCTCCTCACTGTCTTCCATACGCCGACAAGAGTCATCAATAATGGTAAGCTATAACTTGTACATACTATAGTACAAAATGTGTGTGTGTGTTATGTATGAAATGTATTTTGAAGTTAATAATTTTGGGAGTGTGGAATGGATTAATTCAATTTACATTATTTCTTATGGTAAAATTTGTTTCGAGTTACGACCTATCTCTGGTCGTTATTAATTAGTAAATAAGAGGGGGCCACTGTATGTATTTTGCATACATGGTACATTATATTGCCATAACTTGGTCTCCCATTTTCATGGGACAAGACTGTAGAGAAAAGGCCTATGATAGTGGAAAACTGAGTAGTGATAACATTATACAGTATACCACATATGTAATGTTTGCACAGTGCTGTAATATATATAACAGTAATTCTTCATTCAATATATTCACACTATGTAGTATCATATTAACAAGCACCAGCACACACCAACAATGATCCACTACACCAACCCATAGCTTCAAAGGTTGGGTGTGCAGGATTCTTTATGAATTGTCATGTACAGTGTGGGCACAGGGACATAAACCCCCAAAATGTTCAATAGGCAAGTATAATACATTCATTCTCTACAAATTACTTACACATAACCTTCTCCCATGCCATACCCTGTATATTGTTCACACTCAATATGCCCACATCTAGTATTTTGGGAAGGTTGACAGTGGTGAGTCTTAACTCAAACCTCCAGAAATCTGTAATACAGTACCAAAAAACAAAATGTCACCCTCAAAACACTTGGTGCAGGAAAGAATATAAATATTTATACAATGTATCTGTTTTATCTCCTTCCAGGCGTGCAACAAGCTTAGAGTTGCCAATGGCAATGCGTTACCGACACCTTCGAGAGACAGCTCGAGAGGCTGTGGGTGTCTTTCGCTCCAGCATTCATGGTCGTGGATTGTTTTGCAAACGTGATATTGATGCTGGTGAAATGGTCATTGAATATGCGGGTCAGGTATGATAGTCGAGTTATATTACATCTTGAGTATTATATGTTCAGCTTATCAGCTTTGGATGAGATTTGGCTCTTTTAAATCGGTTGAATAATTGATACATGTTCAATATTTTGAAACTGATTGTGCAAGGGCTAACTTTCTTACATGCATAAATGGTTTTTCAAAAGTCTACCTGGGGATTAAAGTTAGTAGCAAGCCTTGCTTATCATGTAGGATATGACTGACATAATAGATCTAGTTAATCCTTTTTTATTAAATATGTTGGACCCAGCACACAAATGTAAATGCTTAAATACATATTCTGTGACTAAATTATTTAAGTTCTCATGGCTAAAATGCAGTAAATCATGAATTACTGCTAAATATCTTCATATTTCATGAGAGTGAATATTGCTATCTTTAATGTAGCTAATGCTCCACATAGATCTTATTATAATTTGTGTATTTCTACTTTATTTCCCACTATTAGTTCATTTTCATCTTCCAATAACCCATGACACTATTTAGTAAGGCAAGTGGTGTGAGATCTTTATACCATTGTGTTTTGACTACTCCAAGAAAAGCAGTTATTTTGTGCATGTAAATAACACTTCCACTGCATCTTTTGACACAAAGTACTCATTGAATCCAGTCACATGTTGAATATTTTATTCCCTTATAATGCCTTCACATTTATGAAGGAACAAAGTATTTGGTGTTGTTTACCCTTGCCCATTCTCCTGTACATACCCAGTCAATATTATTGTTGATTTTTTCTTAATTGACTGTGAATGCTGTCAATGTCTATTTTGCAAACACACAACATACTATTGGGAGCCGGTCGACCAAGCGGACAGCACGCTGGACTTGTGATCCTGTGGTCCTGGGTTCGATCCCAGGCGCCGGCGAAAAACAATGGGCAGAGTTTCTTTCACCCTATGCCCCTGTTACCTAGCAGTAAAATAGGTACCTGGGTGTTAGTCAGCTGTCACGGGCTGCTTCCTGGGGGTGGAGGCCTGGTCGAGGACCGGGCCGCGGGGACACTAAAAAGCCCCGAAATCATCTCAAGATAACTCAAGATTGGTGCATTATAAAGGAGTGCAGATATATTTTATTCCCTATACAGTATTAACATTATTACAAATTAAGATTTGCTAGAATTTTCAATGTTATAGATTATTGTTTGATGCTATTCGTTTGTTACAGGTTATCCGCTCCAGTCTTTGTGACATGCGTGAGAAGGATTATGAATCTAAAGGTATTGGCTGTTATATGTTCCGCATCGATGACGATACTGTAATTGATGCTACAATGCATGGCAACGCTGCAAGATTCATTAATCATTCTTGTGATGTAAGTAGCTTTATGAGCAGGATAAATGTTAATATACCTGACAGATATATTCTTTGTCATCCAGCTATATACTGATGAAGCATGCATGTATTGTTAGAGTAAATAAATAAATAAATATATAATATATATATATATATATATATATATATATATATATATATATATATATATATATATATATATATATATATGTATGTATGTATGTATGTATGTATGTATGTCTTAATCACGCCATTTTTAGCCTGATCAGCACAGTCAAGGTGAACAAAGTGTTACCATCTGTGTTTTTCATAGCCTTTCTATGTGATAAGAAAGAGAAGCTCTTTTCTGGCACCTAAACAGTGACAAAAAAAAACAAAGATCTTTATGACCTTAATTCTTAATTTTCTTTGCTAATTAGCATCACTTATTGCATTAAATGAAGTTAAAGGTCAAAGATTGTAGTACAGAATTTAAGAGTTGAACTTTGACTATTAGGTGATATATATAATTGATATTTGAGATGTGTGTGAGTGTGTTGTCACGCACACAGCAGAGGCACTAGTGTGCACGCTGCATCCATGTGTCAAAGAATTTGGCTAAGATAACTTTCTTTATCTTGGGATTTCCTGCAAAACATGGAATGAATTGTCAAGGTACTGTTAGTCATCATTTTTAAAAGTATTGCACTTGAAAATCAGTCTACTTGTATGTATTCTATATATTAATTCCACATTTATTTGTCTTGCAGCCTAATTGTTATTCACGTGTAGTGGATATCTTGGGCAAAAAACATATTATCATATTTGCCCTTCGGAGGATCCTTCGTGGAGAGGAACTTACTTATGACTACAAGTTTCCTATCGAGGACGACAAGATTCCCTGCACGTGTGGCACACGACGATGTCGCAAGTACCTCAACTGAAGCCCTCCAGGAATGCAGCTGTCTACTTCTGTCTTGTAATCTCCATAATCATTGCTACCTGTTTCTTGATGCAACATGCTAAAAACTAATTGTATCAAAGGTACCACAAGCAAGTTTTCAATCCAGATAGAATTCAATGAGCACAGTATTTGAGTTAATGTTATTTCATTATGAATATTCATATATAACAGAATATGCCAGTGGTTCAGAGTTGTTATTCAGATTTACTGGGCTATAGGAACTTTCAAAGAAAAAATCACATTTATTATAGTTTTTAGTAAAACTGAATAGCATCTCTTATCTTGCTATGATTAATTGTTTATGTTTTCTCTGTGAGAAGTTCATTATTATCATGGCATGACTTAATTGCACTGAAAGATAAATTTATATTCTGAAAATGTCCCTCAGATGAAGTAACTGAGGGTGTACTCTATATGCTGATGTGATGTGTTCCTCAACTGAAACTGCTTAGGATAAGTTTGTCTACTGAAACCCTCCTGGAGGTGCCCCCCCAGAGTCCTTGAAGTTCCTCAGCAAATCCCTGGTGAAGTTCCTCGAATACCCTCCAGCGCCACGATCAGTACTGCGGGTCAGCTGGAGACGGCAGCAACCCAAACACATGCATTAAGGTTTCCAGTTGCACTTGTTACAATAATCATAAACTCCTTTTTGATATAATCTGATGTTGCCATTAATTTGTTTTATAATTTGCAAGTTACTTAATAACTGGTGATGTAGAATATTGCAAGGGACGAGCTGTGCTGGGTATAACCGTAAATAATGTTTGTTGTGTTTAATGAGTTTTTCTAAACTTTGAAACTAGCCTGACATACCTCATATGATCCCTTATGTATAGTATGTAGAAATCTCAGCCTACTGGGGATGTGTTTTTGTGTCTGATAGGAGCCAATAATGGATGTTTGTTAAATTTGGCAATGCCTTCTTGAGTAAACAAATTTTGTGCTGGTAAAAAATATAAAGTTTTGTTCTTTACCAAGCATGGTTCAGAGAATGCCTGTTTACCAAGAATGGTATTGTATAATTTGGTATAGTACAGGTAATTATTATGGGAAAACTAGAGACCTCGGAGTGCATTTGGCATAAGCGTGCACCGATTCCTATAATTTTAAGTAGATGTGTAATATCACCTCTTGCATTTTACTTTTGTGATTCTTGACAATTTTGTGATAAGTTCAGTGATTTTGATCCACTTTTCAAAATAACAAATACTTTCCAGACATAGAAAATGGGTAACATTGTCCTCTTGAAACCGAACCCTCGAGATATACAAGAGGTCACTAAGATGTAGCCTAACTTGGAGGAAGTAACACTAATTTCATGGGAAACTTCAACACCCAAGCAGAGTACTGTTTAAGTGCTAAACTTAGGGGGTTTGATTACATAATTGGAAATCTGGCACACAATCACTGTGCTGATCACATGCTTTGTAATATAACAAGAAGCAGTACATTCACTAGATTCATCATAATTCAACTAAAATATACAAATAAATCTAACATTCTGTTAAGAAAGCAGTTTCGTGGTCAGGGTAACATTAATGTTCATGTTATAAAGACTGAGTTGTGGGTTTGTGAACATATCACCAATTCTTCTTGTGGATCTGAAGATGATAAAAGTGTGATATATTATGTTAATCGATTCTCCGATAAATACTACAAAGATTGTAGCATTTATAGGCGATGTCCTGGTGGATATAGATATACAGATTGATCTACTGAATGTACAGGTTGTACTCTGTATTGTTGACAGTTGTTTGCTCTAGTGCGATTCTTTGTGAGGACTACTTACCTTACAATTTGAGAATTCCTATTTTAGATTGTGGGAAATGTGTGTCTCATAGTTACATTATATGTACACAATCATGAATTATCAAAAGTATTATGGTTATTAAATATAAGAACAAGTCCAGTTCTATGGTGAGAACAAGTATTCCTGGTCTTGCAGGGCATTGAGGCTCCAGGGAGTGTGAATCTGTTTAAACATGAATAACTAAAAAAAGTTTTACCTATATGTAACTGCCAGCATCTTTTAATGGATTTGGATCAAGTTAAATAGGAAAGTTTTGACACTACACAGGAAAAGACCAAATGGTGCTACTAGGTGGTTGATTTATTTTTTCTATGTTTAGGTGTTTTTGAAAAGCATTGTCATTAAACTTACAACATTATTTGAGATTAAATCAGATATTTTGAAATTGTAGCAAGGATTAAAGTGGGGAGGGGAGGGGGGGGGCTTAATGCGACAGCAGTAGTATAGTGGCAGCCATAGTTCCCAAGGCAGTATTGTGGTCATGGGTCATTATTGTTCACAGTAAAGCTGGTGCCATTGTTACTTACTACCATAGTACCTGTACCACTTCGGTTATGCCTCAAAAATAGTTCATGGGGCAAGGATTGGTGTCACAATGAACTTAGTGTGATGCTCTACTGTAGGAAAGGCTGGCATGCACTTTATACTACTTGGCTGCAGTTAGTGACTTTGCCCCTACGTCTGCTGGACACTAAACAGCTACAAGTGAGCAATAAAAATTAATAAAAGATACCATCTGTGTGCCTAAATTTTGTGATAGCTGGATGGTCTTTTTAAAAGATCATGTTTTTTCAGGGCTCAAGTAAACTAGTTCAAGGGGGATGTTATAGTTTAAAAATGATATTTAAATATTTTGGTGTTGGTTTCTTAGTTTCATAGACCATAGCAGTGCTATGTGTTCTTTTGATAGAAATTTCACATTACTCATTTCACACACACAAGCAACGATTAAACCATAGAACCTACTACAACCAATTATGGTAACCTTGGTAACCAGGATGCAAATATGGCAGTTTCACAACAAAACTGGATTCATCTCTTTGTAAATGTTATTTACTTGTACATATGTATTTTGGCTTCACCTTTTCCAAATGTGAATGGAATGCTTTTTGAAAGTGTTTTTAATGTAAAGAGAATAGAGTTTTTATTTCATAGATGAATTTTATATGAAGTGTGCTAAATTTTTGGAACCACCAACTGTAATTTGTGCCATCAAAAATGAGTACAAAGTTAGCATTTAGCTGTTCTTGTGACGGGTACGAATAAAAAAAAATATTCCTGATTTGTACTCAAGAGTACTAAAGCTCAAGTTGCAGAACCTACCCTGATAATGCCCTTGTTAAAACAAGACCTCATATTTCTGTTTTCAGTCCAGTGACTGCCCAAGTATTATTCAGTAGAGCACTAATTAGGGCATGCTCAAGGTAAGGCCTGGAACTTGGACATAAGGCACTAGTCACCCACATGGCGTTTAGTGGCATGTTTGGATGGCATGGGTCTAAAAACTGTTCAGAGCAAAGTACAGTATTTAATTTTAAAATAACCCAATGCCTAATCTAATGTTGTTTAAAAAAAAAACTGATGGTATTTTGAAGTTTTCATAAAATTTCAGCAAGAATGTGTATCACATTCTTATGAACACATCAGTTTTTGTTCCATAGTGCTTCAGTTGTGTGGCATATATTGAACAAACTCCTGTGTATGTTTTAGGTTTCTTTTAATTGAGTTGATGGAAAATGCAAGTTTTGGTAAATAAAAAAAATACTATTAGAGGTTGTTATACGATGGTGTATTTTATTCAAAGCAATTATAAAATAGATTGATTTTCAGTGTGTAACATTTGTGTACGACTACTGTATATCATTTTTTAACTAGCTAATGAAAAAATCATTCTTGGTAAATAAAATGAAATATTATATTTATATGATGGATATTTCATCAAAGCAACTTTTTAGTGTATTCTTTGCTTTAAAGCAGCTCTTTCAGTTTGATGCCATGAAATGCATGCCAACTGTTTGACACTTGTCCGATCCAGTTTGGTTTATAACCGTTCAAGGCACAACATTAATGACCTTTCCATGTGTAATATTGCTATTAATTGTTGGAAATATGTAAGAGTTTAACAAAAACTATGTTTAACAAAGCTTAAGATTCTTTGTTCATTAGATTTTAAGATGAGCAATGTCTAACAAAAATGTTACTTTTCATTAAATAAAAAAAAAACTGCAATGGAATTGTCATTGATGCTAAATTAACCAACAAATTACAAACCTGAGTGTTGTTATCAATGTTAATAATTCCTACAGTTCAATAAAGCACATGTGGTTGTTACAGCAAATGATGGGTATCATTCCAATGTTCTGTAAGTGTTGCTTTTACTTAGAATATAAGTTACACCCTTTTCATTCCTTACCAAAGATATATTTTTTTTTTTAAATCATGTTTATAAATACCAGGCACTTAGAATTTACAAAGTAGTGTTATAATCTGAGTTTTATCCCTGTACACTTTGTTTCTCCGCTGATTACTAATGCACTTTTGTACCACATTTGCACTACAGCTGTTCACAAGTGTAGTTTACCATACCTGTAGCCTACCAACCACTCCTGTACAATATTTGTAACACATGCTATCACAGCTCATATTTGGATCCCTCACAGTCTCAGTTTTGTGGGTAAGTGGAAAGTTATATTTACTGTTGCCTGCATAAGTGCGAGTTTGTAAAATGTGAGAACTCGCCCATATGTTGGCTGATGGTTTGTATCACTTTTAACTGATCCATTCAGTTAGCTTTGGGCAGAGCAAGTGTTACTGGGTCACTAAATAAAATTTTCTTACTGCGCTTGAAGAATTTTCAAATGTTACCTATTCCCCAACAAGTATAATCTAACATAAATAATTGAGGATAACCCACCATCCTCAGTGCCTTGAAGGGGGGGGGGGGTGAGATATCCCACGTTAATGCATTGAGGTGGTTGGTTATCCCACGCCAATGTCTTGACGTGGATTCGTGTTAGAGGCGTAACGATTCAAATTCGTGTTAGAATTATTTATCTTACTTTTTCGGTCATATTTAATAATATATATATATATATATAGTATATTTTGGTAGCAGTCTTTCCTGTAGACATATGTTATTAATATGACCGAAAAAGTAAGATTAATAATTCTAACACGAATTTTCTCAATTTTCCTTATGTTTGTTTTACTGATGACGGTAAATTAAAAATCAATTCTCCAAAATTCATTCTTTATTTCTAGTCTGACGCGACACTTGAGCGCGTTTCGTAAAACTTATTACATTTTCAAAGACTTTAGTTACACACACACAGAACGTCTATAACTGAACAGAGTTTAAATACCTGCATTTGGGTGAGGTGACATGTTACAATGGTTTGGGGTGAGGTGAGAACAAACACAGAACACGAAACAATGGGTATAAGGGAAGAATAGATCTGTAACTGCAGAAGGCCTATTGGCCGTATTTCTTGATGTTTCTATATTGGAGCGGAGTCTTGAAGTGGGTAGAATATAGTAGTGCGTTAATTGGCTGTTGATTGCTGGTGTTGACTTCTTGATGTGTAGTGCCTCGCAGTTCTTGATGTGTAGTGCCGCCTGTTGTCGCTGTATCTATCAATGATTTCTGTGTTGTTTGTTATCAAATCAGAGAACCAGAGAAATCTTAACAAACAACACAGAAATCATTGATAGATACAGCGACAACAGGCGGCTTGACATCTGCGAGGCACTACAATCAAGAAGTCAACACCAGCAATCAACAGCCAATTAATGCACTACTATATTCTACCCACTTCAAGACTCCGCTCCAATATAGAACATCAAGAATACGGGCCAATAGGCCTTCTGCAGTTACAGATCTATTCTTCCCTTATACCCATTGTTTCGTGTTCTGTGTTTGTTCTCACCTCACCCCAAACCATTGTAACATGTCACCTCACCCAAATGCAGGTATTTAAACTCTGTTCAGTTATAGACGTTCTGTGTGTGTGTAACTAAAGTCTTTGAAAATGTAATAAGTTTTACGAAACGCGCTCAAGTGTCGCGTCAGACTAAGAAATAAAGAATGAATTTTGGAGAATTGATTTTTTAATTACCGTCATCAGTACAAACAAAACATAAGGAAAATTGAGAAAATTCGTGTTAGAATTATTAATCTTACTTTTTCGGTCATATTTAATAACATATATATATATATATATATATATATATATATATATATATATATATATATATATATAGCAAGGTTATACAGTTACATATCTGATTGTATACAAAAAATGAGCATTAAGAGGACACAAAATAGTTCGCTTCCTAGAGGCTGTAGTTTTCCTCGAACTCCTCCGACGTTATATATTAATATTTATATATATATATATATATATATATATATATATATATATAGTATATATAATATATAGATATACTGTATATATATATATATATATATATATATATTATGTATATATGTAACGATATATATATTACAGTATATATATATAATATATATATATATATATATATAGATATAAATATACAGTATATATATATATATATATATACTGTATATATATATATATATATATTATATATATATTATAGTATATATTATATATATCTATATATATATATATATATATATATATATATATCTATATACAGTATATATATAATAACACCAATACTTAGATATATATATATATATATATATATATATATATATATATATATATATATATATATATATAATCATAATAAATAAATTATTTTATTTAATATTAAATTAAACGATAAAATAATGGGTAATAATAAATCATTGTGTAGGGGGGACAGGCAGTCAGTGTGTATATATACATGTTAGGCTTATACCAATGTCCCACAAAGGTGCCACAAAGGGGCCAAATTAAAGACTGGGTGCTGCCGGGGCGGTCCCAAGGGCTGCTGGCGGCCCTGGCCAGGCTGAACTTCCGCGCCATTATAATCACCATTGTTTAATAATCTGTCACAGGGAACTTCCGCGCCATTATATATATATATATATATATATATATATATATCTATATATATATATATATATGTCGTACCTAGTAGCCAGAACACACTTCTCAGCCTACTTACTATGCAAGGCCCGATTTGCCTAATAAGCCAAGTTTTCATGAATTAATTGTTTTTCGACTACCTAACCTACTAACCTAACCTAACCTAACTTTTCGGCTACCTAACCTAACCTAACCTATAAAGATAGGTTAGGTTAGGTTAGGTAGGGTTGGTTAGGTTCGGTCATATATCTACGTTAATTTTAACTCCAATAAAAAAAATTGACGTCATACATTATGAAATGGATAGCTTTATCATTTCATAAGAAAAAATAGTGAAAAATATATAAATTCAGAAAAACTTGGCTTATTAGGTAAATCTTGCCTTGCATAGTAGGCCGAGTACGACGTTCTGGCAACTAGGTACAACATATATTATATATATATATATATATATATATATATATATATATATATATATATATGTATATATATATATATATTATATTATATATATATATATATATATATGTATAGGTATATA
>WNGS01160430.1:29725133-29770937 GCA_020271785.1 Procambarus virginalis
CAGTAAAATAAGAATGTAATATTTATGTGTGAGAAACAAAAATTACCAGAATGTAAAGAGTAATATTCTTGAGAGTAACGTGGGTTGCCTTTGTTAATCCATGCTCAAACTTTATTACCCAGATTCACCTCATGTTCCTCAAAACTTTTTATTAAAGAGCTTACTTAAGAAATTCCAATCTGCATAATTAAATATGATGCAAATCATGAACACTTTAATCCTTATTTTGGTTCTAGTGCTTTTATCTCCTGCCAAAAGAATAAAGCAGCATGTGGATGTTGTTCAACTAGCTTTAGAAGATTGTCAACTATCACAGGACATGGGAAATTGTTTTTAATGAAAGTTGACTAAGGTTGTGCTGCATTAAATTATTTTCTGGTTAATTATAGTTAATTATCAATGCCATCTGTTCCGATACGTTATTGTGGTTACACGTGCATTACAGGGTGTTTTCCAAATTACAAGTGGGGTGCAGTCTGAAAAGGCATTCATAAGTTGGTCAAAGGGCAGAGGCTGATTGGCCGTCTTCAGTTTCACTGGCTATTGTATATTGCTAACATTTGAGTCTTCTCTTTGTTAATACAGTGGCGCCTCCAAACTTATTTTCAGCAAATTTAAGATATAAGTTGTGTCCTTTTTCTCACCACTACCTACTCACCTGTCCTCTCAAAATATATTGCATCTTGATGTCAAAATCCTCAACTGATAAAATATGATGTATTATAAATCATAGCAGCTCTCAAACATTCACGTTTTCTATGATGCAGGGTTCACTTGATTAGGTTAGGCTCGGGTGTTTTAGTACAGCATTTTGTGTGTGTTGTGGCAACCTCCACATGGGCTGATCTATTTTCAAAGCCTGACTGTATAGGGATTTCATCATCATTGCCATTTTCTCCCATATCCCAGCCTCTGAACATGTGCTATTTATGTTTATCCCCTTTTAGAATAGTTATATCCCCTTTTAGAATAGTTATATCCCCTTTTAGAATAGTTTATCCCCTTTTAGAATAGATTATCTACCCTTGTAGGATTGTTGTCCCTTCCTACAAGGTAGATAATAGATTATCTACCCTTGTAGGATTGTTCAGTGCCACTGTATTTTTTTAAATCCATGTATTTACCCACATTTCTACTTAATGTTGTTGTGCATCATAAGCTATTCCCCGTAGGAATAACTTATTGGTTGTTATATATGCCGTATTCTTGTTCCAGGTTTTGATTCAGTATATCGAAACCCCTCCTTGTATTCACTTGAAACTTATAATATTTTAGTATAACCATATAATTAATATTCCTTCAATTATTGGGCAGTGTAACTCAAGGGCAGCTACAGTTTTGTTGTTATATGATCTATTTTATTACTGACAAGAGTTGTATATTTATGAGGTATAGTTTGAGGGACGTTGNTAGGCCTGTGTAGATGGAATTAAAGGAATTTATAACTCGAGGGAAAGGAAGGGGGGCATTATCAGGGGATAGAGATAAGTCATAGCGACTATATAGCCTACCAGAGTATATATAGTATACCACGGGAGACATATCCCGTCACGAAGGGTGCAGTTGCACCTTCAGATCTCCAGTATCATCTATTGATACTGGTGATGGCTCAAAAGGGCCACCACTTGCGAGCTATTCATGCCCGTGCCACCTTTTGGGTGGCTTCATCTTCATCTTAACACATTCACAAGGGAGACATCTCCCGTCACGCAGGGTGCAGTCGCACCTCCACAGATCTCCAGTATCAGCTCTTGATACTGGTAATGGCTCAAAAGGGCCACCACTTACGGGCTATTCATGCCCGTGTCACCTTTTGGGTGGCTTAATCTTCATCAATCATATAGTATACTATATATACTGACGGAAGGCCGTCACAAGGAACCTGTTAAATAGTTCTGTAAAATATTGTGTGTTAGAAAAGAAACACAGATAGTTATCCACAATATAATAATTATAATTCCCGTTGTCGGGGAAAGGAAAAAACACACACACACACACACTGAGTTAGGGGGGGGGAGCATGATCACACAAGATTCAAGATTCACCACATACAAGATTCTCAAAGGAATTGAAAGGGTAGATAAAGACAAGCTATTTATCACAAGGGGCACACAGATGGAAATTGAATGCCCAAATGAGCCATAGAGACATTAGAAATAAATTGTTTTAGCGTCAGAGTAGCTGATAAATGGAATGCATTAGGAAGTGATGTGGTGGAGGCAGACTCCATACACAGCTTCAAGTGTAGATATGATACAGCTCAATAGGCTCAGGAACCTGTACATCAGTTGATGACAGTTGAGAGGCGGGACCGAGCTCAACCCCTGCAAGCACACCTAGATGAGTACTCACTCACTCACATTTACTTTAGTATCGAGCTTGTATCGAGGTCCCCCCATGTTCGAACTACTGACCTTGCCCAAGATACAACCCCGGCAACAATTGTCTAACTCAGGGGTCTCCAAACTTTTCAATGTAAGGGCCACATTATATATTTCCCATATTTATGCGGGCCGAAGGAATAAAAAATGAAAAAAAAAAAAAAATCAGTGCCAGTAATTTAATTTCCTCAAATATTAAAGTATAAACATGGAAAAATTAAAACATATCTTTTGGAAACAATTAGGGTAAACTAAATAGATTCCTGCCTTTAGTTTTATGCAACCAAATTAGTGTGACGAATGATACTGTCGTTTTGACTTCAAAATTTCATTAAAATCAGGTTCCAGATTAGATGAGCCAATTGTAAGAATTGATTTCAAGTGATCATCAGACAAATTTGCTCGATAGTTAGATTTCACATACTTCATTTTGGAAAATGTTTGTTCACACAAACATTTTCCAAAGTGTTTGTGCTCCCTGAAACAGAAGCAGCGAAGCCCCACTCGCCCTCCATCCCCACAATATACAGTTACACAACTGATTGGTTGTAATGCACAACACATACCTACCAGTACTAGTATCTGTGCGTCGCACTATCGAGAGAGAGGAAAACTGACTCGGGCTGAGCGCCACCAGTCAGCAGCCCCTTACCTTGAGGTGCTTCCGGGGCTTATCGTCCCCGCGGCCCGGTCATCGACCAGGCCTCCTGGTTGCTGGACTGATCAACCAGGCTGTTGGACGCGGCTGCTCGCAGCCTGACGTATGAGTCACAGCCTGGTGATCAGGTATCCTTTGGAGGTGCTTATCCAGTTCTCTCTTGAACACTGTGAGGGGTTTGCCAGTTATGTCCCTTATGTGTAGTGGAAGCGTGTTGAACAGTCTCGGGCCTCTGATGTTGATAGAGTTCTCTCTCAGAGTACCAGTTGCACCAGCTTTGAATAATTCTGCGATGCCATTCGTACGATAATTATTTTTTCAAGGCCACCACACAGGGATTTGTTTGGCGGGCCGGATGAAATTATGTGGCGGGCCGGATGTGGCCCGCGGGCCATAGTTTGGAGACCCTGATCTAACTCCTGGGTGCTATTGCTAGATGAACAGCAGCTTTAGCTGAAAGGAAACCTGCTCAACCATTTCTGTTCCGCCCGGGAATAGAACGAGGTATCCCTGATTGTACTCGCCTAGTTGCCCTTGCGAGGGTTGAGTTGTGGCTTTTTGGTCCCGCCTCTCAACTGTCAATCAACTGGTGTACAGATTTCTGAGCCTGCTGGGCTCTTATCTATTGTGAGTCGAGGACGTAGCCATTGTAACGGGGAATGTTGCAACACACAAAATTAGTTCGTGAAAGATAAGATAATAGAAAATTAGGGATGTGACATGAATGAAACAGGAAGGAAGAAATCCGTGGAAAATGGATGAGGAAGGAAATAAACTAGGGAAGTTTAGGTGGCGCAGGAAATAAATCTGAGAAATGTGCATATTATCATTCAAATAAATTAGTAAGTAATTACGGAAAAAACTGAAAGCCAATATACCTATAGAGCACTATGCATATATGTTAAGATTTGACAAAGCTCTGATAGGCGGAACGGATCTTCAAGAACAGTTTACTATCCTCTTGGGATTGCTAAACATACATATTACTTATAGCACTATGTAACTCGCATATTAATCAGAGCTGCCTATTAACACCCGGGATATCTATACCTGAGGGCCACTATCTAGTGACCTTGATGGCGAAAGGAAGCTTGTCAAAGGTCTCCCCTCCCCCATTGTTCCTGAGGAATTTTTCTAATTGGGTTTTTCTTACAAAATTCTTCTTGAGACAATTTCTTCTAAAGGTCAAATATAACACGAACAAGGAACAACGGTGTCAAGCTCAACAAGCCACAATGTAGGATTGAGAACAGGAGATGCTTTTCACCTACAGGGTTATAAACCCATGGAACCACCTACTCGCCGAAGCCGTAAATCCCAAAACGATTGGGGTTTAAAATACAACTGGAAAAGATCATCAGGGCAAATTGGGAGACCTTTGACAAGCCGCCGGCTTCCTGTCCTCGTCGAGGCCACTAATATTAGTGGCCCTCGGGTAAATTTTGAACTGAAGTAATGTCTAGGCATTTACGGCTCCGGCATGTAGGCGGTTCCATGGGTTTATAATCCTATGGGTGAAAAACATCTCTTGTTTTCTGTCCAATATATCGGCTTGTTGAGCTTGAGGCTGTTACACTTTGTATGCGTTACATCGGACTATTTAAACACCTGGTCTGGATTGATATCCTCCAACTTTTTCAGTATTTTAAAGGTTTCGCTGAGATTTCCCTGTTATGTCTGGTTTGCAATGTTGCTAGTCAATGTGGACCTCAACCGTTCCTGGTATGAGAGTTGATTTAGTTCTAGGATGATTTTCGTTGCTGAGGGTTGAGCTTTCTCCAAAAGTCACCATGCTCGGATATAGTACTCCAGACGGGGATGCATCAAAGATTTGTTTAGTTGAATAACAACTTTCTTTTCCTTGAAGTCAAAGGTTCGTTTGACTATGCCCAAGGTTTAAATTTTCCACTGCAGCTCAACCTTCTGAACGGTAGAGTTAACCGTCCACAAGTTACTTCGTGGATTTTTCAATATTAAAGGGCATTTGGCAGTCGTCTGACCATTTGTACCATATAGATATCTTTGTTTCTTTCTAAGGCCTCAATATCGTTTTCGCTTCTTACTTTACTATCAATCTTAGTGTCATCTGCAAAGCTGATGATGTACTGTAGTTTGTAATATTCTCATCCATGTCACTGGTGTACATTATATGACGAAAACGGAAATGAAAAACGAAGTTGGAGGAGTTCCAAAAGTTCCAAAAGTCATTCACAGGGTCATCAAAAACTCCCA
Source organism: Procambarus virginalis (assembly GCA_020271785.1). NCBI lineage: Eukaryota > Metazoa > Arthropoda > Malacostraca > Decapoda > Cambaridae > Procambarus > Procambarus virginalis. The sequence continues at coordinate 29,730,405 of WNGS01160430.1, forward strand.
ACTGACATCCCTTCAACGGGTCGCAGTGGCAATGGAAGGTGGGCTAATGTTACGGAAAACTAGCTTTTACTAATATATTTTTTAGGGATTTATCTTTGAGCCATGCTATCAGAGGACGTAAAAGTGGGAAGTTCTGCCATGGAGAATGTTCATTCAAATTCAAGCACGTTTATTGAGACAATAAAATACACCTCAAAAAAGAGATTGAGTATAGCTTAGGCTATTTCGTGGCCTTAAATCAATCAATCAAGACGGATTCTCGCTATTACTGATTCTCTCCCTCGTCCTCCTCTTCATTATGGCCGAAGAGGAGGAGGACGAGGGAGAGAATCAGTAATAGCGAGAATCCGTCTTGGATACAGATATCCATGGAGATATGGAATGGAAGCAACAGTTGATCAGCGAAGTTGCAGAATCTGTGGTGAGAGTGATGGACACCGCCTTGACCACTATCTACGTGAATGTGAACACCTGAGAGACATCAGAAATATGTGTAGATTAATAAACCCAACATTGTTTGAGTTAGGAAAACACTATTTGTCAAATATTGATACTGTTCTTAAAAGATTTCCCCATTTTGCACCCGCAAGATAACGTAAGCATTTAAGGGTTGATAGATGTTAATCTTCTTGTTTGAAGAGCTGTTCACTTGAGACAGTTAAGCAAGTCCCAGCTGTGTCTGGGTACAAGTGACAGGATGAACAACCCAGCGGGTTTTCTTCCTATTGGGGAGTGTTGTACATGCTGCTATGGCGGTGTGTCCACTCACAAGATGAGTGGCACTGCCCAATAAACTCGCCCCTCGGGGCAAAATTTAAAAAAAAATTTAAATCAATCCCATAAGTTGGTCAGTTTTCGTATTCCTGGAAAATAGAATGGGAGGATTAGCCTCTCATTAACGTCTCGGGATCTCCCTGTATGTAATAATTCTTGTCTGTAGACGATGAGTTAAAATAACGTGACTGAAGATATGAAGACTTAACCACACACGAGAAAATGAGACTACGACGTTTCGGTCCGTCCTGCTGTGGACCATTAACAAGGCGATTGTGCGGTCCACACAATCAACTTGATAATGGTCCAGGATGGACCGAACCGTTGTCGTATCCTAAGTTTCTCGTGTGTGGTTTAATCTTCAATTCTTGTCTTTTTTTTGTCATCTGTTTTTATTTTGGCGTCTTGTAGTATCTATGAGAGCTTCATTCTCGAACCTTTATTCAGAACCTAATTTATTCGTCTAGTCACCCATTATCACTCAAGAAATCGCTGCCGTACTCCTTAGCCGTTACTTAAAAGAATAATAAGTAACGAAGATAAACTACAAAACGAAGAAGAATCTGTATGGAATCATTTCAGAAAGAGAGGTTACAGGTAACCTCTATTTCTGAAATGATATGAGGTGCACTAAATAAACACTAAATTATATGAGGTAAACTACCACTCACAGGATGAGTATGGGGTGTACAATAAACTACCACTCACAGGATGAGTATGGGGTGCATAATAAACTACCACTCACAGGATGAGTATGGGGTGTACAATAAACTACCACTCACAGGATGAGTATGGGGTGCATAATAAACTACCACTCACAGGATGAGTATGGGGTGCATAATAAACTACCACTCACAGGATGAGTATGGGGTGTACAATAAACTACCACTCACAGGATGAGTATGGGGTGCATAATAAACTACCACTCACAGGATGAGTATGGGGTGCATAATAAACTACCACTCACAGGATGAGTATGGGGTGTACAATAAACTATCACTCACAGGATGAGTATGGGGTGCATAATAAACTACCACTCACAGGATGAGTATGGGGTGCATAATAAACTACCACTCACAGGATGAGTATGGGGTGCACAATAAACTACCACTCACAGGACGAGTATGGGGTGTACAATAAACTACCACTCACAGGATGAGTATGGGGTGCATAATAAACTACCACTCACTGGATGAGTATGGGGTGTACAATAAATGACCGCTCACAGGACGAGTAAGGGGTGCACAATACACTACCACTCACAGGATGAGTATGGGGCGCACAATAAACAAGTTGCCTAGCCGGCGGCAACAATAAAATCAAATCATTGTTTCCCAAACCACAATATACACACATATTCCCCCAATACATTATTCCTACCATTTGTCTACTTACCCCGTGCAACACCTAAATTCCCATATTTTCTTCCTGGCCTCACCCATATCCAGCCATGTATATTGCTTCCCACTTCTACATTAGTTTCCCCTCATCTTACACAGATCATATTATGATATGTTGTTGGGATACTGGGTTAGGGGCCCTGCAGTAGGCTACTTGAACCCGTTATAGATTATTTAACGCCAAGTGTATTGATTAACAGTTTGTGTATGTTGCGTGTGTTGCGGCGGTCATTAGCGTGACCCCAGGGAGTGCTACCATGAGGTAACAACGTACATAGCACACTACTACGGGCTCACCATAGCCCGTGCTGCTTGGAACTTTTTGTTCCAAGTAGCGAATCTTTAACAACAACAACAACAACAACGTACATAGCACTTGCTTTGCCTGCATATCGCCAATTTCTTCCCTGCAGTGCCTACATTTCCCCGTTTTATTCCTTGCCTCACACACATTTCATTAGTCTATTTCCTGATCTATCTGAATTTCTTCTATATCTGGTTCTTTAAGCAAAAATTTTTATTCTCCATTAATTAAACTTGTATATTATTCTCCTTAATTTTTTGTTTTGTTTACTTCATGGCCACAATTATGATTTACGTGTTAGTGCCTGTATTGTACTCATTTTATCTACGCATTCTCCACTGTTCCTGTATCATGTATGTACTCTTGCACAAATAAATTATTATTATTATTATCATTATGACAATGTCTTGTCACAGACATAATTACCTAGGACAAAACCCACACTTATGTATTTGTGTAGTTTGTATAATATAAAAATATAATATAAAGAATTTAAGTACACCAGTCTTTCGCACTCTCCTTAGTGCATTATCAAGTTATGAGTATATTGTAAGTCGTGTTCAAATCATATACTTGGAGCTTGATAACGCACAATTAGAGTGCGAAAGACTTCGTGTATTTCAATTATTTACATAAACTACATAAATGTATGTGTGAGTTTGTTATTCTATTATTATTATTTCACCCACGGAACAATAGATTCAAGCTCAATAAGCCACAATTAATGTTGGGCAGAAAGCAGGGAATGCTTTTCACGCATGTGGCAATAAAACCCGTGGAATTGGCTCTACCTGCCAAAGCCGTAGTGTCCAAGGCATAAAGCCTTTGGTTTAAAATTCAACAGGACAAATTTCTCAAGTATAATGGGAGAACCAATGATAAGCTGCTTCTTGTCCACGTCGAAGACGCTTTAGAAATGGTGGTCCTCGGGTAAATTCAGGCAAATAAAGACAGTGTTGAATATAATGGCAATTATAATATGGCAATTAAGTAGAATTTTAATAGAGTTATTAGACGAGATCACTCTTAAATGACTTGAAGAAAGAAATAGTATAAACAGGAACTAACATATCTATTGGGTAGCATTTAGATACATTTAGGTAATTTATTGCCACACTTTTCCCTGATTTTTTCCTCCTACAACAACATTCCTATATACTTTATCCATGTCTAGGTACAATAGGACTTACTAATATGATTAAATCTATGGTAGAGTGGTTTAGGCAAGGTACACCTCCAGGGTTGATGAGGTCCTCCGATTATTAGAAAGAGAGAGAGAGAGAGAGAGAGAGAGAGAGAGAAAGTGAGTGAGTGAGTGAGTGAGTGAGTGAGTGAGTGAGTGAGTGAGTGAGTGAGTGAGTGAGTGGGGAAGGGAGTGAGTATTATCACCTTCCCTCCCCCCTTCTTCAACCCCCCCCCCTTCCTCCTACACTTAGACTGCCAGGTGTCACGCTATACACCAACACCTGCTCGACTGCTACACCAAGTGACAGCAATATGTGCGCCACTGTGTATTATGTATCATCTGTGTACATGCAGGGTGAGCTTGAGCTCCTGGACTGTGCTTTTCAGTCGCCTCCTATCTCCAATATCAATGTTTCCGGACCCTGATGCTTCTTTAATCGTCTGCACTACTTGTGTCTGCAGAATCGAGCGATTACCTCTTGGATCCCGCCTTTTTAAACCGATCTATGTCATTTTTTTTTTTTTGAGATATATACAAGAGTTGTTACATTCTTGTACAGCCACTAGTACGCGTAGCGTTTCGGGCAGGTCCCTGGAATACGATCCCTGCCGCGAAGAATCGTTTTTTTCATCCAAGTACACATTTTACTGTTGCGTTAAACAGAGGCTACAGTTAAGGAATTGCGCCCAGTAAATCCTCCCCGGCCAGGATACGAACCCATGACAGCGCTCGCGGAACGCCAGGCGATTGTCTTACCACTACACCACGGAGACTGTTAGGTACTCAGTTTCATATATTATGCCTACTATATATCTAACTATATCTCTAACACCCCCACATACACACATCCCCAGGAAGAAGCCCGTAGCAGCTGTCTAACTCCCATGTACCTGTTTACTGCCAGGTAACAGGGGCACCAGGGTGAAAGAAACACTGCCCACTGTGACCCACTGTCAATTATAGTTAATAAATCAATAGAGTCAGGCAGAGTGCCAGAGTTTTGGAAAGTTGCTAATGTGATACCAGTTTTTAAGAAAGGAGATAGATCACTTGCGTCTAACTATCGACCAATTAGCCTAACGTCTATTGTGGGAAAGTTACTCGAATCTATAATAGCAAATAAAATTCGTCTTCATCTTGAAAAACATAAATTAATAATTGAGTCGCAACATGGTTTTATAAATGGCCGTTCATGTTTAACAAATTTGTTATCTTTTATTCTAGCATAGTTGAGGCAGTTGATAGTGGTAAGGATTGTGATGTTGTGTACCTTGACTTTAGCAAAGCTTTCGATACAGTGCCACATGAAAGACTGATTAAAAAGATAGAGGCTCATGGTATTGGGGGTGCTATATTAAGCTGGATTAGGGCATGGCTATACCAAAGGAAACAGAGAGTTAGTATAAATGGAGTCAAGTCAGAGTGGGAAAATGTTGTAAGTGGAGTGCCTCAAGGCTCTGTCTTGGGACCTCTGTTGTTTATAATATATATAAATGATTTAGATTCAGGTTTGAGTAGCAACATTTGCAAATTTGCCGATGATACGAAAATCGGTAGGGAAATTAATTCGGAGGAGGACTCACTATCACTTCAAGTTGATCTAGATAGGGTTTTGAAATGGTCAAAGGACTGGCAGATGCAGTTTAATGCTGATAAATGTAAAGTTCTGAGGCTAGGTAATGATGATAGAGTTACAAGATACGAGCTAGATGGTGTTGAGATTGCGAAGTCGGATTGCGAAAGGGATCTGGGAGTTATAATTAGTAAGAATTTAAAACAAAAGGATCAATGCATAAATGTTCGTAATAAGGCAAATAGGACACTCGGATTTATTAATCGCAGCGTAAGTAACAAGACACCTGGTGTGGTTCTCAAGCTATATCTTGCTCTGGTTAGGCCCCATTTAGATTATGCAGTTCAGTTTTGGTCGCCATATTATAGAATGGATATAAATTCACTTGAACGTGTCCAGCGTAGGATGACTAAGTTAATTCCCCAAATTAGAAATCTTTCATATGAAGAAAGATTAACAAAGCTTAATTTGCATTCACTGGAAAGGCGAAGAGTTAGGGGTGACATGATAGAGGTTTACAAGTGGATGAATGGACATAACAAAGGGGATATTAATAGGGTATTGAAAGTATCAACACAGGACAGAACGCGAAACAATGGGTATAAATTGGATAAGTTTAGATTTAGGAAAGACTTGGGTAAATACTGGTTCAGTAACAGGGTTGTTGATTTGTGGAACCAATTGCCGCGTAACATTGTGGAGGTGGGGTCCCTCGATTGTTTCAAGCATGGGTTGGACATGTATATGAGTGGGATTGGGTGATTATAAATAGGAGCTGCCTCGTATGGGCCAATAGGCCTTCTGCAGTTGCCTTTGTTCTTATGTTCTTATGTTCTTATTCAACGTTCCAGTCCCCGATAAAAAAAATCATTTTTCAAAGGTAATAAATTTGTAACATCCGAAAAATTAAGGAATTATTGCATATCGGTCTGGCAATGGTGTGCGCTGAAAATGGCATATGAGAAGAAATAAAAATAACCAGCTATCATTAACAAAAAGTTAATATGACTCCAAGATCGATGTAACTGTTTTGAGAAAATTCATACACCTTCAATCATACCAGTGTACACAATTCATCTTTACGTGTAATATAATACGGCAAAAAAATGCACGCTCTGGATGAAACGTTGCTGGAGGAGCAGGATTGCATCAGCCTGGTGAAGTGTGCCGTGTTTGTGGAGTAATGTTACCCAGTCTACCCATGTACCCACCCCACGCAAGGCACACATCCACCTGCACGGACCTCCACCTACCCAATACCCGCACCTGCACACCACTGCTGCTCTCTAACACTTTTAATTCTTCCTTGTCACACCAGGAACAGCATATTACCAAGACTCAAGTCTCAGCCATGGTCATTATGAAGAATGATGATTTAATATCTTCATCTGTTAATTTCGCGGCTTTACATACAGACATACTATTTACAATGAAATGTTAAATATATTAAATGGTCATACAAAATACGTAACCCGGCCACTCCCTATATACTGTATCGTATTCTTTAATTTATATTTTGAGATGACTAAAAATCCATTGTTAAACATTAACCACACAAAAGAAAAATCGTATTTATTAATTAGAAAGTATATTAACAAAATCAGTTTGATCCTAAGAAATGTAAAAACTATAACACGATTAATATTATGTCTTCATTTATTACAATACACATTTGCATGGTAAACATTTACGAACGTTGTGTACTCTATTAAGATTTAGAATCCTATTCACCACCTATTTGAACTATTACCTCTAATTATTAGGTTAATGTTACTCTTAAGTTCATTAACAATTATTAACATATTTACACTATTATTCTGATGAATTAATAGAAAAACTCATAATTATTATATCAAACGTACTTATTATTTAATATGTTTACATTTCGACTTTCGGAACGTTTGGTATTAGTCCGTCTTCTGTATTTCGAATGTCTTGCAAGCCGATAACTGGTGCAACAAGTGCAACATGGGTTTCTAGCCCCTAGTTTAGTCACTTTAAATCGTACAACTGGCCAGACATGTCTTATTGGGAATGACGCAATGTTGCATAAGATGATGTGAAATGGAATTTGTGTTTCTTTTCGGAGAAATCTTTGGAAACGTTTTCTGAAACGACGATTGTTTACAAACAATGCACGTGCTTTTAGACATTGGCGTCTTACGCTGCATAAGAGGCCAAATTATGGGCAAGTCTATAAGGTTGGATATAACGATGAGTGTAGTTGTGAGTGGGTTGGGTTGCGTGTGTGTGTGTGTGTGGGGGGATAATGTGCGGCGCCCCTGACGAGGCCCCCCGCGACCCCCCGCGCCCCTCCTGGCCGCAGTTTGGCGGGCTCCTGCGCGCACCGGCCTTGTGCGCCTCCACCTTTCACCCCGCGACCTCACGCTCTTCCAAAAACTCTCCCTCCTTATTATCTACCTCATTATCCTCTATATCCCTCATATTATATAAATAAACTATATATTTTTATTTTTTGTATTTTATGCGCGTTTTTAAGCGCATGTATTCAATTTAATGAGGGTGTTTTGGAGAGGTGAAGAACGTTACTGGAACTTTAAGCAGTTTTTATCACGCGGGAACAAGCACCTCAGTTTCCGTTGCATTAAGTTTATGTGACCATGGCGAAATTCAGGTTCCCAGGCAAAGCTCTTAAGTTAAACACAAGAAAGCGGGTGCGATATCGAGGAAGTTACACAGCCAACACACCCGAGGAGCTATACACACGCAGAATACGAAGAGGCCTGGACCTGTTTACCCAAATATTCGGCGAGTCGGATGAGGTGAGCGACCAAATGGGCCAAGTCCGCCTCGAGCCTGCCTCAACATGGCGCCAACTCCCACCGCTTGCAATCAATAGCATGCAATATACTCTCCCTCCCGTTGGCTTGCACGCTTTTCCGTGGCTTTGGTGTCGGTGAAGCCTGACCCCACTGACGTTGGTTGGCTGGTGCGGGTAGGCTTGGGATGGAAGCCATTTTCAGGCCCGTTTTGAGAGGAGTGAAGCCGCGAGCGCTCTCCATAACATTGGTGCTGCTTGCCACTCTGGTCTTGTTTTGCTGCTCTTGTCTCGAGGAGCTGTTCAATATGTCGATTACTAGTTCTTAGAAGGGGCAGCAACGTGGAATTGAGCGTGTCAGGCGAGTTGAGGCAGTTTAAACACCTGTCAGTTATCTTTAGTGAAGCATCATGATGTATACAACTCCACCAAATGTTATACGTAAATATTTCACTATTTCAGACAGAGGTTTGCTTCATTTAGCACCAAAATGCATCTCTTTGCAAAGATTGTTTAGTAATATGGTCGAAGATGGATATTTGAGAAGAGTTCAAAATTTGTCGTATTTAGTTTCAAACTTGAAATACTTCATTACTAAGTACAAACTTTCTTATGACTTTGAAAACTGTTGGGGTAGTATAGTCCAGCACTAGTAACGGCGGGATGTTGATTAACATTAGATACAAGTAGGGTATGGTTAATGACCTTAGCATGAGTGGTACAAGGTGCTGCTGAAGAATGTGTTTACCTGCTGAATCAGAGGTACACCATACAGTATTTTCAATATTTTATTTATTCATATTAAAAATGCATATTAGTTTTTATTTCATAGTGTTATTAATTACCCTCATAAACCTGTGGGCATTGCATTTATTGTTTATATTATAACATTAATTTATAACCAACCAAGCAAAACATTTGCATAAGGCCAGAAAACAATACTTTTATACAATACTTGTACAATATACAATACTTTTGTATTGTGAAAAGTGAGTGCATTATATATATATATATATATATATATATATATATATATATATATATATATATATATATATATATATATATATATATATATATATATATATATATATATATATATATTTCCAGCATTGCTACCAGTTGGCAAGTTCTATAAACTCTTGGAATTAGAACCCCTGTTACTTAACTTTATCTTGCCTAGCCTAATAGCATGTCACAAAGTTTAAAGTAAGTGAAAGCATAACTAATATGTGACTACATGCTTGTTAATATTCTTAGTTCTAATAATATAATTAATATTGGTCTAATCTTATTTTATTTCATGATTCAGATGAAATTCAAATAGAAATACTGTATTGTACAGTATTCTGAAATTCCCGGGCCTGGAATTTAGGTCGTGCTAAATTGTATTGCTTGTGTGAAGCCTGTCTACTGAAATCAGCCCTATCATGTCTGATTTGTAGTAGTGTTAGCTCTGTGGCCCTCAACCATTCCTAGTATGAGAGTCAACTTAGTTCTGGAATGATTTTTGTGGCCTGGTGTTGCACAAGAGATTTATATACAGTATCTTGATAAGTGTCTAGGAGTTTAGAAACTGTAAATGAGTAAACTGAATTATAGATGTACTGTATAAACATTTATGAATAAAGCTTTTTAAGTTAGAATTTCAAGGCAATCTACTGTATGTAACACTCATTAGACTAATACATAAATATGCAACACTGGCATTGCAACCATGCCTTGTGAAGAGTAACACAAAAAGTTTAAAAAGTACAGAAGTTTGCAACAAGATTAGTGCCAGAGCTAAGAGGGTTAAGCTATGTGGATAGCCTAATGGCACTAGATCTCACAACCCTTGAAGACAGAAGAAATGGAGGGAATATGATCTCAACATGCAAGATACAGAAGGGAATAGATAAGGTGGACCAGTACAGCATCTTGAAATTGAGAGGAAGTAGAATGAGAGCACATAAGTAAAAGCTGGAAATGTAAACGGGTACAATAAATGTAAGAAAATACTTGTGCTATGTATGGTGGAATGCACTGAAAAGTTGTGGAAGCCACCTCCATCCACATTTTATTGCCAGATTCAACAAAGAATTTGAAAGTCAAGATAGTTAAAATTATACTGTAACACAAAAGGTGCAACAAGGTTAGTAGGCAGGGCATATAGAGCTAAACCTCTTCCCTGTAAAAACTGATAGGTGAGTACATACGGTTTGAAATATCATTTTAATTCCATTTCACGTGTGTGGGTTGGGTTATTTGTTTTAGCCATGTAATTGTAACATTCACTTCATATGGTGGACTTAATAACCATCCAAACATTGCTGGGTGGGTGGCTGGGTATATGAATAGGGTGATGGATTACTTGGTGGGTGGATATATGTTGGTGGGGGAAAATAATAGTTAGCACTCAAAGGTAGAGCCTGTTAGGCCTGTGGCAGACCAGTTATCATAAGGGTGGTTAAAAATGACCATGTCTTGGGGACTTCGGCAATTATTAAGTGTAGTTACAGGATGAGAGCCATGCTCGTGGTGTCTCGTCTTTCCAGCACTGTCGTATAACGCTTTGAGAGTACTGACAGTTTTGGCATCTACCATCTTCTCACCTAATTTCTTCCAACTGTCTAGCACTATGTTTGCGGTCTGGACCTGGTGACTGTCAGGACTCCGGCGGTTGTCCCCACAACCTGGCCATGACTCTTCCTGACTATGTCCTACACCCCGTGCTCAGTGTTACATGTCATGCATACAGGTGTTAAGATCTCATTTTTATATAGATTGTAATATGGTTTTTCTTTTGTGAATTGGTGTGTATACAGGTGACGTGAAGAGTTAATTTTATTATTTTGATGCATACGTTACTATTCTCCGTGGCAGTCTCTGCAGGCACACCATATTGCACCTAGTATTACCCTTTCTAGGTATTTTCTAGTTTGCCATTATAAAGTTAATTTCTAGGTATTTTCTAGTTTGCCATTATAAAGTTAAGATATCTTACATCTGCCTGAAAGCAATAAAATCCCAATTCTTAATTTTTAATGTCTCTTATTTTGACAAATATTACTGTATTTTCCTTATGATTCTGCTTGGTTTGGGGAGTAGAACAACTCCCAGAACCCACTCCATGTATAAAGAACATGCACCTGGATATAAAAAAAAAGTCAAATATTTTCTCAATGTTTATTTTGGATTTTATTTAATGCCATTGGGATATATGCAGATGCTCTGGTGATTTGTTTTGGTGTTTTAGTGAATAATGCTGGAAACAAAAGTTTTGTAAACGACTTATGGCTAGAAACTGGTGTCTGTATCCTGGAGGAATCTGCTATCAGGAGGTCCACAGTACTGGCAGTGCTAAATATATTTCAAACTGTTCACAATAAACCACAGGTTTGATAAATGTCGCGGTTCACATTATACTGTATCTGCAAAATGTGGAAGAGCCAATTTATATATCAATGAGAAAATCGGTTCATGATTGCCAATGAAATAGTTATCAAGCAGGCATCAGGTAGGAGCCATGAGGATTTGAACCGCCACACTTGGCACTCCCTAGAGAATTCAGTTGAATCCCAGGTAGCATTGCTTTAGATCATGTCGTGGTATGGATGTCTAGGGTGTGGGCTTGGGAGTAATGCCAGTTCTCCCTGGTGGTCGTTGTTAATATGAGGGAGCCAAGGTCTGGTTCTGGTTCTTAAAAGGGCCAACCATGGTTGATTTAACTAGGTACAGGGAAGCCATGTTAACGAGATAGCTTATGGGAGCTTCCTACTTTGGCTCGATCAGAAAGAGGAGTGTACTTGTACCTGTAGAATACAGTAGAGTTAAATACTTTTTGCCGCTTAGTATTTTATCAAAGGATTTGTGCATTGAAAATATCTCGTTAAGTGTTTCGATGAATACAAATATTGAAGTAATGTACTGTACAGTACTATACTTAGTATGTAGAGTACATAATTTTTAAGAACTACACTAAAGTCATTTAATTTTATTGTACAGTATCTACAATTTTTAGAAATAGCATAAATTTATTAATATTATTGCTTAACCTTTAGACCGCGTATATTGGGGGCCTGTTAGTGAAAAATATTCAAATTATGTAAAAACTTAAAAATGTTAAACAAATCTCCAACTTACTGGCTTCAGTGTCAGGAAACTTTCATCAAAATATTTTCAGAAATTTATTTTAGATTTTTTAAAGAATAAGAATGTTTTGTTGATAAAGAGAAAAGCTCCTAATAACTGGAACTGAAGGATTATGCCATAATAGAGATGTAAGCACCTGTGCGATGCTCAAAGGAGGAGAATAGTAGCAAGAAGTTATCTCGAATCTTGAGGTTATCTTGAGATGATTTCGGGACATTTTAGTGTCCCCACGGCCTGGTCCTCGACCAGGCCTCCACCCCCAGGAAGCAGCCCGTGACAGCTGACTAACAGCCAGGTACCTGTTTTACTGCTAGGTAACAGGGGCATAGGGTGAAAGAAACTCTGCCCATTGTTTCTCGCCGGCGCCTGGGATCGAACCCAGGACCACAGGATCACAAGTCCAGCGTGCTGTCCGCTCGGCTGACCGGCTCCCACAAAGTGTCCACAAAATGGATATGTAGTTGGTGCCTTTTGTATCATTGTTGAGTAATACATAATGATATAAATGATAATGAATCGCTATGTTAATGTGCTCTATTTTGTTATATATCATACAAATACATTGTCCAAAGTTAATGTTACTTTCATCAATGTCTCAAAAATATATATTTTTAACACTTTCGTGCTTCCGGGACGAGCGTTATAGTCCAATCTTTTAAGTCCCTGGATACTTTGCCGACGCACCCTCTAGTCCAACGATAAAATATTTGTATAAATTCCATTTTCTATCCGATTTTGTTGGGGATAGTTTAGAAATGTTCGCCATGAAATTTACGTTTTTTCTAATAACCGAAGAGCTTATTAAAGAAAACGGCATGGCAGTGATTCATCTTGGTATAACAATTGTATGGCGTCGATATGCCGCCGCGGGTAACACTTCAGCCACTTCCAACCGTCTTGTGGGTTGGTTGCGACATTGATTCTATATTTATATGCATATGTCCGTATAGAGAATTTTATTGCGGTTCCAATGATACCACAATCAATGATGTAGGATAAATGTGGTCATCGCAATCATTAAGAGAGTGGAAACATTTGTTGCTGTTTGGCGCTCTCGCCAAGGGATCGCAATAGATTTTTATTTGGTGTTGATATTCCTTGTGCTTTGGCAGTATTTTATATGTATGTTCTTATAGAGAATTCTATTGCGAACACAGTGATACCAAATTTAAATAAATAGCTCTACAATTAGTGTCACGACAGTAAAAAGAGTATACACTTTTCGCTCGTACCGCTTAAGCGCGCGAGACGCCCAAAGCACATAGGGTAAGTTTTTTTACGCTTCCCAGAAAGCGCGAAAGTGTTAAGAATTTTTTTTCTCCTTTGTTTATTATCTGATTTTGTTGTAACCTTTACATCCAGGAGAATGCATGTGTTTCCCTAACTATGTGAAAATAGAATGAAATTAGTCAACAAATAAATCAGTCACAACTCGCAAAACTTGGGACTTAATTTTTTTGGCTGATTTTTTCTCTGACTTCAAACTCTATTTTCTTTGTCTCTTTAGGTTGTTTTGATGATTAGGGACCATATTAGGGCTTTTTCACTTACATAAAGTATACCCTAAATATATCCCCTAAATCATTATAATTATTATAATTATCCCTATATATTTTTTTTTGGGGGGGGGGGTATTTTTTCTTGACTTCATTTCAACACATATTGACCTACCGCTTTAACATTTTCGAGTACGAATGCCAAACAATGTTTATTAAAACATACAAATAAATTAACGAATTAAAACTACAGTACCTTTATCCATTGTTGATAACTTCAACTTCAATTATCTCTGAAACTAGAGTTTCAGTGTTTCATTTCATTTCTGCACTTCTGGTAGGGTCTTCATTAGGTTAATGTACACATTCTAGTAATTTAGGCTTTTCCAGTTCGTAACTTTGTGATGAGTATAGTTACTGTACTTGCAACGAAGGGTCATTTGTCTTATGCAAATACATGCAGTATAATCAATTTTCTTTAATGTAAAGTATTTGTGCAGTTTTTCATTAAGGATATTGCATAAATTTAAGAAAATAGTAGTTTACATTGTTAGTACTGTACTCCTTGTTGACCATTTGATGGCACACAACTAGAAGCAAGTCCATTTAACAGGTTGTCTGCTTCCTTGTATTTTCCCACTTAAAGTAGAGCCTATGTGCATAGCCTACCAAAATTATACACATTCTTGTCAGTTTTATGTCTTGTTGCAATTAGATGGTAACTGCTTCACTGATGTGCTGTCCAGACAAGCATGTGAAAAACATTCATGGAATGTTACGAGTGCCTCCTGTAGGTATATTTATTTGTTTTTATTTGTTTCAGGATGAAGATGGCTTTGAGGGTTTTTCGTCAAGTTACCCAGAGGCACAGGATGTCAAAATTACAAGAGCAGCAACACCTGAACTTCCTGTGCACAGAGGAGGAAAGAGGTTGGCACAGAAAGTGGATCAGGCTTGTGTGGTTTTGGAGAGTGAGGGTTTAGTGACTCGAAGAAGAACAAACATTGTAGAAATGGCAGTGAAAGAATTAAGAGCGAGTGCAGAAAAAACGAGAGATTTATCTTTAAGTGGAGGAAGAACAGACAAAGCGGTGGGGCTTGTGGAACCTGTGAGTGATAGTAAAGCAGTAGATGCAGCCCCACCACCATCCTCATCATTAGAAAGTGATCAGCATATAGAGGGAACAAAGACTATAGTGGCTTCACTCACAAGCCACGTGGCTCGAAAACAGACCAATCATAGAATAAGTAGACCGCCAACTGTAAAAACTGCTTTAGCAAAGAAATTATTAGCAAAGGCAAAGAAAAAAGTGCCGTCTCTTCCAGCGATTGGAGAGAAAAGTCCGAAACGGTTCATACTACCGACTATGAGTGTGAGATCATCCAGAATTATAAAACCCAACAAAAGGTTGTTTGCAGACATCACAGACATCTGTTCCACTAGTAGTTCACTCTTGACTGATGTTAGTACTGAACCAAGAGAGGATACCATAAATGTTCCAAGTAAAAGACTTGTTAAACTGACTCGCAAAGGTCGTGGTTCTCATACACAGTTCCTGTCTCTACCTCGCTCACGTGCACAGGGCAAGAACTCTTTATCTGGGACAGAAGGTGTGGGGCGTGATCGTATGCGACGAACTATTTCCCTTTATACTGCGTCCATAACGGGTCCTAGCAAAGGGCAGGTTGGGAGACCTCCCAAGCGCTTGTTGCGTCGCTATGAAGCCCCTATGCAAGAGATTGAGGCAGAGGTTCCCGATTCTCCACAGCGATGTGATCCTAAAGAGTCGAGAGTTAAAGAAAAAATAGAAAAATTGCTTCGTTCCCCATGGGATGACAGATTAAAGCAATCTGGGAAGGTATGTATTTTATACAGTAATGTACTTATGATTTGTAAAAGATTATTTTACAGTAAAGTAGCTTTGTTTTTGCTACTGGGTAATTTATTTTAAAACTAATTACAAAACAGGTAAGGAATAGTACACATTTTAATGCATACTTGTATATCATTTTTAGCATTTGTGATTTTGTTGAAGATTAATGAAGGTTAAATGTTGAAGGCCTAGGTGTGAGGGTAAGTCTCAGAATTACAGTACTGTATATGGTTTACTGTAAGATAGAAATAAGTATACACTTGTGCTAATGAGAAGGATAAGCAATGTAAATTGGCTGAGAATATTCCCAAATATTCTAAAATTCCTTGTAAAATATAAAGTGCCAAATTTTTTTAAGAAATATTAATACAATTGGTTTGTGTGTGAAAAAATTGGAAAATAAGTGACAATAGAATAGAGTATTATAAGAGTGAAGTAAATGGAGATAAAAGAAACAAGCAGTGAATGTAATGAAAGACCTCTTTATGTGGGGAGCTTCGGTGGCTTTCTGTAGCTAGCCAAACTGAAATAACCACACATGTCATATCAACCCCAGGAGCCCTTAATAGCTGACCAGAGGATAAAACCTGGTTCCCCTCACAAAAGTGCAAGGAGCAGGGAAGTCACCAATTCCTCTGGGATTCAGTAGTAGTCAGGGAAAGTAAAAAATTCCAGTTTGGCAGCATGATGCTGCTTCTGGAAACTTTCCCTATTAAGACTACTCAATAGCTCAGTCAGTAGAAATTCGGTGTCACTTTACCTATTTTCACAAATAATGATGAATTGCCCAGAAACATAATGATTACAAATATCTGTTATTCAAATAAGAACCTAATTGAATTTCAGACAAGTATGCAGCCTGTCTTAAAGTTTCCTTGTGTCAAACTGTTGTACTAAAGTACCCTTATCCAAACCTACCAGAGGACCCAAAACAGAAAATGGGATATTAAGTGAATTTCATGAGCCGCTACCATTTTCTAGTACAACCATTTCTGGTCTTGTGTAGACTATACTTCAAAATGCGACATTCTATTAGGAGGACGAGTTGAAGCATGGGCAGTAGACCTGCTCAGGCAGTCCCAACTTTGCAAATTCAATTTTAATAATATATAGATTAACTGGGAACTAATAAACCATATCAAGAAGAGCTGTGTAGAGAAATGGAAACAATTGAACTAAAGCTACAAGAATCATATAAAATCCAAGAGAGCAAAAGGCCATGAGTGAAATACAGTAGATTAATCCAAAATACTTTTTCTATGCAAAATAAAAAACAAAAAACTTCATTTTAGTATTGACCCTGTGGAAAGGGAGATGGAACGTTCACAGATGAAAACAAAGAAATGAGTGAAATACTGAGGATACAGTATGATTCTATTTTCAGTGAACCCTTAAAGACACTGAAGATTAATAACTCAAACAGATAACCCAATAGATACAATAAAACATCTAAATTATTGGGATCCTCTCAAAGCTCTCCAAATGTACTCCTTGGAAAGGAGACAAGAGATATCAAATAATATACACATAGAAAGTACAGGTCCCAAATTACACAGTAAAAAAAAAAAATACTGGAGTGAATGATATGGAAGGAAATGCAGATTAGAACCAGCGAAGAGCAGGGATGCCAGTTACAATCAAAGAACACTGAATAAACATCAGAGGTCCACGGTTGTTCAACATCCTCCCAGCGAGTACAATAAATATTGCAGGAACAATTGTGGACATCTTCAAGAGAAAACTAGATATTTTTCTTCAAGAAGTGCTGGACCAACTGGGCTGTGGTGGATATGTGGGCCAATTCTGCAGGATGTGCAGAATACCCCCGTTGAAAAGCAGAGGTGCAACAGGTACTCTGAGAGAGAACTCTATCAACATCAGAGGCCCGAGACTGTTTAACACGCTTTCGCTACATATAAGGGACATAACTGGCAAACCCCTCACAGTGTTCAAGAGAGAACTGGATAAGCACCTCCAAAGGATACCTGATCAACCAGGCTGTGACACATACGTCAGGCTGCGAGCAGCCGCGTCAAACAGCCTGGTTGATCAGTCCAGCAACCAGGAGGCCTGGTCGACGACCGGGCCGCGGGGACGCTAAGCCCTGGAAGCACCTCAAGGTAAGGTATCCCACATATCCAAGCTTGGATCGCTCCAAGCAACAGCCTGTTGGACCAAGCTCTCACAAGTCAAGCCTGGCCTTGGACCGGGCCTGGGGAGTAGAACTCCCAGAATCCCCATTAAGCAGGTAACCAGACACAAGTACATATCCAATCGCAATTGGGCCCAAGGTGTCTGGAAGGGAGGATGTCGAGTGTACCAAGATCAAATAATATACTGTATCATATATCGGATGTCACCCTAACCCCACTGGACTTAAGTAGCCATAGACCTATGCATAGATAACATCACCAGGCCCTGATTCCTGAAATTCCATATTCATCAAGAATTGTAAGAAACCACATTGGTTAAAACCTTTAACCGATAGAGGCTATAGATAATGGCATTATCCCCAACATACTTAAAACAGTGGAAATAGCACAGCTCCATAAAGGAGGGAATAAAGCAGAGGTAAAAAGTTATAGAACTAACATCGTACACAAAAATTCTTTGAAAAAGTGCAAAGAATTAAGATCATTAATTAATGCTATTTTGCACATCTGCCATGCCTCCTTGTCTCGTGTGGTGTTTATTCCTGTGTGCAGATTTGAAACCAATCCGACTAATATTTTCAAGCATAAATTATGTATCTCTCCTGCCTGCACTCTAGAGAAGTAGTGTTAGGCATAAGAATAAATAATGACTAGGCAACTTGGGTCAGATGCAAGGTACTCGTGCAGCTGTGCAGATGTAAAAGTAGTATTGTTTGTGTTATTGGGAGTTGGGATTTAGTTCACATAATCAAGAAAGTTGTTAAAAATGAGGACTTTGAAGGCTGCTTATAAGTAAGGGACCCATGTACTTTCACAACTGTTTCAAGTGCTACCTTAAGTCATTAATGTTTAGATGTATTTGCTAGAAATATCTGGGGACTATTTTCCTCTTTGGCTATCACCTCAGCAAAAGTTGTTGATTTCCCAGCGTATACAAGAATCCTGTATCTGTTGGATGAGCAACTTTTTGGTTGCAGAATTTACTCTATTAATAATAATTTATTAATGGTTGAAGGTGCTGCAATGTTAAGAAGGCAATGTTTTTGGAGTGATGTCATTGACCTAATTACACTAGAGAATGGCTGATCAATAATCATAACTCATGGCTTACTTGAATAGATATACTGTACTGTATTTGATTATAATTTCATATTTTCAATTATCCATTTGTTTATGTAGGATAGTTGATTATAGTGTCATCATTCTTACACAGGGAGGGAAGGCTGAAAATGATGAATTGATGCCTGCTCCTGCCACCAGCACCTCTCCAGCACTCTCTGCATCTGTTATCTCACGCAACATCCTTCGGAAACCACGCCTCAACCTGAACAAATCAACCCTTCAGAAAATCCGCGACCCAGCATCTCTCCAGAGACTCATTCCAATGTGTGATGGTGAGTTCTATAATTAAAAAAGTGCACTGTAATTTCAGAGCAGTGTCAGTGTCGTAATTTAACTGTAGTTCTTTGGATGATGAGTCGCGCAGGGGTATTGAACCAGTCTACATGTAAACTGGCCCTTTCTTGACTAGCATGTGGCTCTGTCAAGTATTGGGAAAACTGCGCTTACTGAACAATAATAAATATTTACTCAAGTATTTCTTTCATACATAGGTTGTGTAATTTAGTTCTAATTTATGGTATGTGTATTTTCAGGGAGTGTAGAGGGAAAGTGTGCCATCTGTGACTTAACAGGAGGAAATACGCGAATGTTTGGAATTGTATTTTGTGAAGTCTGCAGCAGTTTTCTTCATAGTGCTAGTGATGGTCCAAGAGAGATTTTTGATTGCCTGGGCAACAAAGGCGAATGCCAGTTCCAGGGCTTAGTGGAAGAAGATCGTTGTCCAGCTTGTTGGTTGTCCAGAATACTACTTTCATGTTCAATGCCTCACCTTCTTCATGATCGTCTTCGCAAACGTTTACCAACCATGTTGAAAGAACACATACCAACTAGTTTAGCACGGTGTATGAACGTTGGTGGACTACCAGCTATCCTCGAGAAGGATGCAGAACTAACAAGTCACACAAAACGATTACCTTTAGATCCAGGAGGGGGTGGGGCATTTGGGTCTGTAATGGACCTGCCAGGTGGTTGGCGGCGAAAAACCGGACCAGAAGTAATTGTTATCAGTCCAAGCGGAGAAAAATTCAAGAGTGTGCAAAAACTGGAAGAGTTTCTAATAAAACAAGGCATTAGCACTGATGCTCGTGTGCTTTTTGGTAATAACAGTCCTGCAGTTGGTCGAAGCACTGAAGTAAAGTCTCGATCATCGGTTCAGAGTAATAGCAGTGCAAGAGGGAAAGTGGTAATGACGACTCTACCAGGTGGATGGACACGTAGAATTAAGTGGCGATCAGCTGGTGATCGTTTTGATACTTATGTAAATAGCCCAGATGGAAGAACTTTTCGGTCAAGGAGAGAGCTAAGTGCATATTTTCAGCTTATTGGAAAAGTTGATGACATCCATAAGTATTTTCCTGTAGTAACTGGACATTCAGATGCTTCACTACCCAGTTCCAGTGATACCCCAGGATCATCCAGCACTGAACCTGTGTCAAGCTCAGAGCCATGCTCAGAAATGAGTTCAGATGATAAATCTCCAGAAGCTTCAGAATGCGAAACCGATGTACCAAAATCCAAAAATAAAATGTCTGGTTCCAGCAATGAAAAAATGCTCAGATTTTCACATGTTAAACAACTGAAGGGTAAAAATTATAAAGAACCAGGGCGACCTAGAAGCAAATCAGTGACTAAATTAAAGACTACAGACAACAGTGGAGAAGAACCTGCAGGTCAGGTGAGCTCAACTGATGTTTCAAATGAAGGTAACAGTTTGGAGCGAAAACATAAAAAAGCAAAAATGATCATGAGAACTAGATCTTTGTCTCTTGGCAGAATGAAACACAAAGGTGACACAAGTCTAACAGATACAACAGAGAGTGAATCGGAGCAAATAAAGTCCGGAGTGAGTATGATGTTTCCTAAAACATTCTCAAGAAGCAGATCAAAGGGCAAGCCCAAGTCTATAGTTTGCTTATCCTTAGGTGAAAACAAGTCAACAACCTTTACAGATATCCCTGTTGAAAGCATGAAAGAATTAAATGATACAGTTGCTCCCGTAGAAAGTACAGATACAGTAAAAACATCTCCGGAAAAAACCCCCACTGTATCCATAGAGGAGGATCCTCCGTCTACTACACCAATTATTGAAACAAGTGAGAAAAAACCTGATCATAAAATAGTTTTAAAAATACCCAAAAAAGCATTTCTGCCTGTAGGAAAAAGACACAAGCGTAGGCATAAAGTTGTTGAAAGTGACAAGTCACTTGTGACTGTTAATGACAAACAGGGTCCAGAACTAAAAAGAATTCAAGAGGAAACGCTGCAAGAGACCAATCAACCTGTGCTTGCACAAATACATAGCACAAATAAATCATTAGATGATGCTCAGGGTAAACTGTTCAATCTTGAACAAGTGGAGGATCCACTGGGTGATGAGTCCGAGGCATTAGGGGGGTGTGATGTGTCCATTGATTCCAAGGTGTCATCACCTAATGCTTCTGAGGAGGAGGTGGTGCCTGATGCTTTATTAGTACCTGAAATCAAATTCAAATCCAAAAAACTTTCCACGTACCAGACATGCCATTTTGGAAAAGGATGGTCTAGAAAAATTCGGTGGAATGAAAAAGGAGAAGGAAAAGTGGCTCTCTTACACAGTCCAGATAGTCAGACATTTAGATCTCGGATAGAATTGCTTGCTTATTTCAAGAAGGCTGGCAGATCAAAAGTTGACCTTGATTTTTACTTTCCGCCAGTTCTTAAGAGAGAACAGACTAGTTTGTCTTTAGAAACTAATAAAGTTGGTAAGTTCCCTACTACTGAGACATCAATAGCAGTGGTCACTTCAACCTCGGCTCATTCTTCAGAGATTAGTGAATTTTCAGACAGTGAAACGCTTGTTAAAACATCTGAAGATTCTTGTGTGTCTGGTGAGGAATCAAAGAGGCCAAAAGTGACCAGAGTGATAAAGTGTTATCGGAAGAGTGGAGCCCAGTCTGGACTGAAGAGCATTTCGGAGAATGTTACTGAAGAAATTATTACTTTTTCAAGTCCATCAGTCAAGCTCTCTAGTTCAATTCAACCCCTTTCTGAGGAGTCTAGAAAACACATGGTTCAGCCTGGCAAGAGTGGAAGGAAGGTTATTGTTGTGTCTACTCAAGAGGGAAAATCATCTCTGAAATCTGAACCTGAAGAAGAAGGAATCATCGGTGAAGCTGGTGGACCCAGAGTCAAGCATGTGTGTCGAAGTCAGGCTCAGGTGAGTGAGTGGGGGAGGTATGTGTAAATGTTTATTCATAAATTCACCTTTTTAATTTTTATTGAATTATTGATGCATTATAGATGCATTGCTATTCTTATGAAAGATTAGTTAATTTTTCTAGCTGACTAAACCACACTAGAAAGTGAAGGGATGATGACGTTTCGTTGTCGTCCCTTCACTCCCTAACACACTTAGTAGCAATCTAGTTCACACTGCTCCTCCTGCTTCTAATGCTGCTGGTGTCTACTCTATTTCCTGCTCGTCTTGTCCTCTCCAATATTTTGGTGAAACTGGCCGTACACTTAATGACAGACTTAAAGAACACAAAAGAAGTGTTAAGTCTGCAGACACAAACAATGCTCTCTTCTGTCATGTTAGGGATTCTAATCATCCTATTGATTGGTCTTCCTCCAAAAATAATTTTTCCTGCCTCTACTCTACACAGACGCCGTCTTGTTGAATCGGCTCTAATACACAACATACCCAACATGAACTTGAGTCCTGGTTTTGTTGTTGTTGACTCTTCCCTTTCACAGTATATACTCAAATGCTCTAAACTGTCTAACAAACGTGACCTAACATAAGCTTACCCTTCCATTTATCTTTCTTTCTCTTTCCTTCTTTCTTTTTCTTTCCCATGTTTCTCTTATGATCCTTTGCTTATTCCTATTGCTATCCCCTTATTCCTATTACTATTCCCTTCTTATTGGGTTGTATAAATAGGAGCTGCCTCGTATGGGTCAATAGGCCTTCTGCCGTTACCTTTCTTATGTTCTTCTTCCTATTACTGTTCCCTTTATTACACCTTACCTTGCATACCTTTTGCCTTGCTTTTTCTTGCTCTAAGATTCTCTTCTCGCCTCTCTCTTGCCTATTTATTGCCTCGACTCCTTTCCTCGTCACAATCGACTTGAGAATGGTCCAGGACAAACCGAAACGTCGTCGTCCCTTCACTTTCTAGTGTGTGGTCTGGTCAACATATTTCTGCCACGTTATTGTGACCCCTTGTCTGCATTTTTCTAGCTTATATTATTGTTGGGTTCATTTAAAAGGAATTTTTATATGAATTGAAATCATTTAGTAGCTGGAATATTTTCAGTGCTATAAAATATGGGACAAATGATGCCTTTTAGACTTGCCATTATTATACAGGAAGACATAATTACCATAAACTAATAATAATAATAATTTATTTAGGAAAAGTACATACATCGTTGCAGAGTTACTGTACAAACATTCTATTTGATTTAAAGATAGAGGTAGTACATACAATACCTCAAGCCACTAGTACGCATAGCGTTTTGGGCAAGATAGCAACTAGTAATTACTTTGTTTTTTGGATAAAGTTAAGATGGCTAAGTGCAAATAGTTTTGTACTTATTATAAAGACCTTGCTTAATAAATATGCTAACCATTTAGGAACTGAGGGAGCATCTTTTACTAAAAATCTTGCATCTTGGGGAATAATGTACGGTGGTTAGGCATAAAATTTCGATCTATAAAGGGAATGTTTGTCAATGAGTCATACTAAAAAAAAAAATATCAATGACCGTTGGTTTAACCACTATAGTTATAGAAATGTGTAAAACTATAATTAATGAAGACTTGGAAGTTTGAACTTTGGCAAGCTGATGTAGCCCAGTCATATAACTAATTACACTTTGTGAATTATGGTATAGAATTTACAAAGGTCAGGTTAGCTGATGAAGATGAGTTAGTAATTTGTGTTTATTAAAGAAGAACCTGATTGTTTATTAATTAACAGCAGAAACACTGTGAAGGTTACAAGGATCTTAAGGTTATCTTGATAGGATTTCGGGGCTTAGCGTCCCCGCGGCCCAGTCCTCGGCCAGGCCTCCTTTTTGTTACACACCCCCAGGAAGCAGCCCGTAGCAGCTGTCTAACTCCAAGGTACCTATTTACTGCTAGGTAACAGGGGCATCAGGGTGAAAGAAACATTTTGCCCATTTGTATCCTCCACCGGGATCGAACCCGGAACCTCAGGACTACGAATCCAAAGCGCTGTCCACTCAGCTGTCAGGCGCCCTGTCAGGACACAGTAACTATTTATTAGGGAACATGTTATTAAAAGAACTTTAACAAAAGACCAATTAGTCTGCAGGGTTCTTAAAGAATATAAAAATAAGCCCAGTGAGCCCTTACCTTGCATATTTGATAAAGTTGAACAGAGTACTGGAATCATGGAGGGTTGCAAATGTTGTGTCAATTTTTTAGTAGGGAGATAAATCACTTTTTGAATTATTGGCCAATTGGCCTAAATTTTACTGTTAGAAAATTACTTAAATTTATAATTACAGAAGCCATTCATTTGCACCTTGAAAATTATAGAATAATAATGGATTCATAACATGGTTTTACTAAGAGTTACTCATGTTTGATAAATTAGCTTTTATTTTAGGCATATATGAGGCAGTTGATAGTGGAAAGGATTGTAGCAATGTGCACTTTGACTGTATCAATGCCTCTGGTAATGTACCTCAAATGATTGAAAAGAAAGGTTGAGCATAGTATTGGGATACTAATGGCTATGGTTATTTCAAAGAAAAGAAAGTTAGCATGAATAGACAGAAATCAGATTGGAAAACTGTTGCAGGTGGAGTGCTTCAGGGGTCTGTCCCGTTACCTCTTTTATTTTGCAATACAGTGATACCTCGGAACACGAGTGTCCCTGTATGCGAGTTTTTCGGAATACGAGCAGGATTTCCTCGGAAAATATGTCTCGGAAGGCGAGGGTTACCTCGGAACGCGAGTTTGTTGATACGTGTACAGGCCGACTGGCGCGTGGTGGCATGGCGATCGGGCCTCAGTTTACCATTGTCTCGTGCCCAGTGACTATCCCACCTGAATTCTTCACAAGGATTTACAGTTTTTTGTCATTTTTTTGGCCATTTGAGCATAAAAGTTGTCATTATATATCTTGCCATGGGTCTCAAGAAAGCCATTAGTAAGGTTCAACCTAAGAAAATAGCTGTGAGTAGAGGCAGTAGAGGATGTCCCTTCTTGATTAAGAAAATGTGTGAAGTATGGGAAGAACTGCAAAGTTTTGTTAACTCACCCAGATAAAGCTGTAGCAGGCCGTTGCATTGACCTTTTAAATGATAATGTGATGTCTTACTACAGACAAGTGTTAAAATGTAGGGAAAAACAAGTGTTATTAGACAAATTCTTAGTAAGACAAGCAAGTCCTAGTGGTATGCAGGCAAAATGTGCCAGTGTGCATACCAGTGAAGTCCTCACTGCCTGATGTGATAATGGAAGGGGACTCTCCTTCCAAACAGTAACTCCTCTCTTCCTCCCACCTCCTCACCATCTTCCATATGCCTACAGCATTCAACAGCAAGGTAAGTAATAACTTGAACATAGTTTTGTAGGTTTATTTAGATGAATTAGGTATAAAAATTTAGTTTGATGTGGGGTTTTTGGGGTAGTCAGGAACGGATTAATTCATTTCCCATTATTTCTTATGGGGAAATTAGCTTCGGAATACGAGTTTTTCGGAATAAGAGCCGTCTCCAGGAACGAATTAAACTCTTAAACTGAGGTACCCCTGTATGTATAAGTGATCACATTTCTAGACAATGTATTCAGAAGTGAAAATTGCTACAAGAAGATTTAAAGGGGCTTTTAAAATAAGAGATTGGCAGAAGCAGCTTATTGCTAATAGATATAAGATTCTGAACTTAGGTGTTAATAGGATATAAGGTTAATTTTGTTGACATTGCTAAACCTGAATGTTAAAAATATCTGAGTCATGATTAGTAGGGATCTTGAGCCAAAAAAGTAAATCTATAATGGTTCTAAATAAAACAAATATGATACTGAGACTCATATCTAGAAGCATGAGTAATAAGACATTTAATGTTATTCTTCAAGTTTACCTTGTCCGTATTTGACTAATTTAGATTATGCAATTCACTTTTAGGCACTATTTTAGAAGGAATATAAATAAATTCACTTAATACAGAGGAAAATTGCTGCATTAATCCAGGGATCCAGGGAATCCAAAGCCTCATATAGAGAGACATTAAGAAAGTGTTGCCTTCTCTAAGAAGGCACATAATAAGGGGGGACACGACTAGTATACAAATGGATGCAAGAGTATAACAAGGTGGATATTACAGCCCATCCTCCTGTTTAGACAGTGCGTACTTGTAGTAACGATGTGGACCATCGTACATATATTGACGAATTGGACAATTAGAAAGTAGAATTAGGTACAAACCGGAAAAGGTTTCATCTTTGTTGCTAATAAAACCGAACCATCCTAGGCTTAATACACTGAGGCCTAGTATAGTACGTATGTGTGCTATACTAGGCTCGGGAATTTACTTTTTCTCGGCTCTGTAGAGTGAATAGTACCAAATTTTATCTAATTGTCCATTATGGCAATACAGTATATATATGATGAGCCATACAATTATGAAAAGTACTGTCTAACCTGGAGGATGGGTTGGGATATTAATAGTGCTAAATATGTCAACACAAAAATAGAACCCGAGATAATGGATACAAATTGGGTTAATTTAGATTCGGAAAACAACAATAAACAATAATGAAATTTTTCTTTCTATTTCTTCAAAATCACAATGTAGCTGAAGTAAGAGAGCCACTTCTCACCCGCAAGCCCAGCTCTCATTCTTGATTACTGAATCCAAAATCCTAATGGTAATCCTTTATAATTACAGGTTTTAGGAATTCCCCGTGCTGTTTTTCCATCTCCAAGGAAGGAAGAGGAACGGTTAATAAACCCTGTCATTGTTCCTGTCATGAAAGGAAAGCAGAAACGTAAAATTGTTACAGTGACCACACAGCCAGTGGCAAGGTATTTTGTTACATATTCCTGTTGTCTTCTATTCTTCTTTCTCTCTAATTCTCTAAACAATCTCTAAACATGATTTAATTTTTTAATAGTGGAATTGATGTTCTTGCTCAGTCTTTTTTTTGTGCTACTAATAATAGCACTTATCTTTTTTTAAAAACCAAACTATTGTTTGTTACATTTCTACCCATCTGGAGTCCACTAAATCTAAGTACAGTGTACAGTACTAATGAATCCTGAGTATCTTTCATAGGGCAGAACTATGATTATTTTGCTTAATGATCCAACACACTCAATAGAGGCATAGGGAAATGGGGGATATTAGATGAACCACATTACCAAAGGGATTAGTTAGAGCTTGGTGTACTTGGGTTTAGAGGAACCCAGGGGGGGTAACGTGGAAAGATACCAGTGTTATCCATCAGGAAAAGACGTTTCATCATATTCAATGGTGGGTTTTGAACGCTGTTTTCTCAAGCGTTTAATATAATTCAATTCTATGCTCACTAAGTATTTGATTTTTGCTTAATGATCTTTATTTCTGTTTCTTTAATTTGAGGAGTTAATGTGTGACAGAGTATACTTCATTTTTACAATTAGTCTTTCAATAGAAAATGTTTTTTCGCTGAAACCTAATTGTACCATGTGCGCCGAGCAGAGACAAAAGTTTGTATTGAGTGGAACGTTAATATTGTGCTGGGAGTCGGTCAACAGGTCAGATGTTTAATTTCTATAACTGGAAAATTAATTTTGGCTTGTTAATTTAACATTGTCAGCAGCAACATACATTGATCTGCTGTAACTTGGTATGAGGTTGTGGTTAACAAGTATATCAGCATTGCAGTTATTGCATCAGCTTGGCAATCAAGTGGCTTTAGGTTTGAATCAGATGACAGTACCAATTTCAGAGTGGAGAATCACTGCATTGTGTACTAAATATTATATCTCTTCTGATTTGGTTGCACATTGTGAATCAGTTGGGTTTACATGTCAAGACACTGGGAATGTACAAGTACATCAGTTGTAATTTTCAGTCTGTATCTTCCAGACTGAAGATAGACTGAAGAGAAGATAGTTATCCTCAAGATCACCTTCCAGTCTGTATGTTCTATATGAGTTAGTCTGTGACAGGTATCTTCAGTCTATGAATGAATCAGCTGTCAGACTTCT
This sequence comes from Procambarus virginalis, assembly GCA_020271785.1. Classification (NCBI taxonomy): domain Eukaryota; kingdom Metazoa; phylum Arthropoda; class Malacostraca; order Decapoda; family Cambaridae; genus Procambarus; species Procambarus virginalis. Next base: position 29,758,408 of record WNGS01160430.1, read on the forward strand.
CAGTCTTGCTGTACTAAATACTTCCTGCTCCTGTATAGTAAAGGAAATGCAAGGTTGTTAGTTCATAGAGTGCAAGACCTTGTAATATTGCCCTTTACTTCAGAAAATAAATAATTCTGTTGTTCATGACTGATTACTAGTTTTCTGATGTTTTTAGCATTTTTGTTAATTATATTTTAGGAGTTTTTGTAATAATTTATGAATTTTGATATGATTAACAACAGATTCTTAAGATTATTTTCGTCAAGTACTGTTGCGTGGTAAATTACATCGCTTTCTAGGCCATGTTCAGTATTTTGAATTACTGTCTCCACTCGATCATCCGGACTATATGGGAAGGACCCCCAACCGGATTATCACGTTTTTCGGATAATGGTACTTTTTCACCTACGAGTCCAAAAGTGACCATTTCCAACAATTTTTATACTACAAACAACATAATTTGAATTGCCTTGCCACATATAATTATTAGATATTCAACTAGAAACCTCAACTTACCTTGTTGGTGTTCGTCTTCTTGATTGATGCCACACATCTTGAAGTTAGGAATTGTTAACAATTTACGAAACCTATACTAACACAACACTAAAATTAACACTTAAAATTACTGTACAGTTCATTAAGCAAAGTTAGTTTTGACTGCCAGCTGCTGAAGCCTCACTGGTTGAAGGTGCTTGGCTAGCCCTGTGGCGCCTCACTTGTTGAAGGCTTGGCTAGCCTGTGGCGCCTCACTTGTTGAGGCGCTTGGCTTGCCTGTGACGCCTCACTGGTTGAACAACACGTAACTTGTCTTTAATTGCCAGGACAACCTTCTTCCTCTTAACACCTCCAGAACGATTGATGCTGATACCAGACATAGTCTTGGCCAAAAATGTTTAAAGTTACTATGAAAATAAAAAAGATATTTCAAAAAATATTTCACTAATGGCGCAGCACTGTGACGCCTCACTCGTTGAGGTGTATAACAGTAACTTGTCTTTAATTGTTAGGACAACTTTCTTCCTCTTAACACCTACAGAACGATTGATGCTCCTACCAGACATAGTCTTGGCCAAAAATGTTCAAAGTTACTATGAAAATAAAAAAGTTATTTAAAAAAATATTTCACTAATGGCGCAGCACTGTGTATAACACGAGGGATGGACGCACATGGGTTGACCAGTGTTGGACAAGTCCACTTGGCGTGGGGCAGCTATACCACCTTACGTAGGCTGCCAGGAGAATATTTTTTAAGGAAACTTCAGCCTGTGCACATTGCTTTTAGAAAACTTATTTATTTGTTATTACATAATTACTAGTACTTATTTCATTTGTTTTTGTTCTAAAATTAATGGTAATTCCTGTACACAGGTGGTCCCTCCCGACGCTCTCCTCCCACCCTCCCGACACCACCCACCCACCCCACCCCCTCCTACACCATGCGCCTCGAGTCACGGGCAGACGGGATTAATACCGTATGGCCCGCCTCATGTTTTCATATACCTATATCCGTCCAAACTCTCGTTAATCCGGTTCCTGTGGCTATTTTGGCCGGATATTGTGATAACTTTATCCGATTGCGATTTTGGCCGTATTAAGGCGTTTTTTGATGTTCGAATCCCGGATAATCGCGGGGTTACAGTATATATACTATATATATATATATATATATGTATATATGCAAACAAGCCTGAATGGTCCCCAGGACTAGATACAACTGAAAACTCACACCCCAGAAGTGACTCGAACCCATACTCCCAGGAGCAATGCAACTGGTATGTACAGGGACGCCTTAAACCACTTGACCATCACGACCGGACAAAAGGAAGTGATAGCCGAGGCTATATGAACCACTTCCCCGCCGGCACTCGGATGGTAATCTTGAGCATAGCATTTTATCAAATCACCTCATTTTTTGGGGCAACACGTGAGGAACACAAATGCAAACAAGCCTGAATGGTCCCCAGGACTAGATACAACTGAAAACTCACACCCCAGAAGTGACTCGAACCCATACTCCCAGGAGCAATGCAACTGGTATGTACAGGGACGCCTTAAACCAATTGACCATCACGACCGGACAAAAGGAAGTGATAGCCGAGGCTATATGAACCACTTCCCCGCCGGCACTCGGATGGTAATCTTGAGCATAGCATTTTATCAAATCACCTCATTTTTTGGGGCAACACGTGAGGAACACAAATGCAAACAAGCCTGAATGGTCCCATGATGGTCAAGTGGTTTAAGGCGTCCCTGTACATACCAGTTGCATTGCTCCTGGGAGTATGGGTTCGAGTCACTTCTGGGGTGTGAGTTTTCAGTTGTATCTAGTCCTGGGGACCATTCAGGCTTGTTTGCATTTGTGTTCCTCACGTGTTGCCCCAAAAAATGAGGTGATTTGATAAAATGCTATGCTCAAGATTACCATCCGAGTGCCGGCGGGGAAAAGGTTCATATAGCCTCGGCTATCACTTCCTTTTGTCCGGTCGTGATGGTCAAGTGGTTTAAGGCGTCCCTGTACATACCAGTTGCATTGCTCCTGGGAGTATGGGTTCGAGTCACTTCTGGGGTGTGAGTTTTCAGTTATATGTATATATGTATATATGTATATATGTATATATGTATACACACACACACACACACACACACACACACACACACACACACACACACACACACGAAGGTACATTTGGATTGTGAGTATACATAGCATATTACAGTAATTACATTCTTGTAAAGCCACTAGTATGCGCAGCGTTTCGGGCAGGTCCTTAATCTAAGACAATTTTAAGTAGGTAAATACTTGCAAAATTTATAAAAATGATAAAAGTTACATAGCAAGAAAAAAATAAAAGATGAAAAAAATTGTAGGTATATTAAAGCACATAGGTAGCTCAGATTGATTGCAATGACAGCTTGAATGGTAGTTTAACAAAAATAATAGGCACAATACATCATATGGCTAGCACATAAAAGAAGACAGCAATGAACACAATGATAAAGTTGTTTGGATTACGTACATAAAGATTGGGAGATTGGGTAACACTAGATACAGAGCAAATTTAAAGCTCAGAGTAGGAAACTACGCAGATGAAATTAAGTACTTTTTGGTTTTGTTTTTAAATGAGGCAAAAGTTTGACAGCTTTTCAATTCACTAGGGAGTGAGTTCCATAGACTAGGTCCGTTAATTTGCATAGTGTTTACACAGATTAAGTTTGACCCTGGGGATATCAAAGAGAGATTTATTTCTGGTGTGGTGATAATGGGTCCAATTACATCTGTCCAGGGAGAGTTTCAGAGCATGGTTTGCATTTAAGAACAGGGTTTTGTAAATGTAGTTGACACAAGAGAATGTATGGAGGAGGTTAACATTTAGCAAGTTAAGGGATTTAAACAAGGGAGCTGAGTGTTGTCTGACAGCAGCTTGTTATTATTCTGATAGCAGATTTTTGCTGGGTGATGATGGGCTTAAGGTGGTTTGCAGAGGTAGACCCCCATGCACAGATACCATAATTAACATAGGGATAGATTAGTGCATAATATACTGAGAGGAGAGTAGAGTTAGGAACATAATATCTTATTTTGGAGAGTATACCAACTGTTTTAGAGACTTTCTTAGTTATGTGTTGAATGTGGGTGCTGAAGTTGAGTCTCTTGTCTAGGAATAGGCCAAGAAACTTTCCATCATTTTTATTACTGATGTTAATGTTGTCTATCTGTAGCTGAATTGCATTCAATGATTTGCTTCCAAATAAGATGTAGTAGGTCTTTTCTATGTTTAGTGTTAGTTTGTTGGTTAACATCCATAAGTGGACTATTTTTAATTCATTAGTCACAACATTAGTGAACAATTTCTTTAGTATATCGCCAGTATATCGCTTTAGTATAGTGTATGTGGGTTGGGGTCTGAATAGATGAGGGTAGTAGCATCAGCAAACAATATAGGTTTAAGAATATTAGAGACATTAGGCAGATCATTGATATATATAAGAAATAGAAGAGGTCCTAAGATGCTGCCCTGTGCCACTCCAACGGTTATTGGTAAAGTGGAAGAGGTTGTATCATTGATGGTTACACATTGGTGTCTGTCACTAAGATAGGATCGGATATAGTCCAGGGCAAGGCCTCGGATTCCATAATGCTGGAGTTAAAGTAAGAGGTAGTTGTGATTAACAGTATCAAAGGCTTTTCTTAGGTCAATGAAGAGTCCAATCAAACTCATTTTTGTCAAGGGCTGAGTAGATTACGTCAAGGACACTAATGATTGCATCATTGGTGCTCTTTTGGGACCGGAAGCCAAACTGGCAGGGGCTGAGTATATCGAATTTTACGAGGTAGGAATAGAGCTGCTTGTAGATAATGTTTTCAAATATTTTTGATAGAATGGGTAGGTTAGATATTGGTCTATAATTATTTATGTCCACCGGATTGCCTCCTTTATGGACTGGCGTTACTCTTGCTTTTTTAAGGATATCAGGGAAGGTGTGTCACACTATAGATTTGTTGAACAGTAGGGCTATGGGTGCCGCAAGGGCATGGGAGGCGCTCTTGTATACAATGGACGGAATTTCACTGGTATTCCCTGCCTTGGTTTTTAGAGTGTATGATGGACACAACATCTGCTGGGCTGATGGGGGAAAGGAGAAGAGAGTTTGGATAGCTGCCTGAGAGACGTGTGTTAATGTGTGTCTGAGTCTGTGGGATTTTTCTGGCAAGATTAGCACCAACCGATGAAAAGAAGCTATTAAATTCATTTGCCATTTCTAAATCAGTTGACGGTGTATACCCATCCTTATAGAGTTTTATTTGGTTATTTGAGTGTTTAGTTCCTAGGATACTAGAGATGGTTTTCCATGTGCTTTTCATGTTGCCTTTTGCTTCATTGAATCTATTCACATAATATGAAAGTTTTGCCTTTCTTATGATACTGGTAAGCTTTGATGAATACCTTTTAACTACTTCAGTTGAAACTAGGCCAATCCTAAGTTTCTTTTCATATTCATGTTTCTTGTTGATTGAGTTGAGAATGCCACTTGAGACCCATGGATTATTTAATCTTTTGTCAGTTACTTGCTTTGTAAGAAGGGGACAATGAAGGTTGTAGAGGCTTAGAGTTTTGGAGAGGAAGAGGTTAGCTAATGAATTTATATCCTGAGTATTATTGAATTCAGAATCCCAGTTAATATTGTGAAGTGCATCTGTAAGATTGCCTAAAGCTGATTTACTGTGTAACCTGAATGTAAGTTTCATGCTTTTTGGTGGTGTAATGTCCATGTTCGCTATGAGATAGGTAGGATAGTGGTCAGTTGTTCTGTCGTAGATTATACCAGATACAAGGGGAGCTGTTATGTTAGTCCATATGTGATCCAAGGTAGTGGCTGATGTTTGAGTGACTCGGGTAGGTTTGGTGATTGTGGGGATTAACATACAGGAGTTCATGCTGTTGAGGAAATATTCAAGTTGAGGGCAATTTTGTTGACCCAGGTCAATATTGAAGTCTCCTCCCAGAATAATGTGGTTTTTGTTGAGATTCTTGTTTATATTAAGATTCCTTAGGTTATCTGAAAATGAAGCTATGTTAGTATTGGGAAACCTATAGATAGCTCCAATAGTCAAGGAGGATTTGAGGGATTTAATTGTAAACTGAGCAAAAGTATATTCACAGTAGTCATCTCTGTCACTAATAACACTATTGCAGATAAACGTATCTCGGTAATATATAGCTGTGCCACCACCTTTTTTATTAGGCCTACAGTTATGAATGGCTTTATAACCAGCTAAGTTGTAGAGTTGGGTATAGTCTTTATTTAGCCAAGTTTCTGTTTAAATAATGAACAATAAGTTAGTACCTAGTGCTGTGAGTAATGTATTTATATTGTCAAAATGTTTACCAAGTGATCTAACATTTTGGTTGTAAACTGATACGGAGGTGCTATTTTGGAGTTTGTTTTTAGCCTGGTGTGCTGTGTAATACTTGCAATAATGATGATCAATGTGCTGGTTGGTGTAGATATGAGACAGAAGATTTTGATCAGGATCAATATCAGTGTGCATAGAGATGCAGAGGGATCACGATACAATAAGGCAAGCAATTACAGAAACAATTAAATACTAAATCTGCTGTAAAAACAAAGTAATTATAGTAAAACACAAGAATAGAAGCAAATACACAAAATAGTAACAAATTAGAAGTAAAATAAAGATCCAATAGATAGCCAGGAAGGACACACAAGTTACATAAAAGAAAAAACAAAAAATCAGTAAAGACTGACAATATAAATGTATAATAAAAAATAATAAGAAAAATAATGATCATAAAGTAAAATGATCTTAAAGATAATTAGCTTAGTAAAGGTTAATTAAAATCTTATAATTAGTATGAACCTAAGAAAACAAAGTGAGCTCAAATAGATAATTCCCCCAAAAAAACCAGCGTTGAATGTAATGAAACGCCATTTTCTGGGTGAGTCCCGGAGGCTCCCCGGAGCTATCCCAGGCTGATATGCTAATTTCAGACTTTGGCATCAGTCATGTGTATGGAGTTCTTAGGCCTACCGGAGACCACGGCCAGAACCGGGCCCCCTCAGAGAGGCACGGGGAGCAATGGCCTATAGAAGCCCCCGTGTGGTTGGAAGCATTCTATGTCTGCCATCGACCGGGACAGGCACCCAGAAAGGTAAGCGCCCCAAAACAAACCCCTATTCTGGTTAAAATTGCTACCAAAATCCGAACTAGTGGATAGAACTCCCAAACAGAAAACAAGCAAACTAGTGTGACGTCACACGTCACCGCGCCGCTGTCTGCGCAGCTCCCCCCTCCCCGGGAGGGGGAAGGTGGAGCCCCAGACCTCCCACGCCGGCTATCCACCCATCAGTTGAGGCTGGATGTCAAGACACGCGAAAAACCGCCGACCGGAGGGAGGGAGGGTTGCCGGGGAGCCTCCGGGACTCACCCAGAAAATGGCGTTTCATTACATTCAACGCTGGTTTTCTGGGGGGAGCCCCGTCGGCTCCCCGGAGCTAACTACCCACAGAGGAAGATCAAAGGGACGGAACCGGGAGGCGGACACCACCCAAACAACCAAAACGCTAAAACCAAAGGAGCAGGAAAACACAGCGACCCGACCCCCAGAGGCAAATGCCCAAAAGGAAAAGAGCCGACGAAAAACAAACCGGAACCGAAGAGGCACTACCAACCGAGGAGAAGACAGAGCACGCTGACCAGAAACCAGGATGGTGCAAGCGGCGCACGAACAGGCCGGAGGGGAAACGAAGCACAAGACAGCTTACTAAGCGGTGTAGAAGCAAGACCGAAAGCAAGCCAAAGCGACTCCGCCAGCGCCGCACAAAAAGAGAGGCGACAGTATGTGGCACGACAACGGCCCCCAACCCCCACCAAAAAACCAGGCCGACGCTAACAAGAGGAACCACCTAAGAAGGTACAGGAAAAGGAAGGACCGCCAAAACACCCCATACTGCCGCCAAGAGAAACACGCAGGTGGGACACCGACCACCAGCCGGAGGCGAGACCACGAGGCAGACGGAAGCAGCCCCGACAAGGCCCCTCCGAGCCCAGGAAAAGGCGGAGCCGCAAGAAGATCTCGGGCGCGACCACCGAACTCAGGTGGTACAAGGAGATGGAACGTCTGCCGAACAGACAAATCCCAAAGCAAGCAAACCCGCCAGAACAAATGACGGGTCCGACGCGAGACATCGCAAGACCCCAAAAAACCAAGTGGCAGGGCAAGCAAGGAAACCAAAGAAGGCGGAAGGGTTGCCGCCAGAACCTACCCGAACCAAGAGGTACGAGCAACAGCAACAGACCGAGACAAAGAAGCACACCACAGGACACAGGCCGAAAAAAGCCCAAGAAGCCAAGGAACACACGCAGAACACCCCTGTGGCAGAGGAGGAAAACAAGGGAACACACAAACAATGAAGTGGTGGAAACCGACCACGTCCCCCAACATAGCAGCAAGTGCAGGCAAAACTGACCAAAGGAGATGCCAGGAAAACGACTGGGGTGAGGCAGGACGAAAGAGCAGAAGCATAAAAAACCCCAGGAGTAAGGACACGCCACTGCGAAACACGGTACTAATGCACACGCGCAGTAGTAGCAACATACAACCTGGTGGATAAAGACAGGCTGTGTAACACAAGGGGCACACGCCCTAGGGGACGCAGGTGGAAACCGAATGCCCAAATGAGCCACAGAGACAGTAGAAAGAACATTAGTGTCAGAGTGGTTGACAAATGGAATGCATTAGGAAGCGATGTGGTGGAGGCTGACTCCAAACACAGTTTCAAGTGTAGATACGATAAGAGCCCAATAGGCTCAGGAAACCGTACACCTGTTATAAGATTGACGTTTGAGAGGCGGGACCAAAGAGCCAGAGCTCAACCCCCGCAAGCACAACTAGGGGAGTATACACCACCGCAACATGCCACAGGTAAAGAGCAACTCGCTCCGGCAAAGGCAGAGAACGGAGCAGATAGACCCCAGACAGGGCCCACTGAGACACGACAGAACCCAGCAGGCCCAGGAACCCGCCTACCAGGCGACCGACGGCGGAGAAACCCCGCTCAAAACCGGCTGGATGGGGAACCGGGAGCTCATGTACACCCCAAGCCCGGCCCGAGGCCAGGCTAGACCGGCCAAAGGGAGGCCCACCAGGAAGACGCATGGGGCGGCCTGCAGGCCCACAGACTCCCCACAACCAGGATGGGCCATAACTAAGTCGAAGGCAAGCTAGTGTGCCCCGAAAGTCCACAGACCGTACCATAGGGGCATAACTTGCAATCCCCTCACAGAGTTCAGTGGCATACCGATAATAGGTTAAGTAACAATTGTAATTACGAAACCATAAGATGCTTATTGTAACCTACTAAGTAGGTCAGGTAAGGTCGGTGTTTTCCACGAAGTTTTTTAAGGGAAACCATTATGTTTAGTATGGCACCTATGCACGGAACGAAGAAGTCAATATTGACGTAATAAAGATGCGGTGACGGGTTGGTGCAAGAGAGAACCGGATCAGCACCTCCAAGGATACCCGATCAACCAGGCTGTGACTCATACGTCGGGCAGCAAGCAGCCATGTCCAACAGCCAGCATGACCAGTCCAGGAGGCCTGGTCGATGACCGGGCCGCGGGGACGCTAAGCCCCGGAAGCACCTCAAGTTAACCTCAAGATAAGGTACCAGCGAGAAGGCGTATGCTCGCAAGGAGGTCGTGTAACAACTGCAGACCTCTGATGGATATACAGTGTTCCCCGAGTGTGCCTATGGCACCACTGCACTCCACTGGTACTATCCCGCAAGTTCTACCAGATAGGCGGGACCCAAAAGCCAGAGCGCATAAACCTTGCAAGCACAGCCAGAAGCCCTACCAGGCGAGTACAGAACCAACACCACAAACCCCCACACCACATAACACTAACAAAGGTGGGACCCCTGAATGACCCTAGCATGGGATGGACATGCACAAGAGTGGGACAGGAAGGGGTGAAAAAAGGGGACCGACACTGGTGTGCGAACGGTCTCAGTCGTACAAAAAGAGACCTAAGAAAGACAGGCATATAACACCACATCCAGCGCCCTGCCAAAAGACGCCAGACCGCAGAAACTCACCTGGCAAACGGTGGCTCGAAGTGACACGACTCAACCGAGCCCAGAAGAACCTGGGAGCACCGCCAGGTGAAGAAGCCAGAGCCGGACCTGCAGGAGAGCAAGGAAGAGGCGAAGAAGGCGGCCCACACCCATGACACAGGGGAAACCTCGGCGGCCTCCCCACAACTGGAACCCAGGACACCCCCGGAGCGAAAAGGGGCACATACCGCGGCAAGGGAGAAGAGCGAAAGGCGAAGCACTGGAGCAAAAAGACGACGAACACCGGCACTACACACCGCCCAGACCAAAACAAACTCCGCGGCGCACGCGCATGACATGCGGCCGAAAACGCGCAACCTACCCTGCGGGAAGGCGGCAACCAAGACTACTGCACAAGAAAAGTAGCCAAAAGAGTGAGCAGGAACAAGAAAACCGGCCAAAGAAGCGAAGACAGAGCCCAAAAAAGGCACGCAACCGGGCCACAAGTAGCCCAACAGGGCCACAAGTAGCCCAACAGGGCCACAAGTAGCCCAACAGCAAGGCCGCACAAGTAGCCCAACAGGGCCACAAGAGCCCAACAGGGCAAAGTAGCCAACAGGGCACAAGTAGCCAAACAGGGCCACAAGAGCCAAGCCAAAGTAGCCAACACCAGGAGCCACAAGGGAAGTAGCCAACAGGGCTACAAGGAGCCAACAGGACCACAGGAGCCCAACAGGGCTACAAGTAGCCCAAACTCGCCAACAAGGACGAGGAGCCGACAGACGTTCCAATAACGCGGGAAGGAGGAAAAACCTTCCCGAACCCTCGAGAACACGGAAGCCAAAACCAGTCCCGAAGGCACACAAAGGCGCATGCGCACCCGAGACCAGTAGTCATGTAGAACCCCCAAACGGGGAAAATGACGAAAACACCGTCCCCCCAAAAAAGGGGTGGGGGGGAAACATCCACCCACAGGACGGAACCAACCGACTCAAAGGCCAAGGAACCGAGCCCGGGGAGGGGCCGACGCCCAACAGCACGTACGGCGAGTGGAGAGGAAAACCCCACTCCGCGTAACCACAAGCCCCGCCGAGAGGGGGATAAAAAACCCCACGGGGTCCTATGGGGCCAAGGCCCCCAAGTCAGCCCCTCCGCAGCCCGGGAACCCACACAACAGGCCCCGGGGCCGAGCCGTCCCCCTAAAGCCCCGGCCGTACCAGAAAACCGGGACAGCCGTGAAAACACTAAGGAAGGGAGCCCACTGGCAGACTCTTACAACACGGCTGGAGGAACAGGCTCGAATGCCCCCGTCACTACCCCGGAAGGGGATTTCCCCGAGACTGCCCGAGTCTCAACACCACCAAACCCCGCCCTGAACCTACAGACGGTAAGGAACCGGATGCAGGCAGGAAGGGGAATCCAGGGGAAAAACAAGAACCAAAACGGGGCAGCCCCGGGGCTCCCGGGGAGTTACCACGAGAGCGTTGCCACCACCAAGGCTCAAGTGCAACGCCTCTGCTGCCCGCACCAGCTGAGCACAACTGGGTAACCGAGCCATAACGAGCAACAAACTCGCAGGGCTCCGGGTCGAAGGTGTCACCGACCCCACAGGCAGCAGACGGAGGCAAAACAGAGAGTCACCCAGAGACAAGGGGTGAGCAACCCTCAAACTCGCTGGAAGCGAGGGGGGGGCTCTGGGGTCACATCCATCGGACCCACGCGCCCCCAGGGGTTTCCCAGGGTCCCGAGCGTTTACTATAAGAGGACTCGCGCTCAGGTAATCCCAGGCAGGGTACTGCTAACCGGCACCCAAAACTACCAAACAACTTTCTAAGAGCTGAACCCCCGGGACGTGTACACTCACGGGGACCTAGCAGGGGGTACCACCAGAAAACTCAGAACACAAGGGACACCAGGGGCAAGAACGAAGGCAGACCCCCCACCAGGTAGATAAACAAAAAGAAAAAGAAAACCCCCAAGAGGACAGCGTACCCAAGCGGAACAGAGCCGGCCGCTATGATTGGGAAAAGACAAGCTGCACAGTACCCTGCGCCCCACCAGTGCAAAAACTGCCCCTTACTCTAAGGCGAACAAGGGAGACAGACACCCGAGCACACAAAGAGCGGCCGAAAACCAAGCAGTAAACGGCCTAGCAGGGCAGACCCCAAGGAACTTGTGGAAGGTGGCCCCAAGTCCCAAGGGCAGTACTTACAGGGCACCTAGGGAAGGGAACCCTAGGCGCATGCAGCCCGAGTACTGGAGAATCACTCCCGGCTCGCGCACCACCTAGAAAACAGACACCACACTCTAGGTGCAGTGCTGAAACAACCACTGGAGCCGGAGCACATAACCGGTGCCTATAGCATCAGCCGAAGAACTGATGGGTGGATAGCCGGCGTGGGAGGTCTGGGGCTCCACCTTCCCCCTCCGGGGAGGGGGGAGCTGCGCAGACAGCGGCGCGGTGACGTGTGACGTCACACTAGTTTGCTTGTTTTTCTGTTTGGGAGTTCTATCCACTAGTTCGGATTTTGGTAGCAATTTTAACCAGAATAGGGGTTTGTTTTGGGGCGCTTACCTTTCTGGGTGCCTGTCCCGGTCGATGGCAGACATAGAATGCTTCCAACCACACGGGGGCTTCTATAGGCCATTGCTCCCGTGCCTCTCTGAGGGGGCCCGGTTCTGGCCGTGGTCTCCGGTAGGCCTAAGAACTCCATACACATGACTGATGCCAAAGTCTGAAATTAGCATATCAGCCTGGGATAGCTCGGGGAGCCGACGGGGCTCCCCCCAGAAAAAACCTGGTTATTTTAAGAAATATTATCACTAAGTTGCACAGCAACGTGAACGACCTCACTGGTTGAGAGTGTATAACATTACTTGTCTTAATATGTTTAGGACAACTTGGAAATTCTTGCCCTCTTAAACACCTACTCATAACATTTCCAGTGCTGCTACAGACATCGTCT
>WNGS01160430.1:29770962-29807502 GCA_020271785.1 Procambarus virginalis
TATATATTGAAAGACAAGTTTATGACAAAAGGGTACATATATTAGTGTTGGGGGGGGGGGGGGGGGGGGGGGGGGTTAAATAATTTTTGCAGGTTATCACTTTGCTTTATTGTAAAATAAACATTGGTGCATAGTCATTTGGGTTCATTCAAGACTCTTAATGAGAGTTCTGGATTTGTTCTTGTAACAATGCTGGATCTCTCAACATATTCTTTCAAAATACAATTACATTATCTGGTAATACAATATGTCCATTCACTCCCCAATTTTTCATTAGCATTTTCTTGAGGGTGTGTATCCCAGAGGATTAATTTTCATAGGTTTAGGCAATGAACTAATGTCTGAGTGGAGGAAGTCAGTCAGTTCTTAAAATTCAAGAGATTTGATAAAATCCCACTCATGTATTTTGTGAAATTTATGTAAAGATTTACACCAAGTCTTTGCACTTTCCCGAGTGCTTCGTCAAGGTCTGAGTATGTGGTTAAGATGAGACTTGCATCTCAACGACTAATCAATGATTAGTCGTTGAATACACAAGTGTGGATTTTTATTCTATATTATGTCTGAGAAGACATTGCTATTACTTATACAAGAGAGTATTATCCCTTGAACATTATTTGTGATGCTAAGGATTTAGTGTTCTGGGTGCCTCTTTTTTTTATATATAATGAAAGCAAATGCTGACAAATAATTATTTTAGGTACTGCGGAAGACTCAGTGGTGCAATAAATGTCCAGGGTGTACTACTCCTAATTGCCTTAAGTGTTCCAACTGTTTGGACATGAAGAAATATGGGGCCCTGGTACTAAGAAGAAACCCTGCATGTAAGTATTTTACAGGCTTGCATTTTAATTTATCTGCAGTAGCTTCCATATACTGTACAGTTATTTCAAAATATATTTTCCATATTGGAAAGTAAGTAATAATTACAGTGCAACGTTGATTCGTTGGAATGAGGAATTCTTTGCAACTGGAGATACCTTCTGGAGGCATGTGAGACTAGTTTTTTTGTAGACAGAAAAATACATTACTCCGCTGTTTCTTCTAATGTTAGTTCCATCTATGAAAATCATTAAAAAGGTGGTTGGAGCTGTATTAAGAGTGTTACCATTCATGCACCTAATATCCATGCTCTATGGGCTAATTTCACTGAGCAAAATCTTAGTTTTGACAATCTAAATGAAGACAGCTACCGAGAGAACCTGTCTGTTACGTGATCTCGTCACATCTAGTATATTTCCCAAACCCCAACCTCAAAATATAATTTTCAAAGACAGAAGGGGCCCATAATTTAGTGGAATAAAACCAGGGAATCTTGAAATGAAAATGAACTGTAGAATTTGGTTTTAAATGTGCTCAGTGGCCTTTCCAAGGCCCCCCAGCTAATTCTTCTAATATTGCATCCATCTATGAAAATCATTAGCAATTTTATTAGTCATATTAAGAATGTTATCATTCATCCACTAATATTTCCTACGCTCTGTGGGCTGACTCCACTGATTCAATTTTAATTTTAACCTATCATATGAAGAACAGATACCAGGAGATCCTGTCGGTAAAAAAGATTTCATCACATCCAGCATATTTCCCATGCCTCGGCCTTGAATCCTCATTTTCAAAGGAAGACGGCCCATATTTTAGTGAATGAAAACTGTTGCAGCTGAAATGAAAATGAACCAGAGAATTTGGTTTCAAATATCCTCAATAACTTTCCCAAGGTTCCAGGTGTCACTTATAATGTTGCAGCAAACTACAAAAATCATTAAACGGGGGATTGAAGCCACGTAAAAAAAAAAAAGTTACCATTTGTGCACAGTATTTCTCATGCTTTGTGCTAATTGCTCTGAGCAAAATTTTAATTTCAATCTCACATGATGGCCAGCTTTCCCACCAGTCCATGAACTCCAGTCCAATGTCATAAGTAAGTTCACGCATTCGTGGCTTCATGGAATTTTTACTCTTCCAATTGGGGTGAGTAAATCTGGACTGGAAAGTGTTGCAACTGGAAATTCGTTGAATCAATGTTTCACTGTAATTGACTGGAAAAAATCTTCATACATTCATTTTCAATACACTAAAACAAAAGGGAGAGTATAGTGCTAGTAGTGTAATGTTATACAACTAGTGTTAGTAGTATAATGCTAGTTAGTATAGTACAAGAACAAAGGGGGAGGAGAGGCATTGTTCTTGTTCCTCTGGTGTTCATTTTTGCCACAACAGGTATCTGGACTGTCAGGTTCGGGTAGTGTTCTATTAGTGTCGGGGTCCGGGCTCTATTTGTTTTTCACAGCTCTTGATCCACTGGTTTCATTTTCCGTCTTTTTGGGGGGTTTGGTTTCGTGGTGCCTTCCTTCCTTCTGTCCAGTGTGTTTTGGATGCCTTGGATATGGATTGGGGTTTGTGATCAACAATCACTGGGCTTCCCAGGATTGTTGGATGGGTTACCTCCTTTGAGCTTGCAATATGGAGCATGAGTTTTTGGTAGTGTGGTTGGCCTTGCTAAAGGTTCATCTTCCTCTGGGCTCCGTTCTCAGATTTGATTCCAACTGCTACCTGGTGGTTCATTGCTTGATTTGTGGGGGTCACTTTGGTCCTCTCTTTGTAGCTGGACTTTGCTAGTAACTTGTCTTCTGGATTTTCATGGTTTGGGGTCTGTGCAGTTCACTTGTGGTTACCTTGTGATGGTTTCGGGGCTTAATGTCCCTGCGGCCCAGTCATCGCTCAGGCCTCCTCGTTGCTGGACTGGTCAACGAGGCTGTTGGACGTGGCTGCTCGCAGCCTGACATATGAATCACAGCCTGGTTGATCAGGTATTCTTTGGAGGAGTTTATCGGGTTCTCTCTAACTCTTTTTGATAACTCTCATAGGACCCTGACAGCTGAGTGGACAGTGCTTTGGATTCATAGTTCTGAGATTCCGGGTTTGATCCCCCGGTGGAGGCGGAAAGAAATGGGCAGAGTTTCTTTCACCCTGATGCTCCTGTTACTTAGCAGTAAATAGGTACTGTACCTGGGAGTTAGACAGCTGCTACTGGGCTGCTTTCTGGGGTGGTGTAACAAACACAAAACAGCAGGGATACTAAGCCCGTAAATCATCTCAAGATAACCTCTTTTGAAGACTGCGAGGGGGTCGGCCAGTTATATCTCTTATGTGTAGCGGAAGCATGTTGAACAGTCTTGGGCCTCTGAGGTAGAGTTCTCTCTCAGAGTACCTATTACACCTCTGCTTTTCAACAGGGGTATTCTGCACATCCTTCCATGCCTTCTGGTCTCGTGTGGTGTTATTTCTGTGTGCAGGTTGGGACCAGCCCCTCTATTATTTTCCATGTGTAAATTATTATGCATCTCTCCTGCCTGCACTCAAGAGAGTACAGATGTAGTCATTTTAATTGGTTCCAATAGTTTAGATGTTTACAGAGTGGATTCTAGCAGTAAAGGATCCCTGCATGCTCTCCAGGTCAGCAATTTCCTCCAGCTTTGAAAGGGGCTGTCATTATGCAACAGTATTCTACTCTAGAGAGCACTAATGTCTAGAAGAGTATCATCATTGGTATAACATTTCTAGTTTGAAAAAGTTCTTATTATCCAACCTGTCATTTTTCTTGCAGTTGTAACGACTACTTTGTGTTCTTTAGAGAGACGGTCTTCCGACATGAGTACACCCAAATACTGTACTTTATATTGCTTTTTCATTCTATGTTATGATTTGACCATGTTTTGTCACACATCCATAACAGGTTGTTGACGTGTGTGTTCATTTAGGCTACTTCCTGGTATTCTCTGTGATATAACTGTATTAGCTAGGTGCTTCCATTTCAGGTGTTGTAGGTTGAAGTCCCTCCTGCAAGCATGATGATGTTTGGGGCTGGATTTGTGAGGTTTTTCAAGCCTTGTTCTATTTTCACTAGTTGGTCTTTAAACTGCTGAGGATTTGCCTCTGGTGACTTGTATACAAGGACAATAACTAAATTTAGAATCTCTGTTTTGATTATCAGCACTTCCACCATATCGTTTGTGGTGTTTTAGCAGCTCAGTACACATTATTGTGTCTTTAATGTACAGGCTGACCCCACCCTGTAGCCTGTGTTTCTTGTCACAGAAAAGATTTTACTCTTGAGATCCATATTTCACCATCATGGTAGTCCTTTGTATGGGTTTCCGTTATGGCTGCAAACTGCCTGTGCCTCATGTAGGAGGCCACCTATTAAAGGAACTTTGTTAGATTTGTGGGTTTTTATACCCTGGATGTTGGCAAATAAGTGATGTTATGTTTGTGAAAGTGCTGGATGCTTTACTTCGTGTTAATATCTGAGGCTCTGGTAGGGAGGCTACTGTTTGTGGAGTCTGGACATTTTTGGCCGTTCTTTTTCTCCTTTGCTAATAAAAAATCATCCTGGTCAATAGAGTTGTGGCTGTTTTCATAGGGACGGTTTGTCGGTTTTATTCGCCTGGTACCTCTTTATATGAAAAGCTGGACATTTTGTGTTTGAAGCATACTTTCTATCTAAGGAGTTCTTGCAAGTTCTGGGTGAAAAAATCACAGCTTTCGGTACATTTACCTGTTCTAAGGAGGTTTCTGCACTTTCTAGGGTGATCGTACTTGCACACTCCATTGTTCTTCCCGATATCCCATGTTTACAGGTACCCCATTTATAATACAGTACTGACAGGTTTTAGGGCCTTGTTTTGTTTGTTTCCCTTTGCCTGTGACTGCGCTCTACCATGGGGCCATTGAGACCGCGCTTTGCTGTGGCACCACCGACACCACGCTCTGTTGTGGCGGTGTTTTAACTTTCTCTCGTACGGCCTCTCATTTCTGTCCCATTTCCACAGTGGAAATCACTGGCTTCCATTCTTCATGGTCCTGTTTCCCAAATACTAAGCTCTCATGGTAGATGCCTTTTTGCTGGACTGGTTGTGATGAAGATTCCTTTTGTCTTTTCCTGCATATTGAGCTGTTGCACCAGGTTTGTCTAGACTGGAGGCTTACTACACAGGTAGGATGATCCTATTAGTGCCTTTGTGGCTGGCTCAGCCTTGATTTTTGGCTCTTCTGGCCTGGTGTTTGAACCTGGGCATTTTCCCCCTGGTTCAGTCACTTTTTAGCAGGTTGGTTTGAATACTTGTTGGTTCAAGTTTCTCCTCCGACATCTCGTCTGGGGTTCTTGATGCGGGGTATCTCCATTTGTATGGTGCACAGGTGGCTGACTTATTGGCATCCTACTTGCTTCCTCCTTCATCGAGGGAAGGTGGGGGTGGGTTGTTGGGCTCTTTGTCTTTTTGTCTCTTAATTTTTTTAACATCTCGTAGGTCTAGTGGTTTTGTCCTTTTTATCTTTGTTGTGGGCCTCAGTGACTGTTCCCCCCCCCCCATCCTCTCTCCTTCCAACCAGGTGCATTAGTTTAACTTAGGCTCCAGGCTGAGGATTGTTGACAAGATTAACCGGCAGCTCCTAGTGGTTCTGCTACCTGGCAGTTGATGACTGTAATTATGAGTGTTCAGTGTAAAGCTGTTTACTGCTTCATTTTTCTTTTTCTGTGAATCTTGCTGTTATCTGTCTTGCTTCACTTAACTTCTGTGTTTCTTCAGTGAGGGTGATCCCA
Source organism: Procambarus virginalis (assembly GCA_020271785.1). Taxonomy (NCBI): domain Eukaryota; kingdom Metazoa; phylum Arthropoda; class Malacostraca; order Decapoda; family Cambaridae; genus Procambarus; species Procambarus virginalis. Next base: position 29,776,565 of record WNGS01160430.1, read on the forward strand.
AGGATCCCCTGCTCCCTTTGCCTCTCTGAGGGTGCCAGGTTTAGGTCTCGGATCCCCAACAAGCAATTGAGGACTCCAGGGGTTGATGCAAGTCATTTGTGTGGAGTGAGCTCAGTGCGGCTAGTTACATGGAACTACTGAAGCCCATCTAGAAGGAGGTTTATTCATTATGTTCAATGCTGGTTTTTTATATTGTAAGATGTCTAACATGGGGATCAAGGCTTTAAATTTCTTTTTCTTTTTGAATGGCTGTCATCTACATTCATCATTTGATACGCACTAGTTATTTTTCTCATGCTCTTTAACAACATACCTCTACTTCATACTAGTACTTTTTGACCTCTCTTTTATTGGATTAATTTACAAGATTTAGTTTGAAGTGTGTCTTCATTATTAGAGATGGTGTATTCAGATCATTTTTTTTTATATAGACACATATTTACACAGTTGTAAAATAGTTTTGTTCTGTGGGCATTACTATTTACAAATTTTTCTCTGTAGCATGAGAAAGTGCCACAATCCAAGGCTGTCGGCAAAATCAGCCATTAGTCAGGAGAGTACTTCAAAAGTGCCACTTCAGATCCCCTCGGCAGCACTGTCATCTTCAACCATGGTCAAAGAGGCACGCAAGGGTCCTGTCATAAATATAAAAGTGCTAGAGGAAAAAACTGAAGTACCTGTTGTGACAAGTGACAGTGTGTCAAAGTTATTGCAGCAGGAGAAAGGCGTGTTTGTTCCAAGGCAAATGACACGTACTCTGCCTGACCAAAAGGTATGTTACATTTTACTAAGAATAATAAGTAATTTTTAAATTTTAGGTTAGAAGGCAAATGTTAAAATTTGTTTGAGAGTTATTGAAAGAGTTCCCTTTGGGATTTTTTGGTAGATGTAACAGCAGTGCAGTGGAAGAAATGAAAATAAAAATAGTGACTAATGTTTATTTAATAATCTTTGAATGTGAATCATAATTTGTAAACAACCATCGGCAGTAGGTGATTCAATACTGTACAGTACATTTAAAAGTTTATTTTTGTTTTTGGTTAGCAAAACTATTTAGAGGCTTAAGACATACATTTTAGTATTGAAACGTACAGAATTTAATTGTCTAAGGTAAAGTTTATCCCATTAAAAATAAACAATATAGTATTGGGGACTATGAGGTGCATCATTACTGCAAATACAGTAATGGTTAGAGAAGCTATTTGAAAATAGTTTAGATCAGATAGTGCACTAATGTTATCAGAACATGAAGCTAAATGTAGTGGAAGACAAATTAACTGTTGTTAATGTGCGAGTTCAAAGAGGCGAGAATTTTTGTTTATGGATATTCATAACATTTGAATAGTGAGAGAGAGCTGTCTTAGGGATGAATGCTACCTCTCTTCAGTGGGCTGCTATCAAAATACATCAACAACATTGTCATAAGTAAAATATATTGGTTTCAAATAAATAGGATATGCATGGTGCAGCTTTAATAATAACTGATGATCGTTATTGTATTTGGATTTAAATAAAATATTTTCATTATTTTGTTAGTTTCACATTTACACGTTAAACTGCTACTCTACATTATCTTTTTCTGTTTTCAGGACCGAGGGGACATTGCAGCGGGTAAAAAATTTGTTCCCGGTGCACTGGTTAACATTGACTACTGGCAGGGTTATGATGCAGATGAGATGATGCTCACCGGCTATCCTGTGACAACAGCAGCCCCTCTACACCCTCAAGTTCTATGTTTCCGCTGTGGCTCTGTAGGAAAAGAGCAGGTAAATCCCTTTACTTGTAAGGGGATGGGAGGTGTCACTCAGAACTTCAGTATTCATTAGTACTAGATAAAATTTGCATAGAAATTTTAGAAATTGAAATATACTGTACATGTTAATTTTCCATTGTTGCACCATGACACTTTGCACACATCTGTGGGTGTACAAATCCACTTAATCTATATAAATAAAAATGGAAATGTTCGTTTGTTCAAAATCGTTAATCTCCGAAAGTTCTTTACCGATTGCTTTGAAATTTTCACACAATGTTCCATTCGCATCCGAGCAGATTTTTATATACATACTATATAAATATATAGTCTGTGACGTTAAAAAAACATGTGTTTTCTGAAAAGCTGTGTTTTTCACGTGAGGGAAATCTTCGAAACCTCTTTACGGATTGCTTTGAAATTTTGACACAACGTAGCATTCGAATAGGCGCGTCTTTTTATGTATCTACTATATACATGCCTCACCTGTGACAGGAAAAAACATGTTTTTGAGAAAAACAGCGCCATCTGTTGGACGTTCCCATTACTGAATGAATAAGAGCAACACACGCTGTAATCTCCAAAAGTTCTTCTACCATTGCTCTGAAATTTTGACACAATGTTGCATTCGAATAGGCGCGTTTTTTTTATATACCTACTATATAGATGCCACCCCTGTGACAGGTAAAAACATGCATTTTTGAAAAACAGCGCCATCTGTTGCACATAATAGCAACAAGCACGCTATACAGTACTAAATATGTCACAAATTTCATTTCAATGTTTCCGATTGCATTGATAAATTTTATTTTCATAGATTTCGATTTATTTTATTTTTTATTTAATTATTTTGCGTGACATTGTGTTGTAATTGAGCTGTGTTGTTTACCATACCATTCATTCATAAGTATAGGTATAGATGGCACACCTGTGACAGGTAAAACTATGCTTTTCTTGAAAAACAGCACCATCTGTTGCATGTAAGAATAAACACACATGCTATCCTAAATATGTTACAATTTCATTTCGATGTTTNGGGTGGCAGGGCAAGTTTCTTCCCTGTGCTCCGTCGCGTCGTCTTGGAGTGGGTACGTTGGGCGTCGTCGAACCGACGTCGTCCCTCAGATGGGTTTCCCGTCTGTTTCCGGTTCCGAAACGGACTGCGCGGACCTGAGGTCATTCTGGACTTGTCCCGTCTGAACCCCTGGGTTCATTGCCCCTCCTTCCGGATGACTACGCTGTCTCAGGTTCGGCTCCTTTTGGAGCCGGGCGCTTGGATGGTGTCCCTGGACCTCCGGGACGCTTATTGGCATGTCCCGATTCATCCGCGGTTCAGGGACTGGCTCGGTTTTGTGGTGGGCTTCAGAGTTACCGCTTTCGTTGTCTCCGTTCGGGTTGAACCTGGCACCTCGCGTGTTCACGCGCCTTACACGGGTATAGTGGCTCGGTTGCGTCTCCTAGGAGTTCGGTGTTGGCCTACCTCGACGACTGGCTGGTCTGGGCTCCCAGCCGGTCCGCTTGCTTGCTAGCCAGGGATTTGGTTCTTTCCCAGCTCGCCGGGTTCGGTTTCCTGGTGAACTGAGGAAGTCCCATCTGGTTCCCTCTCAGGTTCGGACTTGGCTGGGTCTCGTTTGGGACTCTCGCACCTCCTCCTTGTCTCTCCCTCCGGAGTCTCTCCAGCGCTGCTGCGGTCCCGCCTTCGTCTGTTTCTGGTGGGCCCTCGGGTCACCCGCGGTTGCTCGAGGGGCTGTGCGGGAGCCTGAACTTCGCGATGCTGGTCTACCCGCCGGTCGGTTTGGCTTCGTCGCTGTTCTGGTTCCTTCGGGTCACCCCTTCCGCCTCTCTCGCGATCGCAAGGTTCGACCCCCGGGGCCTTGCGTCGGTTGCTGCGTCACCGGCTTCCTCTTCGGTTTTTCGGGTTCGTGCCATGGCGCCTACCCGAGCCCTCGCTCGATGTGTACACGGATGCGTCGTCTCTAGGCTGGGGTTTTGTGACCAGTGCTCACCAGGCCGGCCAGGGGCGTTGGGGTCCGTCCTTCCGTCGAGCTCACAGCACGGTGCGGGAGTTCGCGGCGGTGTGGTTTGCTCTTCGGAGGATTCAGGTGGCCCGCGGATCAACGATCCGGCTCCATTCGGACTGCTCTCCGTGGTTCATTGCCTGACCGCGGGGGTTCGATGCGGTCCTTGTCTCTTTGGGGTTGGTCGCTTCGGGTGACTCGTCTGCTGAGTTCTCGGGTTTGGCTCTCCTGGCTGTTCACGTACGGGGCGTGTCCAACGTCTTGGCGGACGCCCTGTCTCGCTTCGTTCCCCTCTCCACGGAGTGGACGGTCGACGACGAGTCCTTCCGCTGGCTTTGCCAGACGTTCGGGCGTCCCGAGGTGGACCTCTTCGCGTCGGCGTGGTCGCGGCGTCTTCCCGTGTATGCGGCGCCCTTCCCCGATCGCGAGGCCGTCGGGGTCGACGCCTTGCGGCTCGACTGGTCGAGGTGGAGGTTCCTGTACCTCTTTCCCCCGGTTCAGCTGTTGCTCCAGGTCCTGACTCGCTTAGAGACTTACCAGGGAGAGTTGTCCTTCTGGCCCCTTGGTGGCGGCCCAGCCTTGGTTTCCGTTGCTGTTGCTCGGTGTCCGAACCCGAGGGTTTTTCCGCGGCTCCGCCTCTTTCAGCAGATCGGGCCGGTACGTCACGTGGCTGGTTCGATCTTCTCCTCGAGTCTTCGCGTATGGTATTTTTGACTCGAGTTTATCATCATCTCTATGGTGATCAGGTGGCCTCCTTGTTGGTGTCTCACCTGCGGGCTTCCTCTCGGCGGCAGTATGAAGTTTCCTGGCGGTCCTTCTCTTTCTTTTTGCGTCTTCGTCGTGTTCATTCCTTGTCTGTTCGGGTGGTCTTGTCTTCCTCTCGTGGTTGTTTCAGGATCGTCATCTTATGCCTAACACTGTCGCCTCCTATCGTGCGGCGCTGGCGGAGCCGCTTCAGCTTGCTTTCGGCATCGATGTCACGTCTGCGCCGTTTCGCAAGCTGTCTCGTGCTTTGTTTCACCTCCGGCCTGCTCATGCGCCGCCTGAGCCGTCCTGGTCTTTGGACAGGGTGCTCGCTTTCCTTTCGTCTCCTCGTTTCGTTGTGGCCCCTTCGGTCCGGGATTGTTTTTCCAAGGCTCTTTTCTTGTTGGCTTTGGCCTCTGGGGGTCGGGTCGGGAGCTTCATGCTCTCCTCCGGCGCAGGGGCTTCTGCTCTTTTGGTCGTGGTGATAGTTTTGTTCGTTTGCAGCCGTCTCCTTCTTTTCTGGCAAAGAATGAGACTGCTGCATTCCGGAGGGGTCCGTGGGTGGTTGATGCTTGGTTGGTCAGGCCGGGGTGCATCATGTTTTGTGTCCGGTTGCGGCGCTTCGCCGTTATTTGCGCGCCACGGCTTCTGTGTCCGGGGACGCGCTTTGGGTTGATCCGGTTTCCCTTCTTCCCTGTTCGCGGGTGCGGGTCTCTCAGGTCGTCCGCAGGGTTATTAAGTCTAGCCAGCCTGCGGTCTATCCCCGTGCCCATGACGTTCGGAAGTTCGCGGCGCTTGCTGCCGTTTTGGGGAATATGTCGTGGTCTGATATTCGGGCGCGGGGTTTTTGGCGGTCGAACAGGGTCCTGGCTGCTCGTTACCTTGTCAATGTCCCTGGGCCCCGGCGGGCCTGTGTTGCGTTGGGTCGGCGGTTGCAGCCCGTTGTCTCGGCTTCGAGTTGAGGAGTGAGCGACGACCGCCTCCCGGGTAAGTCCCTCTCTTTTTTCCGTCTGTGGGTAGTTAGCTCCGGGGAGCCGACGGGGCTCCCCCCAGAAAACCAGCGTTGAATGTAATGAAACGCCATTTTCTGGGTGAGTCCCGGAGGCTCCCCGGCATCCCTCCCTCCCTCCGGTCGGCGGTTTTTTCGCATTTTTGACATCCAGCCTCAAGAACTGAGGGTGGGTAGCCGGCGCGGAGGGTCTGGGGCTCCCCCTTCCCCCTCCCGGGAGGGGGGAGCTGCGCAGACAGCGGCGCGGCAGCGTGTGACGTCACACTAGTTTGCTAGTTTTTCTTTTGGGAGTTCTATCCACTAGTTCGGCTTTTGGTAGCAATTTTAACCAGAATAGGGGTTTGTTTTGGGGCGCTTACCTTTCTGGGTGCCTGTCCCGGTCGATGGCAGACATAGAATGCTTCCAACCACACGGGGGCTTCTATAGGCCATTGCTCCCCGTGCCTCTCTGAGGGGGCCCGGTTCTGGCCGTGGTTCCCGGTAGGCCTAAGAACTCCATACACATGACTGATGCCAAAGTCTGACATTAGCATATCAGCCTGGGATAGCTCCGGGGAGCCTCCGGGACTCACCCAGAAAATGGCGTTTCATTACATTCAACGCTGGTTTTTTATGTCTGTTTCTAGGTGTGCACAAGAAAATTATAACAAAATTCTTACTCTTTTCATATCAAAAAAACATATATTTATAATGTTGGGAAATTTTTAAAAAATTATAATTACAGTATTTTAGTGTGACCATAATGAAGTGAAGAAATGTTGATGGCATCATATTGTGAAAATTACCCAGTAATAGAATTTCTTTATCGTACATGTCTTCCTGGCCAATAAAAATTAAGGAAATTTTGCATAGCATGAATGTTTCCTGGCAGAGGTGTCGGTAAATGGCTGGTGATTCACTTGAAATGGTACCAATCTTTTTTAATAATACGTAGGAAGGTAGCTAAGGCTTTCGAGATTTTTTCCTAATATGGCAAACAAATGCCAGAGGTCTCTAATGTAGAATGACATTCACATAGATTATTTAGGAACTTTGAATATTAAGAGGCACTTTAAATCATTCACAAACACAGGAGCACCATGGGTCATTTGAGAACAACAGATGCAGTTTAAGGATTAATGTACAGTACTGTATTTGCATATTTGTAAACATATGCTGCTGTACCTCAGAAGGTAACTGCTACTAAGGTGTGAAATCCAGATTCGGTCTGAATATAACTAGTGAAGTTCCAGTGTTTTATATTTTCAGTGTATTACTTTTGTATTAAAAAGTCTTGTTTATGTATTAGAAGTGTGTAAAATGTGCAAGGATGTTGTCAATTGATTGTTGTAAGGAAACCTCCCAACAATTTAGGTTCTCGGATACAGGTACTTCTAATTTTTAAGGGATTATTGAAGCATCATCTATAATATGTGAATTAAATCATCACATTGTTAAAAAATTACTGTTTAAACTTAGAGTAATATCATATTAACTGCATGAATATAATATACTCTGCTATATGTGCTGCTGTGCATTTAGTGCCCCTACAATTGTTTTTTGTTTTTATGATTATTTTATTAAAATGCAGTAAACCAACTTATGCACAGTAATGTAATTCTTCATTCCAGAGCATGTGATAAGCTTCGGTGTGTTTTGTGCGACTCCTTTGTAATATTGATTGATGGATTTGCCTGGGCCGAGAAAACAGATTATCTCTTTCTCCGTAATAATTACCCCGACATCAGTCGCTTGAGAGCTCGTCTGGATTCTCAGCGTGGGATTCGAGCATATGCTTGTCAGTGCCAGCACCGTTCTGTAAGAGAAACCAAGAATGTTAACAGTGAAGGTAACTTAAAATGGGTATGTGGGGGACATTAAGAAACAAGAATGTAGCATTAGTGTTCTGTGATAGTTACTTATTTTATGATGAGTAAACAGTATAGTGACACAGTACTTAAAATTTACTGTCATCTATGTTTCTGTGTATACAGTGCATGATGGATGTCAAACATAACCCATTAATAGTGTTTTATATTAAAAATACAAGAAGTTCACCCTATGGTAAGCAATACAGTATTAGTTATATCTAGATTATAATTTATTTATGAATTACCGGTATGTATTTAAAGTTTTAAACTACGGGTAATTATCTTTATAATTTAACTAGTGAATTAGTTATGCTTTATATCATTTATTTACATTTACCTGTTATAGCATAAATATCTTTATAATGAGGTGCACTTTCATAACCTTCTGCCAGTGTTGTGTGAAGACATTGACAACCTCTTAAAGGCATAATTAATAATTTATTTATAATGTTTTCAGATAAATGCTTCCTGCAAAATGAGCAGGATTAGAAGCTTTCATTTTAACCTGGTCACTATTCTTATTAGTTTTCCTCTGCTTGAAACTTCTTTTAATGGATTAATTGTTTAATAAGTGGAAAATCAAATGAGACAAACAAAATATATTGAAGAAAATTCAAAATAATTGCACAAAGATTTATTATTATTATGATTAATAATACAGTAGATAAAAAATGTCAGGTTCACCATTTGTTGGAAGTGGGTAATTATTTGTATTTGACCTTGCCAATTTGATCTGCCTGACTTCAATTTTGATGCATGCTTCAGGGAACCAGTAAATTAATAATTGAGCATCTTTAAAAAAAATATAACTTCAAATGGGACATTTTTGTTTGCAAAGCAAATTTTGAAGATTTAATGATTCATTGTGTATATTGTTACCCACTTTTCCTGGGTTTATTCTTCAGAGCTATCTCACTTGGTTGCTATGTTAATAAGTAAGATCCTTCATGAACCATTTGTTCAGAATCGTGAAAGTTAAAAGTAGGTCAACATTCTGCATTGATATGATAGGAAAGCTTTTGAACATCCCCGCAAGGCCATATTTGTACTAGGTTGACACTGGAGAATTAAATCAACCTGAAATGACCTGATGGTTCATTCATAAAAATCTAAAGTATCGGGTCTAAGATAATGGACACAAAATGTCTCGCTCTGCTTTGGAATTGAACCCTGGACCATTCAGTTTTGAGACAACTGCACTTAACCACCGCACTGTGTTTATGCTGGTTGCCTCAAGTGTCCACTGATCTTGGGCTGCTTCAGCTTTCTTTCAGGGTCTCCTTTCCTAGAACAAGAACAAACCTCAACCACCAGTTTAGCTTCTTTTCTGGGTGTTTGGTGTCCTCTTTTGGGGGGCTTCCTTTCAAGATTTTTCTCTTTCCTGGGTAGTGCAATGGGTTTTTGTCACTGATGTGAGGAGGCCTGTGGCTGGAGGTTATAATAGTGCATGTGACTGTGTGTGTGTATGTGTAAGTACATAAACATGTAAGTGTACTTACCTAAGTGATGTTTCAGGATGAGATTTACACTCATAGTGTCCCATCTTCCCATGACTGTCATATAATGCTTTGAACCTAATGACAGTTTTGGCCTCCACCACCACCACCTCATTTGTTCCAATTGTCTATCACTCTGTGAAAGTGAATTTTCTTGTATTTCTTTGGCAGCTCTGTTTAGTTAGCTTAAAACTATGACCTCTTGTTCTTGAAGTTCCAGATCAAAAGAATTCTTCCTTATCAGATTTGTTGATTCCTGTTACTGTTTTTGTACATAATGATCTTCTATCTTCAAGCTTTTGCATATTTAATTCCTCTACTACCTCTCCCATTAGCTCTTGTCATTCAGTTTTGGAAGCCAATTAGTTGCATGTCTGCACGTTTTCCAGTTTGTTGATGTGCTTCTTAAGATATTGGCACCATACAACCACTACATACAGTATTCCAAATTTGGCCTCACAAAGGTCGTGAACAATTTCTTTAGTATTTCACCATCCATGTATTTAAAAGTAATTCTGAAATTGGAAAGCATAGCATAGGTTCCTCGCATGATGTTCTTTATGTGGTTCTCTGGTGACAGTTTTTTTATCTAGAACAACCTCTTAGAGTTCTTTCTTTATCAGAAATTGTTAATACTTTTTTTTACATAATTTGTAGGTTGTGTGTGGTCTATTTTCTCCTATTCCACATTCCATAGCATGGCATTTATTCACATTAAATTCCATGTGCCATGCTCTATACACCTATCTTGTCTGGGTCTTCTTTTAGAGCATGACAATTGCATATCTTAGCATCATCAGCAAACATGCTTATATAATTCTGTATTCCTTCTGGTAGGTCATTTATGTAGACAGTAAACATTACTGGTGTAAGAACTGAACCCTGTGGTACTCCACTTGTGACATTTCTCCAATCCAATATTGTACCTCCAGTTACAGTGTTTACCCCAGTTTTTGTATTTAATCTGTTCCCAGAGACAGTACGAAAACTGAAACAAATTTTCCCATGAGAAATAATGTAAATTGAATTAATTTGTTACACACACCCAAAAATATTAACTTAAATACATTTTATACAGAATACTAGAGTACTCATATTTTTTATACACAAAACAATCGAGTATAAATATAAACCATAAATAAAATAAGTAAACATTCAACTGCACTTCACTTTTTTACTTTTTTTTTGGAGGGTGAGGGGGTAGTTAAAAAGATGGAGAGGCATAGGTGAAGGTAAGTTTAAAAGTGGGACATACAGTGAGAGTTATGAAAGCAGGCGGGCTGTCTGCCTTGCTGACACGATATGTGGGAGTTGGCAGCTAAGCTAAACTTGCTCTCCCTTGTCAGGGAACTGTGTGTGAGAGGTACATCACATGTATTTGGCATACATATATGGATGTCTATAGATGAATACTGTGTAGTACTCGTATACAGTATACACACACTATGATGTTTCCACACGTGTTATGTTCTGTTTAAGGCTATTTATATTATTATTATTATTTATCGAGTTATATCCTGTATACACATGTATATTTATACACCACACACTTGCATAAACCACAAGTAATATTTAACACAGTAACTCTTCCCGTATTCTCTCATAGGGGAAGAGTTTCTGTGTTAAGTATTACTTGTGGTTTATGCAAGTGTGTGGTATATAGGGGGCTCGAGTTTTCCCTAGTAAATATGATTGAGTTGGGAGAACGTATATCTAATCTGTTTCCATTAGCTGGCGTCGTTGGGGGCTGTAGTCGTGGAATGACCGCCCATTTCACAACCCTTTTAACGATCTGCTTTGGTGTATTGGTTAGTGTACTGGCTGGTCACTTGGTTAACCTGAGTTCAATTCTCTCGTAGGGGAAGAGTTTCTTTTTTTTTTTTCCTGACTCGGTGAGGGTTTCTGCATTTGTGGGTCTTTGCCCTTGATGGGAGTTGGTACCAGTTAAGGGAATGCTGATAATATTGCTGGCCACTAGGGCTTTTATGATGTTAAGGGAGGGAGCATTGTCTGGGAAGTCCATTTCAGGGGAGACCATTCTTCTTATACATTTCTTTAACCACAGATCCGAATGATCCTGGTTTTGCTAAGTTTTCTAGGCAGGCATAGATTATACTACTCAGAATCTTTGTTGGTAAGTCACCTTTTACCTGTAATGTAGTGTTTATTGGATTGTTTGCTGGATTGTGTGATGCCTTATTTGTCCACACGTTTGTGGTAGTGATACCTGCATAGGTATTGTTGGCCATTGCTATCTTTTTTGCTGCAGCTTCGTTCTTTTTTTGTTTTAGGATATTCTTCCTTGTGGGAAAGATTGATGTCAGTGTGCGGTGAGGACCCCAACAATTGAGACATTTGGGGTTTGTTTTATCTGTGCACTCCCTGAAAATGTGTCCCTGCTGGCCACATTCAGAACATACTTTGATATCCCTATGTTGGCATTCTGTGGCTGTGTGGTCATATTTGTAGCATGTCCAACATGGGGTTATGTTGAAGTATTTTTCTTGTTCTAGGTTGTAGTTATCCGTGCTCAGGTGGTAGTAGTAGCAGTGAATATCTTGGCTGAGGGCTTTTTGTGCCATGGAGATTCCTTCAAATCTTACTTTCATCATAGTTGTCAATCTCGGCATGATAATTACTTCTTCTATCTTGGCCCATTCATTTCCCTTGGCCCTTGGTCATTGTTGGTTCTTTGTGATGGAGTTAGTTGTGATGTCATAGCTGATGGGGTTCTCTTGAGCATCACTTGATACTAAATACGGATCTTTCTACAAGTTGTGCCAGAAAACAGACATGTTTCAGAATTCTCCACTGTGATACTTTCGAAAAGGCATTTCTTTTTTATTTGGTTTGTTAGGAATACACACTATTCCCAGCCCAAATTAGAACACAACAGATGAAAAAAAATTGACAGTTCCGATTCTTGTTACTCTAAATATTTAAGCAAAAATTGCATATGTTGGAATCTGAATATAGTACTGTATTATTATGTTTAGTATTAAGAAATTTACACATTCAGGTCAACTTCAGTGGTTTAGTCCAAACTTTGATGTGTTCTAGGGTTGATTCTGTTATTAAGAATTATAATATTTTACCCCTGTAATATAAACCATCTCTTGTAATGCACTACAGCTTGAATGCTTGTTAGCATTCAAAAGAATGACTAGCATCATTCCGTCAACTTGTTACCTTTTAAAACTAAAGAAATATTAGAAGATATCCTCTATACTCTATGCAAAGTTTATTAGTGCAGGGACTTGACTTGCATCCCATATTTTTTATTTTATTTCTTTTACAATAGGACCAATTATCCTGTGAGTTGTTGATAAAATGTAAACTTGCATCTAACTCTTGACCTATACTTTGTTATCCCTCATAAAATAAACACACTGTTGTACGCTAAGCTTAGTATAATTAAAAATCAAACTTCATTGTTAAAACGTAAAATTGGGTAGGTGCAAATATACATTATCCAAGCTCATAGCAATTGCCTACTGTACTGTACTTTTTTATTTTATTCAGAGATAATTACCAGCAAACTTAGATTTTTATGAAGCAAATTACAGGTGATGGATGTTGTATAAGCAGACAATGAGTCACAATAACATGGCTAAAGATATAATGACCAAATCACACATCAGAAAGTGAAGAAATGATGACGTTTCAGTCCATCCTGGACCGTTATCAAGTCATGCACCAGAAAAGAGGAAAGTACAGTATAGGCAAATATAAGGTAAGAGAATGAAAAGAGAGGTAAGGAGCAGGGAAGATAAAGGAAAGAAAGGTAAGTTCTTAGCTTTCTTTTAGCTGCCCTCACCTCTCTTCTCACTCTCTTACTTTGCATATTTGCTTGCACCTTTCTCTCTTCTGTACGTTCTGTCTTCTGTTCATGCCCGTGCCATCTTCTGAGTGGTTTAATCTTCATTAATCCATCACTCTCTTCTGGTACTTGACTTGATGATGTGTAATTCGCTTTTCAATTATATTTAATAACTTCCCAACCTAGTGTTGTTAAGAATAAGAACTTAAAAATGTGAATATACAGTAATATCTACTTATTTAAACATTTACAAGAATGTACAATAGGTTATTAAAATAAAATTTGTGTAAATGGAACATAATACAGATTTATTCTGTAGTTCTAATCAGAGGTATCTAAAATGCTAAGATGAGCTCTTATGTATTTAATAATTTATTTCAGTATGTATTATTTTTTTATGTGATAATAAAAGGATTAATGACAGCTATGGTTTTTTACCTTATATAATCTTATTCTTAAAATGGTATTTTAATCTGAATGGATTCATACATTTCATTAACTGAGCTCTTACTTCATGAATTATGATAAAATTTGAATATAATCACTCCCTATACAGCACACAGCATCACAATTCAGGACAAAGTATAATTGAAGCAAATTTTCTGCATTTTCCCAAGGATAGAGCATTATTACAGTATCTGTGGTTATCGTATAGGGGGAAATAATGCTGGTATGAGAGGGAGGTTGTATGGGGGAAGTAATGCTGGTATGAGAGGGAGGTTGTATGGGGAGAGTAATGCTGGTATGGCAGGGAGGTTGTATGGTGGAAGTAATGCTGGTATGGCAGGGGGGTTGTATGGTGGAAGTAATGCTGGTATGGCAGGGGGGTTGTATGGTGGAAGTAATGCTGGTATGGCAGGGGGGTTGTATTGGGTAGTAATGCTGGTATGGCAGGGAGGTTGTATGGTGGAAGTAATGCTGGTATGGCAGGGGGGTTGTATTGGGTAGTAATGCTGGTATGGCAGGGGGTTGTATTGGGTAGTAATGCTGGTATGGCAGGGGGGGTTGTATTGGGTAGTAATGCTGGTATGGCAGGGGGGTTGTATTGGGAAGTAATGCTGGTATGGCAGGGAGGTTGTATTGGGAAGTAATGCTGGTATGGCAGGGGGGGTTGTATTGGGAAGTAATGCTGGTATGGCAGGGGGGTTGTATTGGGTAGTAATGCTGGTATGGCAGGGGGGGTTGTATTGGGTAGTAATGCTGGTATGGCAGGGGGGTTGTATGGTGGCAGTAATGCTGGTATGGCAGGGGGGTTGTATTGGGAAGTAATGCTGGTATGGCAGGGGGGGTTGTATTGGGTAGTAATGCTGGTATGGCAGGGGGGTTGTATTGGGAAGTAATGCTGGTATGGCAGGGGGGGTTGTATTGGGTAGTAATGCTGGTATGGCAGGGAGTTGTATTGGGAAGTAATGCTGGTATGGCAGGGGGGTTGTATTGGGTAGTAATGCTGGTATGGCAGGGAGGTTGTATTGGGTAGTAATGCTGGTATGGCAGGGATGTTGTATTGGGTAGTAATGCTGGTATGGCAGGGGGGTTGTATGGTGGCAGTAATGCTGGTATGGCAGGGGGGTTGTATTGGGTAGTAATGCTGGTATGGCAGGGGGGTTGTATTGGGTAGTAATGCTGGTATGGCAGGGAGGTTGTATGGTGGAAGTAATGCTGGTATGGCAGGGGGTTGTATTGGGTAGTAATGCTGGTATGGCAGGGGGGGTTGTATTGGGTAGTAATGCTGGTATGGCAGGGGGGGTTGTATGGTGGCAGTAATGCTGGTATGGCAGGGGGGTTGTATGGTGGCAGTAATGCTGGTATGGCAGGGGGGTTGTATGGTGGCAGTAATGCTGGTATGGCAGGGGGGTTGTATGGTGGCAGTAATGCTGGTATGGCAGGGGGGTTGTATGGTGGCAGTAATGCTGGTATGGCAGGGAGGTTGTATGGGTGGTAATGCTGGTATGGCAGGGGGGTTGTATGGTGGCAGTAATGCTGGTATGGCAGGGAGGTTGTATTGGGTGGTAATGCTGGTATGGCAGGGGGGTTGTATTGGGTAGTAATGCTGGTATGGCAGGGGGGTTGTATTGGGTAGTAATGCTGGTATGGCAGGGAGGTTGTATTGGGAAGTAATGCTGGTATGGCAGGGGGGTTGTATTGGGTAGTAATGCTGGTATGGCAGGGGGGTTGTATTGGGTAGTAATGCTGGTATGGCAGGGGGGGTTGTATTGGGTGTAATGCTGGTATGGCAGGGGGGTTGTATTGGGTAGTAATGCTGGTATGGCAGGGAGGTTGTATTGGGTAGTAATGCTGGTATGGCAGGGGGGGTTGTATTGGGTAGTAATGCTGGTATGGCAGGGGGGTTGTATTGGGTAGTAATGCTGGTATGGCAGGGAGGTTGTATTGGGTAGTAATGCTGGTATGGCAGGGATGTTGTATTGGGTGGTAATGCTGGTATGGCAGGGGGGTTGTATTGGGTAGTAATGCTGGTATGGCAGGGGGGGTTGTATGGTGGAAGTAATGCTGGTATGGCAGGGGGGTTGTATTGGGTAGTAATGCTGGTATGGCAGGGGGGTTGTATTGGGTAGTAATGCTGGTATGGCAGGGGGGGTTGTATGNTTTAAATACAAATATGCCCATGGTAAGGCATTTAAAATGAAGATTATGTTTCTATCTTTCTTGAGACGTATAAACCTCTTACGTTTATTACGATTCTGCGTGAAATAAGCCTTGTTCTGAGATGAATATTGCGGATTTCCAGCTCTCCGACCGATGAAAAATGCAACTTTTATACAACTGCAAATATCTTCATTTTACTTTAAATTTTGTCCTGAAAGAGTTTTCATATATAGATCCAGTTCTGCCGTTCTTCTGACATAAAAAGACCTTTGGTTTAATAAGTTATCAAGATGTTTTCAACAATATTACTAGGGCGTTCACCGATTCAACATGGGCGACCCTTTGGAAACGCATGGAACGCAACACTTGGGTTGACCCGATTGAGCAGACTGGTTATATTCCAACAGGGTGTGAGACATTGACATTCCTAAGGGTGGCACAGAGGGTCGTGGAGGCCCGAGTACCAGCAGCACCTTGCCGCCGCCACACCACGCTACAGTCTGCCTCGCTTACACCACACACCTCTCCAAAATAGAGAAACTTCTCTGGTTACTGGTAAATTTGTACAATATTTCTTAGTGCTTAGAACAGAACAATAATATACACTGGAATCCTGATCTAACCACAGTTCCCGTGGCAGAATGCCCGTTGGCCCACATGAGGCAGCTCCCATTTATATCCACCCATCCCACTCATATACATATCCAATCCACGTTTGAACCAATGAAGGGACCACACCTCCACCACGTTACGCGGTAATTGGTTCCATAAATCAACAACCCTGTTACTGAACAGGGTTTGTTCAGTAACAGGTCTTTCCTAATCTAAACTTATCCTATTTATATCTATTGTTTCGTGTTCTGTCTTGTGTTGATACTTTTAATACTCCACTATATCGACTTTATGTCCATTCATCCGCTTGTAAACCTCTATCGTGTCACCTCTAACTCTTCGTTTCCAGTGAATGCTATTTAAGCTTTCTTAATCTTTCTTCATATGACAGGTTTCTAATATGGGGATTAACTTTGTCATCCTACATTAGATGCGTTCGAGTGAATTTATATCCATTGTATAGTACGGCGACCAAAACTGAACTGCATACTGTAATCTAAATGGGGCCCTAACCAGAGCAAGATATAGCTGAAAAACAACACCAGGTGTCTTGTTACTAACGCTTCAATTATAATAATAAAATAATATAATAGTTTATTCAGGTAAGGTACATACATACAAGAGATTTTACAAAATGCATAGATTTTTATGATGATAAATGAATCCCAGTGTCTTATTTGCCTTATTATGAACATTTATGCATTGATTTTTTTGTTTTTAAATTCTTACTAATCATAACTCCCAGAGCCCTTTCGCAATCGGACTTCGCAATCTCAACACCATCTAGCTCGTATCTTGTAACTATCATCATTACCTAACCTCAAAACCTTACATTCTGGGGGTGTTCAATTAAAGTACTCGCTTAGTCACTTGATTGTGTTTGCGGGGGGTTGAGCTTCAGCTCTTCAGTCGAAGGTCAATCCTCGCAAGCAGGTGTACTAGGCTTGTCCATACAGCACGCCACCGATTCCCTTCTTAACCAAGTTTTTCCTAAGGGCTGTGTACGGTATCGGTTCCTTTTAGCAAGCATTTTTAGTGTCTGGGTGTCCTGTTTCGTCTTTACCTTAAGGCCCCTGGTTAGCTCCACAGGTCTTTGGTGTGGATTATCATTGATTGCCCCACTGAACCCACACTTACTTCTTGAGAGTGTGAGGGATGTCCATCGCTTTTGCTACATGATGGTGGTCATTTGTTTTCTGTGATATGCCACCTGTCGAGTGGGTATAACCCTCTACCCAGATGCCTGTGACGTTTGAGTTCACTGGGTCTGCTTTAGTCTGGGTTCACTGGGTCTGCCTATATCTATTGATTTTCTGCATTTTATTTTAGTGTTGATGAAGCTTAACAGGCAGCGACCACTTTTAGTTCATTTGCCCATTTTTGTTGCAGTATGCAGTTTGATTCTCAAGTGGTTGCTCAAGAGTTGGCCCATTTGGGTTTTTAGGGATTTGAGGTTGCAGCAGCTGAGGAATTCTATTTTTGATTTTATTTTATTTGTATAGACATTGGTACCTTCGTTTGTAAATTTAATCCGTTCCCAGAGATGGTTCGAAAACCAAAACTAATTTTCCCATAAGAAATAATGTAAATTTAATTAATCCATTCCACATCCCAAAAATGTTTACTTAAAAATACATTTTATACATACTACTACTCATATTTTATACTATAGTATTTATAAGTACTGTACAGTATATCTAACCTTTATTGAGGACTCTTGTTGGTGTATGGAAGACAGTGAGGAGGATGAGAGGTGTTAGTGTTTGGAAGGAGAGTCCCCTTCCATTATAACAGTAGTTACCTTACCTTGAGGCAGTGATGACATCTCTCATACATTTTCTTAAACAGTTAAACGATCTGCCAAATCATTTGACAACCAGGTACCAATTCAACTGTCGGGTAAACAGAGGCTACAGTTAAGGATTGACGCCCAGTAAGTCCTTCCTGGCCAGGATACGAACCCAGGACAAAGCGCTCGCGAAACACCAGGCGACTGTCTTGACACTATGCCACGGGGACTGTGACCACTATGCCATGGGGACTACTGACAAGAGTTCTTGCATTCTTGTAAAGCCACTAGCACGCATTGCACCTCGGGCAGGTCCTTAATTCTAATTTTCCCTGGAATACGACCCACCAAATCGTTTAAAAACCAGGTACCCATTCATTGCTGGGTAAACAGAGGCTACAGTTAAGGATTGGCATCCAGTCAGTCCTCCCCGGCCAGGATACAAACCCAGCCCAAAGAGCATGTGAAGCGCTGGGCGAGTGTTTTATCACTACGCCACAGGGACTGCTCTTGGTTCTATGTTCACCTTTCTCTTTCCACTTTCCATCTGGCATGGTACACGGGCAGTCTTTAATCCCCTCCCACCCCTTGCTCTGTTCTCTGGAAAATCTAAGGGGTTTTGGAGTCCGGGTTGCACTTACTGGGGGAAAACATGAAAATGGAAATGGGGTCACTTAAGCAAAGGTGAGAGACATAAGGAATTATATTTTACAATTTATATTTATGAAGCATTAATTTAGCAAGAGGGTTAGTAGTCTTGAATTTTCCTTCTCTGTTCTGTTTGATGCTACTCGCCTAGTTGTGCTTGCAGGGGTTGAGCCTTGGCTCTTTGGTCCTACCTCTCAACTGCCAATCAACTGGTGTACAGATTCTAGAGCCTATTGGGCTCTTATCAAATCTACATCTGAAACTGTGTACGGAGTCTGCCTCCACCACATCACTGCTTAATGCATTCCATTTGTTAACTACTCTAACAATATGAAAATTCTTTCTAATGTCTCTGTGGCTCATTTGGGTACTAAGTTTCCAACTGTATCCACCTGTTGTGTTCCACCCATGCTAACAAGTTTCTTTGTCCACCCTGTCAATTTCCCTGAGAATTTTGTAGGCGTTTATGTCTCCACGTACTCTTCTGTCTTCCAGGGACGTGAGGTTTAGCCTTTCCTTATTACACTAATCATGTGTGCATCTCTTAGATTTAGTAAAGCTTTTACAGGCAAAGACATCATGTACATGTCGAAATGTCAAAACTACTCGACTTTTGTCTACATGATGCTGTCAATGTAACAACATAGTGCTCGTGGTATTACAGTATGTTAATATATACAGTTTAGTTAGATTATAACATTCTACATCTTTATTTACCAACAAAGTACAGACAGTTTTATAATCATATTAATGAGTAGTTACAATTATATGAATAATTAAACAAATAATAATTACTGTACTTTAACAGGTAACTATGGCAGATGACATTGATGACCTACTGGATGAGGTGGAAGAAAGTTTCACAAATTCTAAGTTAAGAAAAAAAGATAAAATTTGGTAAGTTTAAATTTGACTTAAGTTGCAGTCATGATTAAAGGGCAGAGGGAACTGAGCTAGGAATTTTTGTAAATTGTAAATGTAATACATTTACATAAAAGGAGGAGCGATGAACACTAGCATTACCAGTTATTTGTGACTACGGTATTTTGTTTTTGTCAGAAATTAAGCTATGGAGGAGGGGAAAATCAATATTAAATACTTACATGTGCATTAATCTTTTACCATAGCTGAGAATTCTGTGAAAATAGAATAATTTTTTGGAACTGTTGCTTGATTGTTTCTTATAGAGCATATTCTACCATAATTTAATATTTTTCCAGCCCAAAACATAAACTTAAGAAAAAATAAGAGTGTGTTAGGGCACTTCTAGAGATAAACTTAAATTCATATGGATGAAATAATTGTAACATTTAACAGTTGTCAGGAGGGCTCGTAATTGTGGCTATTGGTGCTTGCTACCTGGCAATCTCCACCCAATTCAACCCACGCTAGGTCCTCGTGAATCATATATAAGCCTTGGCAGAGCTACAGATGTTAGCTTTCAATGTTGATGTTTTGTCCGTCCCATTTTTTAAGTATTCTTAGGCATTTTTTTTCACCTCTGGCCTGTTAATGTGCCTCCTGGACCATCCTGGTCTTTGGAAGAGGTTTTGGTTTTTCTCTCCTTGCCTTGGTTTACAGTTGCCCTCTCAGTCTGGGATTGTTTCTTCAAAGCCTTGTTTTCATTAACCTTTGCTTCAAGATGTCAAATTGGGGAGCCTCTAATCACTTCACTTTGGAAGTGAAGATTTTGCTCATTTGGTCTTTGGGGCTGTTTCTTTTGTTTACATCCCTCCTTCCTTTCTGGCTTCCAGGAAGGGTGCTTCTATGTCTTGGGCAGATATTCAGGCCCCTGGGGTTTTTGTGGTTCAACAGGGCGCTGGCAGCTCGTTACTTAGTGAACAGTCTTGGTATGTTCTGGTGTAACATGGGACGAGGTTTAGGCACTCTCTTGTCCTTTTCCCTGCCCGTGAATGAACTTAAACCCAAGACCCAGAGCTAACTCTTAGCTGAGTCCCATGCCATGTGGTCTTAGACGTTTGATCGTCTAAGATTCTACAGACACATGACATCGACACCAGGCTTTCTAGCAAACTCAAGGATCTTAATCACTGCCACCACCAGACCATTATTTAATGCTGTCAATTAATTGGGGTCTGGACCAATTAATTAACTCTTAACCCTTGGGGTAGGGTATCCCCAATTTCTTGGAACGGGAAGTATTAGTTATGTTAAGTGTGGGAATTAGCTTGAAAACAAGGGAATATATCAGACATTGACCTGGACTAGGCTTGCTGCTTACTGAATCTTGGCTTAGTCCAACAAAGCAGGCTCGTGCAGACCACGGCCAAGACAATCATATATAAATGTAATAAATGGAAAAACTTAGAAATACAAAAGTTCTTACTCACAGTTTATTATGCAAAACTATAAAAAGTAACTAATAAAAATCACTCCCTAAAAACTTAACACTTTCTAAATGACCTATTATCCTACTGAGGCATGGATGGTGAATTTACTCTACTAAACTTCACAGCAACTTTTACCGTAATCTAAGAAGACCAGCTGCTGGTGTTTCTGGTCCTTGGGGAGGTTGAGATAGTGACCTACCCTGAGCTGCTCCACAACCACACTGACTCTCCTAGCTCTCCTCAGGATTGAGGCTAGTGAGTATTACTCCGCCAGGTTTATCAATTTACCAAGCAGGGTTTAACTTGAAGAAACTAATCTCATATCCTAGCCAAACCAGAAGGTTGAATTATTATTAAAGCTGGTGGTAATTAAATTAGACATCTTGGAAAATTACAATTAGTGCTATGAATGAGTTCTTTGTGGGTATTAATCTAGAAAATCTTACTTTGTGAAGTGAACTGAATTCTGTACTTTGTGAATTAATGAATATGGAGGGTTCTGGTGACCCCCCTTGATCCAGGTCGGGTCGAGTACGCTGCTCGACGAACTAGTACCCCTCCCTACTGACGTTACTTTCTTTGTGCCAGTATATGGACCCTGATCTTGACTTTACATACATGTAACTTAACATACATTTTTTAAACCAGATTAGTTATTACTGTAATTACTGTGATTGCTGATATATTCATTACTTGTTGCATTAAAACAAAGGAGACGGCCATCTTGTATTCTAAACGTGTTAATCCCTTTAATCCCTTTGGATATGACCTTTTCTGGCTACTCAGGTAGGAACTCTCGTCTGACTGCAGCTTTCCAAAACCCCATGGACCAATGTAATAACTATGACTGAGAATCTATAATAATAATCCTCCACAACAAGCTTAGTTTGTTACACTGGGCTTCTATGGCTTTGGGATGGTTAATTCATCACAAGCTTCCCTTCCTGGGAGTTATTTTCTGTGGAACTCTTCCACCCCGGGTGAGTACCCCTTTTTGTTTTCTCCATGGTAGCATATCACCGAGGAGCCACCATTAGGAGTCTTCCCAGAAAACCAGCATTGAATGTAATGAACTGCCACTTTCTGGATGGTCCTTGGTGGCTCCTTGGGGCCGTCCTTTTCTCAGTTTGAGGCTTTGGTTTTCTGTTTTCCAGGCTATATGACTGAAAGCTTAAGTGTGGTGGTGTAAAAAGGAAGGTCCACAGCTTCCTGGTGGTGTTCAGGTGTAACTAAAGTAAGAATAGCTTCACCACTGAGTGGTTTATGAATCTTGGGTATTTGCTGTTCTGTTTTCTGTTGTTTCTTTATGTTATTGTATTTTGTTTTGAAATGCCTCTATTTCAAGTGGCCTTTTCTTGGTTAGGGTGATTTACGAACCCCTGTTCCTTTCACCTTTAGGAGGAGAGCCAGGTTTTGGCCTCTGGTCCTCAGTGGGCTAATATATATGATTCACAAGAGCCTGACATGGATTGAAATGGGTGTAGCTTGCCAGGTAGCATGTACTAAGGAACCACCAAAAATCCAATCGAAAGAGGCATTTCATTACATTCAAAGCTTTTTTTTTTTTTTTTTTTTTTTTTTACAGTGAAAGTGTCAAGTCAGATGACCTGAAAGATCTGCTTGATGAGTTTGAACCACCGCCACAACCAATAGACACAGGCAACATTTCAGACATTACCAGCTCAAAGTCAGGAGGGAGTAGGAAGTGTAGTACACCCATCCTCAGTGGGACAACTTGCCCAAAAGGAATGTCAACAGGTGCCACACTCAGGTCAGTTTTAACTCGTATTTGAATTTATTACCATGATATCCATGATGCAAAAGAATGGGGTTATTATGTGCATTATTTGGTATTACAAGTAGGGATACCTTGTAGTTTTCACTCACACAAAGTTTCATGTTTGTATATAGGGGGTACAAGAAATATCCTTATTGTTATAGCTCCCTGGTTGCAGATTTTAAATTCCTTTTAAAATCATTCAAGATGCAGAGGGGGAGGTCCTAAATATTTAAAAGTAATAAGCATAGTTGCACCAAAATTAATGTTCATGTTTCATGAAACAAGGGCATTACTCTTAGTTGTAAATAATACCCTAAAAAGTTTTTAAATAGTCAATTACACTGTAGTGGAACCTTGAAAATCTGAACTAAAAGAGTTCCTTGCATATTTTCATATCTACATTCTGAACTTTTAAATACAGCAATTTCTATTAATATTGTTTTGGGCTGAAGCTTCTTAGTTGCTGTCTGAGCAATTATGGTCCTCCAAGGACTTGTATTGCCCAGTAGGCTCTGTGTGATTATGTCTTATTTAAGTTCCACGACAAGGAACTTTTCAGTTGGTCTTTTCAAGGTAAAAGAAGTCCAGCAATCATTGAGTGATTCACTCACTCTAATAAGAGTAAGCTATACACTCAACATCCCGGGGACGACCGGGGAGCCGGTCGGCCGAGCGGACAGCACGCTGGACTTGTGATCCTGTGGTCCTGGGTTCGATCCTAGGCGCCGGCGAGAAACAATGGGCAGAGTTTCTTTCACCCTATGCCCCTGTTACCTAGCAGTAAAATAGGTACCTGGGTGTTAGTCGGCTGTCACGGGCTGCTTCCTGGGGGTGGAGGCCTGGTCGAGGACCGGGCCGCGGGGACACTAAAAAGCCCCGAAATCATCTCAAGATAACCTCAAGATAGATCCCTAGCAAAGAATAATTGGCAAAACAAGGTACCCTAGTTACCACTCTTCTAGCTACCTGTACTGGTTAAGAAACAAACCTACCCCAGCCACCACCCGTCACCACAACAGTTTAGTGGAACCAGCGATATCCTTTGTTATGGCTTTTTATGGAGTGTCATTATACTGTACTCAATACTATTGCTTCTTACCATTCGGCCTTGACAGAGCCTCTTACTTGCTTTTGTGGGTGGATATTTCAGTTCCCTATCTCCTCAAGTTGTTTGGGGTTTTCCCTTAGAGCCATAGGTTCCCGGCCCTTTCGTCCCACTGGTCAGACCTCTGTGCTTAGGGCTTTCTTTTCTTATTGTTTATTTTTTCCAAAGTTAGTGTTCTTAGTAGCTGCTGACATAGTTGACAGTGGTTTATTTGAATACTTTTTCTATAGGTTCAATAAGAGTCTTGCAAATAATCTGAAGGAAAGTCTAGTACATAATATTACTTGCTTAGAAATATCACTCATTTTAGAAGGGAAATGCAGGTACTTTACCGTATTTCTATCAATAATAAGGAATTTTAATACAGTATATTAAATAACTGTTATTCATTTGATATTAATGCATGAGTTTGACTGTCAAACTATTCTTTTCTGGGGGGAGCCCCGTCGGCTCCCCGGAGCTATCCCAGGCTGATATGCTAATGTCAGACTTTGGCATCAGTCATGTGTATGGAGTTCTTAGGCCTACCGGGAACCACGGCCAGAACCGGGCCCCCTCAGAGAGGCACGGGGAGCAATGGCCTATAGAAGCCCCCGTGTGGTTGGAAGCATTCTATGTCTGCCATCGACCGGGACAGGCACCCAGAAAGGTAAGCGCCCCAAAACAAACCCCTATTCTGGTTAAAATTGCTACCAAAAGCCGAACTAGTGGATAGAACTCCCAAAAGAAAAACTAGCAAACTAGTGTGACGTCACACGCTGCCGCGCCGCTGTCTGCGCAGCTCCCCCCTCCCCGGGAGGGGGAAGGGGGAGCCCCAGACCCTCCGCGCCGGCTACCCACCCTCAGTTCTTGAGGCTGATGCTATAGGCGAAGGTCGTGTGCTCTGGCTCCGGTGTTCGCTACAACACTGTGCTTGCGTGTGGTGTTTGTTTTCTGGGTGCGAGAGCCAGGAGTAATTTTGGTACTCGGGCTGCATGCGCCTAGGGTTTCCTTCCCTAGGTGCCCTGTAAGTACTACCCTTGGGGCTTGGGGCCACCTTCCACAGGCTCCTTGGGATCTGCCTCTGCTGGTCCGTTTTACCTTTTTCGGTTTTTCGGCCGCCTGTTGGGCTCTTGGGTGTTCTGTTCTCCCTTGTTACTGGCAGGTAAGAGGCAGTTTGCACTGGTAGGGGCGCAGGGTGCTGCACAGCTTGTATTCCCGACATAGCGGCCGGCTCTGTTCCCTGGGGTTCGCTGTCCTCTTGCGGGGTTTTGTTTTTCTTTTTGTTTTTGCCTGGTGGGGGGTTCTGTCATATTCGTTCCTTTGTTCTAACCCTGTCACGGTTATTCTCGATGGCGCCCCCTGCTAGGTCCCCGTGAGTGTACACGTCCCTGGGGTACAGCTTTAGAAGTTCGATTGGTAGTTTTGGGCGCCGGTTAGCAGCTCCCTGCCTGGGACTACCTGAGCGCGAGTCCTCTTAAAGTAAACGCTCAGGACCCTGGGAATCCCCTAGGGGGCGCGTGGGTCCGATGGATGTGACCCCGGAGTCCCCACTCGCGGTGTGCGAGTTTGAGGGTTGCTCGGTCCCTTTGTCTCAGGGTGACCCTCATTGTTTTTGCCTCTGCCATGCTGCCTGTTGGGTCGGTGATACTTTCGACCCTGAGTCCTGTGAGTGTTGCTGCTTGCTTGTGACTCAATTTACCCAATCCTCTGATGATTCTCTTCGGGTACAGGCAGCGCGTGCGTTGCAGGCTAGGTTTCGTCTGTTGCAACGCGCTAGGTTGGTTGCTCACCCGGATGCCCCGAGGCTGCCCCGCTTTGCTTTTCGTGACCCGGACTTGGGGGTGGGGGTCGCTTCGATCCTGGTTCAGTCCGCGCCTCCTCGTCCTTCCCCTACTGCTCGTTCTGGTCCCCCCCCCTTGCTTCCAGCCCCGAAACGTCTGAGGGTTTCGGGGTCGGAGCAGGGGTTCCTTGATCTTGAGACTCGGGCAGCTTCGGGGGGTGCCCCTTCCGGGGGAGCGGCAGAGGCATTCGAGTCTTGTCTCCCGGCCGAAGCTTCGGGGTCTGACCAGTGGGCCCCCCTTCCTTCCGCTGTTCCGGCTGCTCCGTCCTTGTCTTGTGGGGTCGGGGCTTGGGGAGAGGACTCGGCCTCGGGTCCTGTGGTGTTGGACCTCGAGGCTGGGGAGGGGCTGACTTGGGGGCCTTGGGCTCCGCTGGACCCCGCCTGGGTTTTTCTTCCCTCTGAGCGGGGCTTACTGTTACAAGGAGTGGGGTTCTCTTTTCCCCCCTCTGCGTACGAGTTGGATTTGGTGTCGGCCCCTCCCCGGGTTCGGTTCCGTGTTCCCCCGGGTTCGTCGGTTCCGTCTTTCCGGAGGTTTTCGGCTTATCGCATCCAACCTGGTGAGGTGCGAGCGGCCTTTGCAGCTTACCTCCTGCGGGACCCGGATTATGCCTCTGATATGGATCCATCTGAGTTCAGGTTTGGGACTTCGTTCCCTTTCTGGCTCCGTTACGAGGTTCCGGAGTCTTCCTGGCTAGCAGCCTGCCCTTTGTTTGTTTTGGATTCCTGGCATTCCTTCTGTCGTTCCCGCACGTTGGAGTGGCGGGAAGCTTCCACGGTGATTCAGGTTTTCCTGGGGGGCGAGCTTGAGTACCTGAATGAGTGCTTGTTTGCCCCTGCCCTTCCCCGCGATGTGGGCGTTATTCAGCTTCATGTGCAGGTTCCTGTCCTTTCGGCGGCGCTGGTTGCGGAGGATTTGCGCGCCCGGGGCCTTTTGGCTTCGGCCTTGCGGTTCTTTTCCATCCTGGAGCTGTCCTCGGATTGGCTCGTGGAGGATGTGAGGACGCTTGGGTCCGTCCCAGGGTCTGGCGCCTTGTCCTCGGCGGCGCGCTCGTTCGCTGCCTTGTTGAAGCTGTTCACGCCGATTTTGCGGGATGCGGTTTCCCTGTTTTATGCTTCCCGTCTCGCGTGTCGGCAGGCGGTGCTGGGTTCCTCCGTGGAATCTGCTTGGGCTCTGGCTCTTAGGCGTTCTTCCCCCTTTTGTCCTCTTCTTTTTGAGGAGTCGGCCGTGGCGCAGTTTATTCAGGCTGCGTCGGCGGCTTGTCGTCCGATGTCGGACTTGTTGGTTTTCCGGGGGTCCCGGGGTGGGTCTTCCCGGCGGGGTCGTGCCAGAGCTCGGGGTTCCTCTCGTCGTGGTAGGCCTCTGGTGTCAGGTTCGGGTTCGGCTCCTGCTGCGGACCCGCCCTCGTCTGGTCGGCGCGGTGTTCGCCCTGTGCGGGGTTCTGGGTCTCGTAAGGGGCGCCGGCCCTTTCGCGGTTTGCCCCGTTGACGGGGCGATGGGGGGGCGGCTTGCGCTGTTCGCCCGCGCCTGGTCCCACGATTCGTGGGCCTTTCAGGTCGTGTCTTGCGGTCTGCGGTGGCGTTGGGTGGCCCCTCCCCCTTTGGGGGGTTCGGGGCTGGCAGGGCAAGTTTCTTCCCCTGTGCTCCGTCGCGTCGTCTTGGAGTGGGTACGTTTGGGCGTCGTCGAACCGACGTCGTCCCTCAGATGGGTTTCCCGTCTGTTTCCGGTTCCGAAACGGGACTGCGCGGACCTGAGGTTCATTCTGGACTTGTCCCGTCTGAACCCCTGGGTTTATTGCCCCTCCTTCCGGATGACTACGCTGTCTCAGGTTCGGCTCCTTTTGGAGCCGGGCGCTTGGATGGTGTCCCTGGACCTCCGGGACGCTTATTGGCATGTCCCGATTCATCCGCGGTTCAGGGACTGGCTCGGTTTTGTGGTGGGGCTTCAGAGTTACCGCTTTCGTTGTCTCCCGTTCGGGTTGAACCTGGCACCTCGCGTGTTCACGCGCCTTACACGGGTAGTAGTGGCTCGGTTGCGTCTCCTAGGAGTTCGGGTGTTGGCCTACCTCGACGACTGGCTGGTCTGGGCTCCCAGCCGGTCTGCTTGCTTGCTAGCCAGGGATTTGGTTCTTTCCCAGCTCGCCGGGTTCGGGTTCCTGGTGAACTGGAGGAAGTCCCATCTGGTTCCCTCTCAGGTTCGGACTTGGCTGGGTCTCGTTTGGGACTCTCGCACCTCCTCCTTGTCTCTCCCTCCGGAGTCTCTCCAGCGGCTGCGGTCCCGCCTTCGTCTGTTTCTGGTGGGCCCTCGGGTCACCCGGCGGTTGCTCGAGGGGCTGTGCGGGAGCCTGAACTTCGCGATGCTGGTCTACCCGCCGGGTCGGGTTTGGCTTCGTCGGCTGTTCTGGTTCCTTCGGGGTCACCCCTTCCGCCTCTCTCGCGATCGCAAGGTTCGACCCCCGGGGGCCTTGCGTCGGTTGCTGCGTCACCGGCTTCCTCTTCGGGTTTTTCGGGGTTCGGTGCCATGGCGCCTTCCCGAGCCCTCGCTCGATGTGTACACGGATGCGTCGTCTCTAGGCTGGGGTTTTGTGACCAGTGCTCACCAGGCCGGCCAGGGGCGTTGGGGTCCGTCCTTCCGTCGAGCTCACAGCACGGTGCGGGAGTTCGCGGCGGTGTGGTTTGCTCTTCGGAGGATTCAGGTGGCCCGCGGATCAACGATCCGGCTCCATTCGGACTGCTCTCCAGTGGTTCATTGCCTGAACCGCGGGGGTTCGATGCGGTCCTTGTCTCTTTGGGGTTGGTCGCTTCGGGTGACTCGTCTGCTGAGTTCTCGGGGTTTGGCTCTCCTGGCTGTTCACGTACGGGGCGTGTCCAACGTCTTGGCGGACGCCCTGTCTCGCTTCGTTCCCCTCTCCACGGAGTGGACGGTCGACGACGAGTCCTTCCGCTGGCTTTGCCAGACGTTCGGGCGTCCCGAGGTGGACCTCTTCGCGTCGGCGTGGTCGCGGCGTCTTCCCGTGTATGCGGCGCCCTTCCCCGATCGCGAGGCCGTCGGGGTCGACGCCTTGCGGCTCGACTGGTCGAGGTGGAGGTTCCTGTACCTCTTTCCCCCGGTTCAGCTGTTGCTCCAGGTCCTGACTCGCTTAGAGACTTACCAGGGGAGAGTTGTCCTTCTGGCCCCTTGGTGGCCGGCCCAGCCTTGGTTTCCGTTGCTGGTTGCTCGGTGTCCGAACCCGAGGGTTTTTCCGCGGCTCCGCCTCTTTCAGCAGATCGGGCCGGTACGTCACGTGGCTGGTTCGATCTTCTCCTCGAGTCTTCGCGTATGGTATTTTTGACTCGAGTTTATCATCATCTCTATGGTGATCAGGTGGCCTCCTTGTTGGTGTCTCACCTGCGGGCTTCCTCTCGGCGGCAGTATGAAGTTTCCTGGCGGTCCTTCTCTTTCTTTTTGCGTCTTCGTCGTGTTCATTCCTTGTCTGTTCGGGTGGTCTTGTCCTTCCTCTCGTGGTTGTTTCAGGACCGTCATCTTATGCCTAACACTGTCGCCTCCTATCGTGCGGCGCTGGCGGAGCCGCTTCAGCTTGCTTTCGGCATCGATGTCACGTCTGCGCCGTTTCGCAAGCTGTCTCGTGCTTTGTTTCACCTCCGGCCTGCTCATGCGCCGCCTGAGCCGTCCTGGTCTTTGGACAGGGTGCTCGCTTTCCTTTCGTCTCCTCGTTTCGTTGTGGCCCCTTCGGTCCGGGATTGTTTTTCCAAGGCTCTTTTCTTGTTGGCTTTGGCCTCTGGGGGTCGGGTCGGGGAGCTTCATGCTCTCCTCCGGCGCAGGGGCTTCTGCTCTTTTGGTCGTGGTGATAGTTTTGTTCGTTTGCAGCCGTCTCCTTCTTTTCTGGCAAAGAATGAGACTGCTGCGTTCCGGAGGGGTCCGTGGGTGGTTGATGCTTGGTTGGTCAGGCCGGGGGTGCATCATGTTTTGTGTCCGGTTGCGGCGCTTCGCCGTTATTTGCGCGCCACGGCTTCTGTGTCCGGGGACGCGCTTTGGGTTGATCCGGTTTCCCTTCTTCCCTGTTCGCGGGTGCGGGTCTCTCAGGTCGTCCGCAGGGTTATTAAGTCTAGCCAGCCTGCGGTCTATCCCCGTGCCCATGACGTTCGGAAGTTCGCGGCGCTTGCTGCCGTTTTTGGGAATATGTCGTGGTCTGATATTCGGGCGCGGGGTTTTTGGCGGTCGAACAGGGTCCTGGCTGCTCGTTACCTTGTCAATGTCCCTGGGCCCCGGCGGGCCTGTGTTGCGTTGGGTCGGCGGTTGCAGCCCGTTGTCTCGGCTTCGAGTTGAGGAGTGAGCGACGACCGCCTCCCGGGTAAGTCCCTCTCTTTTTTCCGTCTGTGGGTAGTTAGCTCCGGGGAGCCGACGGGGCTCCCCCCAGAAAACCAGCGTTGAATGTAATGAAACGCCATTTTCTGGGTGAGTCCCGGAGGCTCCCCGGCATCCCTCCCTCCCTCCGGTCGGCGGTTTTTTTCGCGTTTTTGACATCCAGCCTCAAGAACTGAGGGTGGGTAGCCGGCGCGGAGGGTCTGGGGCTCCCCCTTCCCCCTCCCGGGGAGGGGGAGCTGCGCAGACAGCGGCGCGGCAGCGTGTGACGTCACACTAGTTTGCTAGTTTTTCTTTTGGGAGTTCTATCCACTAGTTCGGCTTTTGGTAGCAATTTTAACCAGAATAGGGGTTTGTTTTGGGGCGCTTACCTTTCTGGGTGCCTGTCCCGGTCGATGGCAGACATAGAATGCTTCCAACCACACGGGGGCTTCTATAGGCCATTGCTCCCCGTGCCTCTCTGAGGGGGCCCGGTTCTGGCCGTGGTTCCCGGTAGGCCTAAGAACTCCATACACATGACTGATGCCAAAGTCTGACATTAGCATATCAGCCTGGGATAGCTCCGGGGAGCCTCCGGGACTCACCCAGAAAATGGCGTTTCATTACATTCAACGCTGGTTTTCTGGGGGGAGCCCCGTCGGCTCCCCGGAGCTAACTACCCACAGACGGAAAAAAGAGAGGGACTTACCCGGGAGGCGGTCGTCGCTCACTCCTCAACTCGAAGCCGAGACAACGGGCTGCAACCGCCGACCCAACGCAACACAGGCCCGCCGGGGCCCAGGGACATTGACAAGGTAACGAGCAGCCAGGACCCTGTTCGACCGCCAAAAACCCCGCGCCCGAATATCAGACCACGACATATTCCCAAAAACGGCAGCAAGCGCCGCGAACTTCCGAACGTCATGGGCACGGGGATAGACCGCAGGCTGGCTAGACTTAATAACCCTGCGGACGACCTGAGAGACCCGCACCCGCGAACAGGGAAGAAGGGAAACCGGATCAACCCAAAGCGCGTCCCCGGACACAGAAGCCGTGGCGCGCAAATAACGGCGAAGCGCCGCAACCGGACACAAAACATGATGCACCCCCGGCCTGACCAACCAAGCATCAACCACCCACGGACCCCTCCGGAACGCAGCAGTCTCATTCTTTGCCAGAAAAGAAGGAGACGGCTGCA
>WNGS01160430.1:29822971-29848178 GCA_020271785.1 Procambarus virginalis
ATACCACTATGCATGGGTTTGCGATAGACAGAGGAAAAAAAGAGCCAGTCAAAGAGTTGTGAGCATGAACGTCAAAAAAGGAAGGAGGGAAATTAGATTTCCATTTAACTTTGAAATGGATGGAAGGAGCCAGATTGTTAAGAGAGGAGAGGAAAGGCTGGAAAAGACTAAGGTCAAGAGGCCAAAAAGCAAAAATGTCATCAACGTAGCGAAGCCAGAGAGAGGGACGAGTATCAGTAGAGGGAAGGAGAACGGTTTCGAAGTATTCCATGTAGAGATTGGTTAGAACAGGGGAACTCCCCCAAAAAAAATAACGACGTACTGGAGTGAACGATATGGAAGAAAATGCAGAATAGAACCAGTGAAGAGCAGAGGTGCCATAGGCACAATCAGAGAACACTGTATAAACATCAGAGATCCGCGGTTGTTCAACGTCCTCCCAGCAAGCATAAGAAATATTGCCGGAACAACCGTGGACATCTTCAAGAGGAAACTAGATTTATTCCTCCAAGGAGTTTCGGACCAACCGGGCTGTGGTGGGTATATGGGCCTGCGGGCCGCTCCAAGCAACAGCCTGGTGGACCAAACTCTCACAAGTCAAGCCTGGCCTCGGGCCGGGCTTGGGGAGTAGAAGAACTCCCAGAACCCCATCAACCCCCATCAACCAGGTAAGTACTGTACCTCAAAGGTAAGTGGGTGCTTCAAACAGGATGAATGATTACATATGATAAAACCACTCCAATCATTCCTTGGTCATTTGACTTTAAATTTACTCTGTCTGTCTCCTTTGTTGGTTTGAACTTCCAAGTTGTTTTATTCTTCCCACGTGCAAGGATATATAATGCAGGTCTTATCTCCTTTAGGGATATAACATAGACTAAGGGGTCTACAATCCCAAAAATGGTTCCTTTATCTATTTGGGATTGGCTTAGAGATTCTACTTTGAGACTTCGTTAGCTATAACCCAGTCTTTTCCCGCTTTTGAGGCTCTGTCGCTGGAGAGTGGAGATGTTGGCTTTATGTGGTGTGGAAAAGTCACAGGGCATTAAGATTACCAGAGGAGAGTTTTTGGCTGACCTTTGACCATTTTTGGTACAGGTACTTGGTTCTGAAGGTTTGTACTCGCCTAATTGTGCTTGAGCTTCGGCTCTTTGGTCCCGTAACTCAACCGTCAATCAACAGGTGTACAGATTCCTGAGCCTATTGGGCTCTTTATCATATCTACATTTGAAACTGTGTATGGAGTCTGCCTCCACCACCACATTTCCTAATGCATTCCATTTGTTAACTACTCTTGACACAAAAAAATTCTAATGTGTCTGTGGCTAATTGTGGAAGGCTAATTTGGGTACTCAATTTCCACCTACGTCCCCATAGTGCATGCACTCCTTTTGTACTTTGTCAATTTGTATAGAAATGTTCTTTTATCACTCATCTCGGTATGAGCTTGACCCCTTTCACTCCTCTGTGGGTGCATTTCCAGGTTCCTTCAAAACCTGTACATCTTTCAACAATCATGCAACCCGTCCTCAGTCTATGTTCATTCCATCCAGTAGTCAACCGCAAAGAGGCATTCATAAAGTTTAACATGCTTTTCATTCAAAATAGGTATTTTCTCAAATACAGTATATTTATTTATTTATATAACTTTATATACAAGAAGGTACATTGGGTTTATGAAATTACATAACTTTGATATTTTTACATTCAAATTCAAATGTTTATTCAGGCAAAGTACATACATACAAGAGGTGATACAAAAATTGATAGATTTATAGATAGAGCTAGTACATACAATGCCTAAAGTCACTATTACGCAAAGCGTTTCGGGCAGGAAAAATATTAAAGACTAAAACTTAATACTAATTGAGATTAAAGTATAAAATGCGTTGAGAAAAAATAAAAAGAAAAGGGGGGAACATGGCAGAAAAACAGCAAAAATACAATTAGGTCGACAAACAGCATTGTTTAAAAATAACAGACATGGATTGACAATATAGGGGTAAGGTAGGTTACAGGGAATTTATTAGGTAGTGCTTAGTTTTTATCTTAAACTGGTTGAGAGAGGTACAGTCTTTAACATGATTGGGAAGGTCATTCCACATTCTGGGTCCCTTGATTTGTAGAGCATTTCTAGTTTGATTATGTCGTACTCTTGGAATATCAAAATGGTATTTACACATGAGAGGATGTGCAGTGACTTAATATCTAATTAACATATTCAGAGATTTGAATCGGGGTATCGAGTGATGTCTGGAGCCAGAGTTGGATATTGTCCTAATAGCAGCTTTGTGTTGAGTAATTAGAGGACCTAAATGATTTTGGGTAGTAGAACCCCAAGCACAAATACCATAGTTGAGATATGGATAGATGAGGGAGTAATAGAGCGTCACCAGGGCAGGGCGAGGTACATAATATCTGATCTTAGAAAGAATGCCAACTTTTTTTTATATATTTAGAATGTGTCTCTGGAAATTCAGCTTGTGGTCAATGAGAATGCCAAGGAATTTGCCATCTATTTTGTTACAAATATGGGTATTGTTTATCCTGAGATTTATTTGATTAGAGGATTTATTGCCAAACAGAATATAGAAAGTTTTGTCAATGTTGAGGGTGAGTTTGTTGGCAGTTAGCCAAAGATGGACTTTATTTAGCTCAGTATTCACTATGACATTTAGAGCAAGGGGGTCAGGACTGGAGTAAATGAAGGTTGTGTCGTCAGCAAATAGAATTGGTTTGAGGTGTTGGGAGGCATTTGGAAGGTCAATAATGTAGATGAGAAAGAGGAGAGTGCCAAGTATGCTGCCCTGAGGAACACCAATGTTGATGGGTAGGGTGGGAGAAATTGAATTATTCACAGAAACATACTGGAGCCTGTCAGTAAGGTAATATTTGAGGTATTGCAGGGAGTGACCTCTGACTCCATAATGATGTAATTTAAGAAGAAGGTTTTGGTGGTTGACAGTGTCAAAAGCCTTACGCAGGTCCACAAATAATCCAACAGGGAACTCATTTTTATCAAGAGCTGCATGAATCAAGATAATCATACTAATAAGTGCATCGTTTGTGCTTTTTTTGGGTCTGAAGCCATATTGACATGAGCTAAGTATATTGTGTTTGGCTAGATAAGAGTAAAGCTGCTTGTAGATTAGTTTTTCAAATATTTTTGACAAGTTAGGCAGGATTGATATAGGTCTGTAGTTGTTAACATCAGTGAGATCACCACATTTGTGGACAGGGGTTACTCTCGATTTTTTTTTAGAATATCTGGAAAGGTTTGGAGTTCAAATGACTTGTTGAAGAGCAATGCAATAGCAGGGGCTAAAGATCTGGAGGCTTTTTTTGTAAATTAAAGTTGGTATCTCCTCAAGGGCACTAGACTTGGTTTTAAGGGAAAGGATTATCTCATAAACATCTAGAATTTGTAGGCTTTAGGTACAGAGCCTGTGGATAGTTACCTGTAAGATAGTCCTGAACATCAGTACTGGAAGATGGAATTTCATTTGCAAGGGATGACCCAATGGAAGAGAAGAACCTATTGAACTCAATAGCAGTATCAGAGGCTGTAAGCTGACCATCGTTATTGGACAGGAGTATTGGTTTGTTATTTAAAATCTTCTTTGATCCCAATATTTGTGAAATTGTGCTTCATGTTTTTTTTAATGTTGCCCTTTGTCTGGGTAAATTTATCTTCGTAGTATTTAGTTTTGGCTCTTCTAATTATTTTAGATAGCAATAACCCCATTCTTGCAAAGCTACTAACATGCATAGCGTTTCGGGCAGCTATAAGCCATAGCGTTATAAATTAATAATGTTATCTATTAGCATACTGTGCTTATTTAGGTATTGGTTAGGTAGGTTAGGTGTTTAGGTTCTGTTGGTGATTATTTGTATTACGTGGGTGAAGCATTTTCAGCGTTGTGGTTCGAACAAAAGTCGTCAGTGAAGCATTTGTTCGAGAAGGGTTCGAACGCCATCAGTTCAGTCATGTGTCACAACCCGTCCTCGACTCAAGTCCATTACATTCAGCGGTCGACCCCACAGACGCATTCATAAATTTTAACATGCTGTTCATTCAAAACGGGAATTTTCTCAAGTATAAATTAATATTATAATATATTAGCATATTGTGTATATATAGGCATAGGATAGGTTAGGTCAGGTGTTTAGGTTCTGCTGGCGATTATTTGTATTTGTAGTACGTGGGTGAAGCATTTATAGCGTTGTGATTCGAACAAAATTCGTCAGTGAAGCACTTGTTCCGGATATGTTCGAACGTCAGCAGTTGTGAGTCGTGTGTAAACCGCTTTTCATTCATAAACAGGGGGTTTGGAGGGTGCATGGAATCACTTTTGGATCTTTGTTTGGAGGACGGGCTGTATTTGTAGTACGTGGGTGAAGCATTTATAGCGTTGTGGTTCGAACAAAATTCGTCAGTGAAGCACTTGTTCCGGATATGTTCGAACGTCAGCAGTTGTGAGTCGTGTGTGAATGTGTTAAGATGAAGATAAAGCCACCCAAAAAGTGGCACGGGCATGAATAGCTCGTAAGTGGTGGCCCTTTTGAGCCATCACCAGTATCAATAGATGATACTGGAGATCTGTGGAGGTGCGACTGCACCCTGCGTGACGGGAGATGTCTCCCGGGCCGTAAATTGTTGTTGTTATAGATTCAACTACTCGGAACAAGTTCCAAGTAGCACGGGCTATGGTGAGCCCGTAACTTACCTGGCACAGGAGCGGGGCAAGAAGCACGGGCTATGGTTAGCCTCGTGGACAGATGTCTCCCGTGTGTGCCGTAAATTGATGATTCACGGGCATGAATAGCCCGTAAGTGGTGGTCCTTTTGAGCCATCACCAGTATCAATAGATGATACTGGAGATCTGTGGAGGTGCAACTGCGCCCTGCGTGACACGTGCTATTCATGCCCGTGCCATCTTTTGGGTGGCATAATCTTCAATCTCAAATTGGGCAATGTTACATTCCAAGTTGGGCGTGTTTGTTGATGTTCCGAACGTTAATGGAATCTGACCCATATATCAATCAGGTCAACCCATGTGTTGCGTTTCCAAAAGGGTCGCCCATGTTGGAATCGGTGAACGCCCTAGTAATATTGTTGAAAACATCTTGATAACTTATTAAACCAAAGGTCTTTTTATGCCAGGAGAACGGCAGAAACTGGATCTATATATGGAAACTCTTTCAGGACAAAATATAAAGTAAAACTGAAGATATTTGCAGTTGTATAAAAGTTGCATTTTCATCGGTCGTAGAGCTGGAAATCCGCAATATTCATCTGAGAACAATGCTTATTTCACGCANTTGAACTAAACTAGCGTCTTAAGAAAGATTAGTAGCTGACCCAGAAATCCCAGGCACAGGCGGGATGGATACAAGTCAACGTACTCTTTCTTTCTTTATTATACACCCCATACCCATCCCGTGTCACCGTACACAAGACGAATGCCAACGGATTGGAAACCTAGCTCAACTTAACCCAACCGAGCGAAATACTGTCCAACCTAGCTAATACATCCTAGCACAGAAGCAATACACAGTTCTATCAAACAGAAAACGAGTTTTATGGATCGTGTCGTGTGGGAACGACGCAATTGAAACTGAAATAAGTTTATGAGGTAAAATACACACAAAGGGATGAAGTAGCTCAAGCTATTCTCACCCCGTTCAGTAAATCGTGTTAATACATACATAGACACACATCACAAGCATTAAACATATTACCGGACATTCTGAGAGATAACATGATCCATTTCCTAAAACGATCATAACCCCGCGGGAATTACTTGGCCGTGATGACGTCATCAGACAAGAGCCTGAGGTAAACATCTCGAGTGAGAGCGGCCGCTGAGGTGAGCCCAGACGCGAGCCAGACGCTGCACGGTACACCTCTCTACTCCCCTCCTCCACCTCTCATCATGAGGCGAGCACAGAATGGTTAGTTTTGTCGCTGTCTACACTTAACCAACCATAACAATGATGTAATGACTTCTCTGGCGGGGAGAGAGGCCACCACCTTCCCACTGGATGAATTACCTCTTAATTTACCTGAGGGACACACACTCTAGTGGCCTCGACGAGGACAGGAAGCCGGCGGCTTGTCCAACTCCCCTTCATTTATCCTGATTTTATTGAGCTGGATTTTAAATTCATAGTTTTGGCAGTAGGACATCTAATTAAATTTTTAGCTTTATCTTGCAGTTTTTTGGTTCCATATAGATTATTTTCTGCTCAGGGGGAAAAAAGACACAAACTGGTTTGGGGCTTATTTATTAATTTTGGAGATGGTTAATAAATTCTGCAGAACGTGTATTGATAAACAAAAGTAACATACCCATGTCTACTGATACTAATATTTAACTTAAATTGTACACCCTATTAGGTGAGTAAGCTTAGCCTAGTGACATGGTAAACACGTTCTGCAGAAACCTAATGTCATTATAGTGAATTTTACAACTTAAATTTATATACTAGTTAAAGCAATTATATAACTAGTTCGATCCATTATACACTTTGCAAATATATAACTTGTTCGATCATTATGTGATCTTAATTATATAACTAGTTCGAACAATTATAAACTTAACTATAGAAACTAGTTCAACAGTTACATAAATTCAACTATAGAAACTAGTTCAATCAAGTGAATAGGCCACATAACACTTAACGGAGGCCGACTGGGCAAAGAATTAGCTGCGGACAGCGGGACACTTGGGGACCGGCGCTGCACCCCCCCGGACTTGGAGAGGGAAGATTGGAGGGAAACTGGCACAGTGCAAGACAGGGGACCGCCACGCATGAGGGGAGGCGGGTGGGAGTTTCGAGCACTGTTGTGGTGACTGTGAGAGTGAGGCTGATCCTCCCGCTCCTTCCTATTTATAAGCTCCCATACCTTCCCGCGCAGGCCGTGGAAGGCGCTGCGCAAGTGTTTCTTTTTCCCCCCTTCAGAAAAATCTCCGCTTTCATGCAATCAGAGGTCATGTAGTTCGGTTTTGGGCACCATATTAAAGTCGACTGAAATTTCTTAGAAAATATGCAGAGAAGAATTCCAAAGCTAATTAGGCATATTAGAAATTCCCCATATAAAGTGAGATGCAGAAAACTACATTTCTGTGGTTGGAAGAAAACGCTCATGGAGTGGGGGACTTATTTTAATTTTAAAATAATAATAATTATTTAATAAATAAATAAATAATTAATAATACAATCATAAATGATTAAATAATAGATAATCCTTAAATGAAGAAGCATAATAGCTCATTATAACAAAATAGATAATTAAAGATGAATTAATTATGGTGACTAATAATGATTAGTGAATAGCCATAAATTAATATACAGAAATAAAATTAATGGATAGCCGTTAATGATAATGTATTAATCAAATGCATTGAAGAGACATCTCTAATTTAAAGTTGCATGAGCATTTACGGTAATTCTAAAGCTTAGTATTCTTGGCTTGTCACTTTGGGGGTTCCGACGGAGCACCCCCAATCCCGTGAGGGCCAGCTGCGCGGAACCCCCACCCCCGAAAAAGCTAATTAGGCATATTAGAAATTCCCCATATAAAGTGAGATGCAGAAGACTACATTTGCTTTCTAGAAGGGTAAAGATTAAGATGGAACATGATTGCAGTACACATACAAATGCAGGAAAAAAGGGAAATTATTAAGACATACACATACTTTACACCTGAAACAATACATATATTTGATACCTTACCTTACCTTGATACCTTGAGGTGCTTCCGGGGCTTATCGTCCCCGCGGCCCGGTCATCGACCAGCCCTCCTGGTTGCTAGACTGATCAACCAGGCTGTTGGACGCGGCTGCTCGCAGCCTGACATATGAGTCACAGCCTGGTTGATCAGGTATCCTTAGGAGGTGCTTATCCAGTTCTCTCTTGAACACTGTGAGGGGTTTGCCAGTTATGTCCCTTATGTGTAGCGGAAGCGTGTTGAACAGTCTCGGGCCTCTGATGTTGATAGAGTTCTCTCTCAGAGTACTAGTTGCACCTCTGCTTTTCAACGGGGGTATTCTGCACATCCTGCCATGTCTTCTGGTCTTATGTGATGTTATTTCTGTGTGCAGGTTTGGGACCAGCCCCTCTAATATTTTCCACGTGTAAATTATTATGTATCTCCCGCCTGCGCTCAAGGGAATACAGATTTAGGCTCTTAAGTCGGTCCCAATAGTTTAGATGTTTTACTGAGTGGATTCTAGCAGTAAAGGACCTCTGCACATGATATATTATAATGCTACGCGTACTAGCAGCTGTACAAGAATATAAGAAATCTTGTACAGTATATATTCTAAAAAAAATTAAATAAAAAAAATCTGAAAAACTACTGGTTTAAAAATAGGCTTTTAATTTATTAAACAAAAAATAAATTACAGTATAACATAATACTGTAGTCAATTGATTCAAGAGAATTTTAGACATTAGCAAATTTGGTCTAATAGTCCTTCTGCAACTTCATTTATCCTTATGCTCTTGTGTTCCAATATTTATATTATATTATACTGAATTGCTGAATAAAAATTGTAGTCTCAATTATTTTAATATGACGCGTTTTTTTCACAGCTAATATGGGGCCATATGCCTACAATCAGTATGGCAACAACAGTGATACACAAAGAATCTCTGAGGAAAATGAGGAAATGACAGCACAACTAAAAGAGAAAGTTAAGGCACTGAAATCGGTAAGATGATTGTGAAGAACACTTTAGCTTATGTACTACAGTTTGGCTATACAATATATATATTCACTTGCAAATTTGTGACAATA
Organism: Procambarus virginalis; assembly: GCA_020271785.1. NCBI lineage: Eukaryota > Metazoa > Arthropoda > Malacostraca > Decapoda > Cambaridae > Procambarus > Procambarus virginalis. Next base: position 29,831,778 of record WNGS01160430.1, read on the forward strand.
ATCAAATGCACCGTTAAAATTTCACTCAGTTCTGCTCCAAGTAACTTTTGGCACTTCTTGAAGTAGCTGTAGAGTATGAATAGATTATCTACTGCATATTTAAGTGGCATGAACATGACTCTGAATTGAAATAATACTTAAATTTTCTTTGCAGTTGACAATTGACATAGGGACAGAAGTACGAAATCAAAATACAATGTTGAGTGATATGGTATGTATCGTCAGAATAGCTTATCACTGAATTCATCATTTCTGAATTATTTTACATAAATTTGTAAGGTGTTTAAATTACAAGTTTTCATTCTAAGTTTACAAGTTTATTTGAAGTAATTTTTATATCGATTGTTGGGATGTATATGTTGGGATTAAACATCTTTGCTACCGGGTTTCATGTGAAAATACAATTTTCTTGATAAAGTGCTAAATTGATCTCCCTCGTGTTTCATTACTCTAAATGTTAGAGCCATTTCAACAGCACTTTAATCACTTGTTCAAATTTTTTAAGCCCATTCAACTTGCATGCATTGACAAAAATGTGAAAAGAATGAACATTGCCATAACAAGCATGCACAAGTGGGAACAAAAAGGATATCTTTACACCTGTCTAAGACCATATCACTGACCTAGCACTTCAACCCATCCTCTCACATAGTACACCACATTTTGACATTAAAATTCCAAATGGACAAATAAAGGTGTACTATAAATCATAGTAGCTCACAAACATTGTTTTCTATTCATGGTCAGTAGGTTTGGTTAGGTTCAATCGTTTTAGTACATCATTTTCTGTTGTGGATATTTGAGAGGATGGGCTAAGCACTTAGTCCAGTCAGTGAGTTGCCTAGTAATTAAATCAAACAGGCTCACACACAATCAGCAAAAATAGACACTGTCTATTTGAACGTAGATATTCAGATTTGCTCAGTGGATCAGTCAACACTAGATATCATCAGATAAAATTATTGCCTCATGAGGATGCAGTGTTGCACCTATCTAAGACTTGTAAAAAGTTTCTGAACCAGCCACCCTATCACCCCATGGCCAGGAGGTGCTCGGCTAGATAACTAGTTAGTTATCCAGCTAACTAGTGAACTACTATATTATTATTTTTGTTGTAATAGTATTTAATGCAAATCAGCATTAAATCTGCTAAGTTAGTATGCCAGTATGGGATAGTTTAGTAACCTATTTTCCATTTATAACATTTTGTTTATTAATTGTATTGAGAGTACCAAACAAATGACTTGGTCATGAAAATTTAGAACAGTGTTTATAATTGAATGAATCTCCCTGTAGCATACTCCCAGTATTCGATATATATTGTACTTTAAGTAATCATTATACTATACATCCTGTAACATATAATGCTCCCTGTAGTTATTGCCAGTTGCAGCTCATGGAAAAGTTGCCATATGTAACACCAATAAATCTTAAACTATTGTATAGCATGGAACGTTTATTTTTGTCTCGTTTTAAAAAAAATATTCAAAATTCAGTTATAAATATACAGTACTGAAAATAACGTATAAAGACTTCTTGTTATGACACATTTATTAGTTGCTTATTATTGTAGTGTGAGGTTGGTGGTGTCATATACCTGGCAGTGTGTGGGGGGACTGCAGCTCAGGAGCTCCTGTGGGCGAGCCTGCACTGGTTATTGCACCACCTGGAATGCATTTCTTAATTTTCACTGAACAGTCATAATATATCTGGCTACAGACATTTTACCCCTAGATATTTTAATATGTTTAAAGTATTTAAAAGATACTTTGAAAATTTTTTGTTAGTTTGCCTATTGTAAATGTGGAGAAGTCATCACTTGCTTGCATTAGAATCAGTGTTTGAAAAGAATGCAGATTGTCCTTAGCATGTACAAAGAAGTTAGAGAGTACAAGAACCATTAAAGTTTTTGGAAGAGAGAGCAGTTGGACCAAAGTTTTTGGCAGTGAGTGTAACCAGGCCATTAACCCTTCCACTGCACATATATATATACAGTAATGTACTGTATATGATTTTGGCCTAACTGACTGCACTGCACATATCATACTGCATAAGAGTTGGGGAACTGCATAAGATTTATAAGTACCGTGAGTACGCAGGCTCACATCAGCTTTCTCAAGGCTCCAATAAACTGTCTCCGTGGTGCAGTGGTAAGACACTCATCTGGCGTTCCGCGAGCGCTTTGTCATGGGTTCGTATCCTGGCCCGGGAGGATTTACTGGGCGCAAATCCTTAACTGTAGCCTCTGTTTAACTCAACAGTAAAATGGGTACAGTACTTGGTTGTAAAAACGATTCTTCGTGGCGGTTGTATTCCAGGGACCTGCCCGTAACGCTACGCGTACTAGTGACTGTACAAGAATGTAAGAACTCTTGTATATTTAAAAAAAAAAGATGCCATTGTGAACAAAAATTATGGGCACTGTGCCTGGATATGAAGGCCTCAGTATAAGTAAGCAATCAAGGCTGGCGCTTGCAGCATGAGCTAACAGCACTGCCGTTCAGTTTGTGACTACAGTATCTTTAAAAAATTCTGAAATATGTAAGTACAGTAACTGCAATTATTTTGCGATAATAGTACAGTAGAAGAGCCTAACTGTGATAAAAGGCTTTACAATGTTCAGATATCGGTAAACACAATGCTGTTTATGAGGTTCACAGTGCTTAGCAGGCAGCCACAACATACTGCCATTGTTTAGTCCATCTGAAAATCTTGAAATGACAACTCGTGCTGCTTTACAAACTAAACGTGTGGAAAATTAATAATTTTCAGGATTTAATGACCAGTATTCTGGTAATAGCAGAATTGTGCCTAGAATTAGTGAAGTGCATAGTACAGTTTGTTGGGAGGAGGAATTTTGTTGAGTGAGGTGGGATTATCAGCTAACTACTATGTATTTACTATTTGCACCTGCAAAATTGAGCTATTAGTTCTTGGACCCCTACCTTGCTAACTGATCTATATTTTCCTCTATTATGTCTGCTACATATATTTCTCTCTAACACATACACGTGTACACACACATCCCCAGGAAGCAGCATGTAGCAGCTGTCTAACTCCCAGGTACCCATTTACTGGGAGGTGAACTGGAGCATTAGGTGAAAAAAACTGCTCATTTCTTTCTGCCTCGGCCGGGAATCAAACCCGGACCCTTAGGACTATGACCCATGAGTGCTGTCCACTCAGCCATTAGACCCCCTAATGGCCTCTCAACCATTAGAGAGGTTAATAGCCCATGTGTTGGTGCTATGCTGTTAGGACTCACCAGACCAGCATAGTGGTTCATTATGGTGCACAAAAATGTTGATACTGTAGATCTATATAATGCATGTATATACTGTAGTGTATTAAGAGCAAAAACAGTATGTTTTATTGTTCAAAGAGTATATTATTCAACTGATATTAGTGAGATGAATATGTACAAATATTCTATACATTCTGATACAAAAAATATTGACAACCTAATACAGTACAACATTGCACTTAAAAAATCCATGGTAAAAACACTCAAAATGCCAAGAAGATATATATTCAATGCATGCTCTGATTTCACAATCCATTCACATGTTGCATGATTTTTAGTATTGTATGAATTTAATAATGGTTTTGAGTGATGATACAGTAATATGATACTATTAACAGTATTTTGAGAACATTTGAGTGTGCACATAAATGTGGGATGTTGACTATGCCTACTCTATTTGTTTATTAACTTGGTCTTTCTTCATCTAACAAGAATTTTGTTCCACATCCACTCAAGCATAATATGAGATCTTGCATAGTTGTGTTGACATTAAAAATAGGGCTTTGATAGACCTGACCATGGCGGTTTTACAAAAGGGTTGTTAAACTACTGTATTTCAATCATTTGGTTTCTCTTACATTGTCCCCTTTAATTTTATCTTTGTTGTTATTTAATTGCCAAACTATTTTAAGTTCATGCTTCGGTAATTTCAGATAAAAATAGTTATTTTGATCTGTTGTACATCATTGCTGATTATGATTGTCTTTTTCAGGATGACGATTTTCTGAAATCTGGCAATTTCTTGGAGCGTAGCATGAAACGTTTAGGTATCATCGGCAGTGGCTCTCATAACTACCACTTGCTCATCCTCTTTGGCTTTTGCTTTTTTGTCTTTCTTCTGTTGTGGGTGGCTTTAAAATTTAGGTGATAATTTTTTAAGGAAATAATTTTGTTTACTGTACTGTCCTTAAACTATGGTAAGATTTTTTTAAATCATTGTTATGTACAATTACCGGTAACAAATTTTTTTATATAGGTACAGTACTGGAATTGTATTTTGAAAATGCTGAAATGCTTACATTTAAGATACTGTGCAGTATATAATTCATTACTTTACAGTAAGAATGGTGTCTTTCTCCTATTTTGTACAACTAGACTATATATATATATATATACAGTATATTTTTTCTCCATAATAGCATTTGTAAGCATTGGTCAAGATTGTATTGATGAGCAAATCTACATGACTCGGTGCCACCTAGAAATGACATTGGCATATTTAAATACAATTCAAAATTTTACATATCTATATACTGTAGTAGGGTATACATTACCCCATTTCTCACTTTCATGGGATCGTGAGTGACATTTTTTATTGTATAGTATTGTCATTGAAGGAATTAAAAGTAACACTTAACACAACCCATAAAAAATTCTAAATGTTCTTCTCTTAAGTCAAATGCTATATTATTGTACACATAGTGCTCTAAATCTAGCTAAGGAATGTCTATATATATTCAGATAAAATTTATGATGTAATAGATTTAAGTATGATTGTCACCTTATTTATTAAAATATTCTTGGTGGAGACTGCATTAGTATTACAGTACTGTACTACCATTATATATGTATAATACAAGTTGGAGAGTAATTGGTCTCTGTGATTATTAGTTCCACAACATTTCTGTAATTCTAAAAAGTTTTATTATTGATATTCTGTTGTGCCCTGCTTTGGGCCTATGTTCATACTGTATTGTAATCCCTATAGATTTGAAGAGATTTATTTTGTGATAAAACATATTAAAGTTATCCTACCATGTATTTGTTTAAGTCAACAGCTCACAATATTTAATAACATTTCTTAAATTTGTGTTATTGTATGCATCAATGAATTGTTCTTAACCATAATCAATAAACGCTGAATAACGTCTTGTTGACCCTGAACCTCGGAATCAAATATTGTACTGCCATTAAAAAATTAACTGCATGTAGTTAATTTTTATACTTTAAATTGCTCTTCGTCTCCTGCTTTCTTATTGTCAATCTTCCTTTGTAGTTGTTGTTGACTCTCGTAGTGCCTTCATGGCTCTCTGGTCCTTTAATCCGGTTCATCCAGTGGTTGTCGAAATCTAGCATTGGCTGTTTCTTGTTCACAGCAAATTTAAGTCGGATGAGTTTTGTTGGGTTCCCAGCCATATTGGTGTCTCTTTAATTGAGCATGTGGATGCTGCCGCCAGGGAAGCTGTCCGCTTTTGTCCCATCTCATAAAGGTATTCCTTATTCTGACTTGTACCCTGTTATCCATTCCTCCATCCTTACCCGTTGGCAGGCTTGTTGGTTGTCTGCTGCTGGTAACAAACTCCGTACTCTTAAAAGTTGTGTGTCCTCGTGGCCGTCCTCCTACCACCGTAACCGGCGATGGGAAACGGCTCTGGCGAGGTTGTGTATTGGCCATACTCGCTTAACTCATGGTCACTTGATGGAGCGCCGCCCTGCTCCTTATTGCCCTAATTGCATTGTCCCTCTTACGGTCATGCATATCCTTGTTGAATGTCTTGACTTCCAGGACGAGCGTGTGTCTTGTTTTCCGACCATCCCCCGCAGTCACTTGTCTCTCGATAGTATTCTTGGTGACTCGGATACTTTTGATATCGTTCGCCTTATGCGTTTCTATTCTCGTACTGGTATCCTTGGTGATATTTAGCGCCCTCTGGTTATCCCGCTCATTTGATGGTGCTACATAGCCTTCCTGGTTTGGTGCCTTCTTTTGATAATTACTTACTTATACTTTAAATGTTTACATTTACAGTAAAGACTTTAAATGTTACAAGGGATAAGATTTATACTTTTCAATGTGAAGTTAAATTATAGTTCCATATTTTTTTGTCGATTTAGGATAAATAGTTTCTAAAACCACAATACTGTATGATACATTTTCATGGCACAATGATCTTTTTTAATTATACTGATGAGCATAAAGTATATGCACCAGGAAGTTAATAACTGCAGATTTTATGTGGCTGTATAACAAGCCATCTCTCCAACAGTAACTACAGTACTTAACAAATTTCCAGGTGAGGTTATTAATGCCTTCTTGATTATTTTTTGTAATTATTAGATGCATTACCTAATTTAAAGCATCTTGTAAATTTAAGACAGTAATGTTCAGCTGGGTTCCCAGCCATATTAGTGTTGCCTCTAATGACCTTGTGAATGCTAATAGTAAAGAAGTCTTTCATGTCTATCTCATCTTGGAAGAAAATTCCTTGCTTGAATTTCTCCCCTGCCATTCATATTGCAACCATTGAAGATGTAGATGGCAAGCTATTACAATAAATTACATATTAATTGTGACCTATCCCTGTAACTTTCTTGTTGCTATGTATTGTAAGTGTGAATTGTCTTTGGCTAAGTTGCTTATTTGCTCCACACAACTTGGTTCCACTTAATGGAACAAAGACCTGCACCTTACTGTCAGACCTGCACTGTCCGGTTAAGTTGTACATCTTACAGAATATCTTAATTGTTCAAGATAATTGGAAGTGTTGCTTTTCCCAATGTATTTTTTAATCATTTCATACCTCTGTAAAATCTTTGGTGAATCTGATTCTTAGGACATCACTTGTCTTTCCTGTTCTCATATTGGCATTCAGAATGATATCTAGGAACTTTTGAACATTATGTGATGGATGGTGCTACATAATCTTCCAATCTCGACTCTTTCTGTTGATAATTACAATACTTAAATTTTGAGCTGTGTTTTGTTGGAACACAATAATATTGCTACCACAGGTATGTTGCCCTGTAGTGAGTGAGTACAGTACTTATGGGTAAAGAAGAACCTTATGGGTAAAGAAAACGTGGTACAAAAGGATTAAAAATGAGAAAATCTGTTTAGAACAAGAATTCGTTCAACTGGTTAGAAATGTTGAAAAAAAAGTTATAAGGAAGGCAAAAAGAAACTATGAAGTTCGCATAGCAGGTCAAGACCTCAAAACCTTACATTTGTCAGCATTAAACTGCATCTGCCAATCATTTGACCATTACAAAACCCTATTTAGATCGTCTTTAAAGGAAAGTGAGTTTTTTATGTGATTATTTCCCTCCCGATGTGTGTATCATCGGCAAATTTGCAAATATTGCTGCTCAAACCCGATTTTAAATCATTTATATATTTTATGAATAACAGAGGTCCCAGGCAGAGCCTTGAGCCATTCCACTTACAACATTTTCCCACTCTGACTTTACCCCATCTATACTAACTCTTTGTTTCCTTTGGTATAGTCATGTCCTAATCCAACTTAATATAGCACCCCCAATACCATGAGCCTCTATCTTCTTAGTCAGTCTTTCATGTGGCACTGTTACAAAAGCTTTGCTAAAATCAAGGTATATAACATCACAAACCTTACCACTATCAACTGCTTCAACTATGCTGGAATGCAGATGACTCTGTCCTGGACCATTATCAAATCGACTGTGAAGAGACGAGAAATGCACGGGCATATGTAAGGCAAAAAAGAGGCGAGCAGGAAATCTTGGAGCAAGGCGAAATAGGGGTAATAAAGAGTATGAAAGGGGTAATAAATCGAGTAAATAGGAACAAAAGAGCAAGTAAAGAAAGATAAAGAAATAAAGAAAGGGTAGGCCTATGTTAGGTCACGTTTGCTAGAAAGTTTAGAACATTTGAGTATGTACAGTACTGTGAAAGGGAAGAGTCAACAGAAACAAAGTCAGGATTAAGGTTCATGTTGGGTAGGTTATGTATCAGAGCCGATTCAACCAGACGGCGTCTGTGTAGAGTAGAGGCAGGAAAGGTTATTTTAGAGGAAAACCAATCAATAGGATGATTAAAATCCCTAACATGACAGAAGAGAACATTATACCTGCAGACTTGATACTTTTTTGTGTTCCTCGAGTCTGTTATTAAGTGTAAGGCCACTTTCCCCAATGTTTTGGAGAGGACAAGACGAGCAAGAAATAGAGTAAACACCAGCAGCATTAGCAGCAGGAGGAGCAGTGTGAACATGATTAGTACGAAGAGTATTAGTTTGTCGAAAGGCGAGCTTTATATAAAGAGGACGAAGGATATTAATATGAGTTTTGAGTTCACATATGAAGGGAAGGCAGAGCACAGTGCTACTAGTGTTGGAAGCAGGTTTAGGATGAAAGAAATTTCGTTTAGCTTGAGAATATGCACAGTTAATAAAATGTAAAGGGTAACCAAGACGAGAGAAAAATTTGTAAATAAAGGAAATTTCAGAATCAAGAGACTGAGGAGCACAGACGAGAAGAGTGCAGAGAAAGAGAGACGAGGACACTTTTCTTAACAGAAGGAGGATGGTAGGAAAAATGAATATACATACCACTATGCATGGGTTTGCGATAGACAGAGGAAAAAGAGCCCAGTCAGAGAGTTGTGAGCATGAACGTCAAAAAAGGAAGGAGGAAATTAGATTTCCATTTAACTTTGAAATGGATGGAAGGAGCCAGATTGTTAAGAGAGGAGAGGAAAGGCTGGAAAAGACTAAGGTCAAGAGGCCAAAAAGCAAAAATGTCATCAACGTAGCGAAGCCAGAGAGAGGGACGAGTATCAGTAGAGGGAAGGAGAACGGTTTCGAAGTATTCCATGTAGAGATTGGTTAGAACAGGGGAACTCCCCCCAAAAAAATAACGACGTACTGGAGTGAACGATATGGAAGAAAATGCAGAATAGAACCAGTGAAGAGCAGAGGTGCCATAGGCACAATCAGAGAACACTGTATAAACATCAGAGATCCGCGGTTGTTCAACGTCCTCCCAGCAAGCATAAGAAATATTGCCGGAACAACCGTGGACATCTTCAAGAGGAAACTAGATTTATTCCTCCAAGGAGTTCCGGACCAACCGGGCTGTGGTGGGTATATGGGCCTGCGGGCCGCTCCAAGCAACAGCCTGGTGGACCAAACTCTCACAAGTCAAGCCTGGCCTCGGGCCGGGCTTGGGGAGTAGAAGAACTCCCAGAACCCCATCAACCCCCATCAACCAGGTAAGTACTGTACCTCAAAGGTAAGTGGGTGCTTCAAACAGGATGAATGATTACATATGATAAAACCACTCCAATCATTCCTTGGTCATTTGACTTTAAATTTACTCTGTCTGTCTCCTTTGTTGGTTTGAACTTCCAAGTTGTTTTATTCTTCCCACGTGCAAGGATATATAATGCAGGTCTTATCTCCTTTAGGGATATAACATAGACTAAGGGGCCTACAATCCCAAAAATGGTTCCTTTATCTATTTGGGATTGGCTTAGAGATTTTACTTTGAGACTTCGTTAGCTATAACCCAGTCTTTTCCCGCTTTTGAGGCTCTGTCGCTGGAGAGTGGAGATGTTGGCTTTATGTGGTGTGGAAAAGTCACAGGGCATTAAGATTACCAGAGAGTTTTTGGCTGACCTTTGACCATTTTGGTACAGGTACTTGGTTCTGAAGGTTTGTACTCGCCTAATTGTGCTTGAGCTTCGGCTCTTTGGTCCCGTAACTCAACCGTCAATCAACAGGTGTACAGAGTCCTGAGCCTATTGGGCTCTTTATCATATCTACATTTGAAACTGTGTATGGAGTCTGCCTCCACCACCACATTTCCTAATGCATTCCATTTGTTAACTACTCTTGACACAAAAAAAATCTAATGTGTCTGTGGCTAATTTGGGTACTCAATTTCCACCTACGTCCCCATAGTGCATGCACTCCTTTTGTACTTTGTCAATTTGTATAGAAATGTTCTTTTATCACTCATCTCGGTATGAGCTTGACCCCTTTCACTCCTCTGTGGGTGCATTTCCAGGTTCCTTCAAAACCTGTACATCTTTCAACAATCATGCAACCCGTCCTCAGTCTATGTTCATTCCATCCAGTAGTCAACCGCAAAGAGGCATTCATAAAGTTTAACATGCTTTTCATTCAAAATAGGTATTTTCTCAAATACAGTATATTTATTTATTTATATAACTTTATATACAAGAAGGTACATTGGGTTTATGAAATTACATAACTTTGATATTTTTACATTCAAATTCAAATGTTTATTCAGGCAAAGTACATACATACAAGAGGTGATGCAAAAATTGATAGATTTATAGATAGAGCTAGTACATGCAATGCCTATAGTCACTATTACGCAAAGCGTTTCGGGCAGGAAAAATATTAAAGACTAAAACTTAATACTAATTGAGATTAAAGTATAAAATGCGTTGAGAAAAAATAAAAAGAAAAGGGGGGAACATGGCAGAAAAACAGCAAAAATACAATTAGGTCGACAAACAGCATTGTTTAAAAATAACAGACATGGGTTGACAATATAGGGGTAAGGTAGGTTACAGGGAATTTATTAGGTAGTGCTTAGTTTTTATCTTAAACTGGTTGAGAGAGGTACAGTCTTTAACATGATTGGGAAGGTCATTCCACATTCTGGGTCCCTTGATTTGTAGAGCATTTCTAGTTTGATTATGTCGTACTCTTGGAATATCAAAATGGTATTTACACATGAGAGGATGTGCAGTGACTTAATATCTAATTAACATATTCAGAGATTTGAGTCGGGGTATCGAGTGATGTCTGGAGCCAGAGTTGGATATTGTCCTAATAGCAGCTTTGTGTTGAGTAATTAGAGGACCTAAATGATTTTGGGTAGTAGAACCCCAAGCACAAATACCATAGTTGAGATATGGATAGATGAGGGAGTAATAGAGCGTCACCAGGGCAGGGCGAGGTACATAATATCTGATCTTAGAAAGAATGCCAACTTTTTTTGATATATTTAGAATGTGTCTGGAAATTCAGCTTGTGGTCAATGAGAATGCCAAGGAATTTGCCATCTATTTTGTTACAAATATGGGTATTGTTTATCCTGAGATTTATTTGATTAGAGGATTTATTGCCAAACAGAATATAGAAAGTTTTGTCAATGTTGAGGGTGAGTTTGTTGGCAGTTAGCCAAAGATGGACTTTATTTAGCTCAGTATTCACTATGACATTTAGAGCAAGGGGGTCAGGACTGGAGTAAATGAAGGTTATGTCGTCAGCAAATAGAATTGGTTTGAGGTGTTGGGAGGCATTTGGAAGGTCATTAATGTAGATGAGAAAGAGGAGAGTGCCAAGTATGCTGCCCTGAGGAACACCAATGTTGATGGGTAGGGTGGGAGAAATTGAATTATTCACAGAAACATACTGGAGCCTGTCAGTAAGGTAAGATTTGAGGTATTGCAGGGAGTATCCTCTGACTCCATAATGATGTAATTTAAGAAGAAGGTTTTGGTGGTTGACAGTGTCAAAAGCCTTACGCAGGTCCACAAATAACCCAACAGGGAACTCATTTTTATCAAGAGCTGCATGAATCAAGTTAATCATACTAATAAGTGCATCGTTAGTGCTTTTTTTGGGTCTGAAGCCATATTGACAAGAGCTAAGTATATTGTGTTTGGCTAGATAAGAGTAAAGCTGCTTGTAGATTAGTTTTTCAAATATTTTTGACAAGTTAGGCAGGATTGATATAGGTCTGTAGTTGTTAACATCAGTGAGATCACCACATTTGTGGACAGGGGTTACTCTCGCTTTTTTTTTAGAATATCTGGAAAGGTTTGGAGTTCAAATGACTTGTTGAAGAGCAATGCAATAGCAGGGGCTAAAGATCTGGAGGCTTTTTTTGTAAATTAAAGTTGATATCTCCTCAAGGGCACTAGACTTGGTTTTAAGGGAAAGGATTATCTCATAAACATCTGGAATTTGTAGGCTTTAGGTACAGAGCCTGTGGATAGTTACCTGTAAGATAGTCCTGAACATCAGTACTGGAAGATGGAATTTCATTTGCAAGGGATGACCCAATGGAAGAGAAGAACCTATTGAACTCAATAGCAGTATCAGAGGCTGTAAGCTGACCATCGTTATTGGACAGGAGTATTGGTTTGTTATTTAAAATCTTCTTTGATCCCAATATTTGTGAAATTGTGCTCCATGTTTTTTTAATGTTGCCCTTTGTCTGGATAAATTTATCTTCGTAGTATTTAGTTTTGGCTCTTCTAATTATTTTAGATAGCAATAACCCCATTCTTGCAAAGCTACTAACATGCATAGCGTTTCGGGCAGCTATAAGCCATAGCGTTATAAATTAATAATGTTATCTATTAGCATACTGTGGGTGGGGGTTCCGCGCTGCTGGCCCTCACGGGATTGGGGGTGCTCCGTCGGAACCCCCAAAGTGATAAGCTCAATAATAGTCATCTATGATTATTATTTTAATTTATGTAATAAATTTTGTAATAATTAATTTTGTAATTAATTTATATAATTAATTTTGTAATTAATTTATATAATAATTAATTTACATAATAATTAATAATAAATTAAGCCCCCACTTGATGTGCATTTTCTTCCAAGCCACAGAAAATAGACGCTGTATGCAAGGCAAACGGCGGAATTTCTGGAAAGGAAGAAACAAGAAAAGAAGAACAAGCGGCTCGGGGCGCTAGTAGAGTCGGAGGATCCAGTGGTAGTGGCAGCGGCTCTCCTACCCGCGTTCCAAGCGCGAATGCGGCGATGGGTAGACCCGACCACGGCTGCCGGAACCCCGTCCAACAGAACGACTGAGTGCTCGAGAAGGTGGAAAGCAAAACTGTACAGCATGGTTGATGGGGCCGGCCTCGCGTCCTCTTGTGAGGTACCTTCCTGCCACAAGTGGGTCGCATCCGGTACTCGTCTGCTAAGCGGAGGGGATTTTGCTCACGCCATCCAGATCCGGGCAAACGCTGTGGCCACGCCGTCTAGAGCAGCCAGGGGTAGACCCGAGGCTTCTGGTCTCTGCGATGCCTGTCGGAAACCAGGAACCCTGGGCCACATATCCCAGGCATGCCACAAGACGCACGGGGCTCGGGTGAAACGTCACGACGATATCACCCGGTTCGTAGCCGGCCGCCTGCGGCAAAGAGGCTTTGAGGTGGAACGCGAAGTCCGTATACCAGATGGAGGGACCTTCTGCAAGCCTGACATCATAGCTTGCAAAGGTGACGAGGCCTTCATATTAGACACCCAGGTCTCAGCTGATAACTTCCCACTCTCCCGTCCACATCAGAGCAAGTGCGACAAGTACGGCACCCCCGAGATCCTGCAGAAGGTCCGGGAGTATACCGGGAAGCATACAGCATCCGCCTCTTCAATAACCCTTAATTGGAGAGGAGGATGGTGCAAGGAGAGTGCACGTGGTTTAATGGATATGGGTCTCACTAAGAGCGACCTAGAGATCTGCTCTGTGAAGGCCCTGACCTGGACATACTCAATATATAGAATATGGTCCAAGACCACGTCACGGGGCAGACCACCATAGTCCCAGGATCACTGTGCACAGGGTGCATAAGGGTCAATATAGTCTCGCTTAGGTGAACCGCAGCCACGATAGCTGGTAGCCAACTATCTAAGCAGAGTTGTCATCCGGAGTACCACTTCTCCCAATGGCTTCTCACAAGAGGGTGGAGGACCTGGCCGAAGCCCGCGAGTGGATAAGGCGGCGGCCGGAGGGACCCCATGCGCATACATGATATCCCTCCCGCTCCGGGGCTTTGTTAGGAGCTTCCACTGTGTCTAGTTTTCCATGTATGCCGATGTCAAGTCATCAATCCTGCCGCTTAGGCAGCTTGCTGCTTTGGCCTTCAGCGTTTGTTCTTTTTTAATGTTATACTGTGCACCTCTACCTATGTGTGCTGTGTCCCATATAGAAAAAAACCAATATAAAAGAATTTTCCATTAATATTATGTTTTATTTTCAGGTTATTATTATGTATTATTAGTATCATCTTAACTCTTGTGGGTGTGATGAGATCTGCCATATTTGTGTATTTTAGTTTGTGTGTTGTTAGGGTATTAGGTATGCTTAGTGGTGCCATCTCGCCATGCCCTATGGCTGGGGGGATCGGTGCCCTAGCTATATCAAAACCCTATACCCCCCCGAAGTGGCAAGGGGAGTTAGGGGACAAAATAATACCATACTCGGTGGCTAACCGACCATGGTTGAGCGTGCATCTTGGGGGGGGGGGGTATTTACGCGCGCACGGGGACGCACCAATCGTCTCGCTGCTGCGTTCCCGGGCGATACACTCAAAACGCCCACCCGCCTCCCGGGATCCCCTGCATCCCCTGGCCTTTCCGGGGGTAGACGCCAATGCGGTTTTGCTGAGGACACTTGTCCCAATTTCCAACGAATTGTGTTGCCTTTGGGGGTGCTCCGTCGGAACCCCCAAAGTGATAAGCTCAATAATAGTCATCTATGATTATTATTTTAATTTATGTAATAAATTTTGTAATAATTAATTTTGTAATTAATTTACATAATTAATTTTGTAATTAATTTATATAATAATTAATTTACATAATAATTAATAATAAATTAAGCCCCCACTTGATGTGCATTTTCTTCCAAGCCACAGAAAATAATGTTATCTATTAGCATACTGTGCTTATTTAGGTATTGGTTAGGTAGGTTAGGCGTTTAGGTTCTGTTGGTGATTATTTCAACCCGTCCTCGACTCAAGTCCATTACATTCAGCGGTCAACCCCACACACGCATTCATAAATTTTAACATGCTGTTCATTCAAAACGGGAATTTTCTCAAGTATAAATTAATAATATAATATATTAGCATATTGTGTATATATAGGCATAGGATAGGTTAGGTCAGGTGTTTAGGTTCTGCTGGCGATTATTTGTATTTATAGTACGTGGGTGAAGCATTTATAGCGTTGTGATTCGAACAAAATTCGTCAGTGAAGCACTTGTTCCGGATATGTTCGAACGTCAGCAGTTGTGAGTCGTGTGTAAACCGCTTTTCATTCATAAACAGGGGGTTTGGAGGGTGCATGGAATCACTTTTGGATCTTTGTTTGGAGGACGGGCTGTATTTGTCAACCCATCCTCGACTCAAGTCCATTACATTCAGCGGTCGACCCCACAGACGCATTCATAAATTTTAACATGCTGTTCATTCAAAACGGGAATTTTCTCAAGTATAAATTAATATTATAATATATTAGCATATTGTGTATAAATAGGCATAGGTTAGGTTAGGTCAGGTGTTTAGGTTCTGTTGGCGATTATTTGTATTTGTAGTACGTGGGTGAAGCATTTACAGCGTTGTGGTTCGAACAAATTCGTCAGTGAAGCACTTGTTCCGGATATGTTCGAACGTCAGCAGTTGTGAGTCGTGTGTAAACCGCTTTTCATTCATAAACAGGGGGTTTAGTGGGTGCATGGAATCACTTTTGGATCTTTGTTTGGAGGACGGGCTGGTATTTCAACCCGTCCTCGACTCAAGTCCATTACATTCAGCGGTCAACCCCACAGACGCATTCATAAATTTTAACATGCTGTTCATTCAAAACGGGAATTTCTCAAGTATAAATTAATATTATAATATATTAGCATATTGTGTATAAATAGGCATAGGTTAGGTTAGGTTAGGTGTTTAGGTTCTGTTGGCGAGTATTTGTATTTGTAGTACGTGGGTGAAGCATTTACAGCGTTGTGGTTCGAACAAAATTCGTCAGTGAAGCACTTGTTCCGGATATGTTCGAACGTCAGCAGTTGTGAGTCGTGTGTAAACCGCTTTTCATTCATAAACAGGGGGGTTGGCGGGTGCATGGAATCACTTTTGGATCTTTGTTTGGAGGACGGGCTGGGTATTTGTAGTACGTGGGTGAAGCATTTATAGCGTTGTGGTTCGAACAAAATTCGTCAGTGAAGCACTGTTCCGGATATGTTCGAACGTCAGCAGTTGTGAGTCGTGTGTGAATGTGTTAAGATGAAGATAAAGCCACCCAAAAAGTGGCACGGGCATGAATAGCTCGTAAGTGGTGGCCCTTTTGAGCCATCACCAGTATCAATAGATGATACTGGAGATCTGTGGAGGTGCGACTGCACCCTGCGTGACGGGAGATGTCTCCCGGGCCGTAAATTGTTGTTGTTGTTATAGATTCAACTACTCGGAACAAGTTCCAAGTCGCACGGGCTATGGTGAGCCCGTAACTTACCTGGCACAGGAGCGGGGCAAGAAGCACGGGCTATGGTTAGCCTCGTGGACAGGAGATGTCTCCCGTGTGTGCCGTAAATTGATGATTCACGGGCATGAATAGCCC
>WNGS01160430.1:29869254-29886597 GCA_020271785.1 Procambarus virginalis
ACACTCGGGAACACTGTATATCCATCGAGGCTGCAGTTGTTACACACCTCCTTGCGAGCATACCGCCTTCCTCGCTAGTACCTTCTATCTTGAGGTTAACTTGGTGCTTCCGGGCTTAGCGCCCCGCGGCCCGGTCATCGACCAGCCTCCTGGACTGGTCATGCTGGCTGTTGGACATGGCTGCTTGCTGCCCGACGTATGAGTCACAGCCTGGTTGATCGGGTATCCTTGGAGGTGATCCGATCCGGTTCTCTCTTGCACCAACCCGTCACCGCCGCATCTTTATTACGTCAATATTGACTTCTTCGTTCCGTGCATAGGTGCCATACTAAACATAATGGTTTCCCTTAAAACTTCGTGGAAAACACCGACCTTACCTGACCTACTTAGTAGGTTACAATAAGCATCTTATGGTTTCGTAATTACAATTGTTACTAACCTATTATCGGTATGCCACTGAACTCTGTGAGGGGATTGCAAGTTATGCCCCTGGTACGGTCTGTGGACTTTCGGGCACACTAGCTTGCCTTCGACTTAGTTATGGCCCATCCTGGTTGTGGGGAGTCTGTGGGCCTGCAGGCCGCCCCATGCGTCTTCCTGGTGGGCCTCCCTTTGGCCGGTCTAGCCTGGCCTCGGGCCGGGCTTGGGGTGTACATGAGCTCCCGGTTCCCATCCAGCCGGTTTGGAGCGGGTTTCTCCGCCGTCGTCGCCTGGTAGGCGGGTTCCTGGGCCTGCTGGGTTCTGTCGTGTCTCAGTGGGCCCTGTCTGGGGTCTATCTGCTCCGTTCTCTGCCTTTGCCGGAGCGAGTTGCTCTTTACCTGTGGCATGTTGCGGTGGTGTATACTCCCCTAGTTGTGCTTGCGGGGTTTGAGCTCTGGCTCTTTGGTCCCCCTCTCAAACGTCAATCTTATAACAGGTGTACGGTTTCCTGAGCCTATTGGCCTTCTTATCGTCTACACTTGAAACTGTGTTTGGAGTCAGCCTCCACCACATCGCTTCCTAATGCATTCCATTTGTCACCCACTCTGACACTAAATTTCTTTCTACTGTCTCTGTGGCTCATTGGGCATTCGGTTTCCACCTGCGTCCCCTAGTGGCGTGTGCCCCTTGTGTTAAACAGCCTGTCTTTGTCCACCAGGTTGTATGTTGCTACTACTGCGCGTGTGCATTAGTACCGTGTTTCGCAGTGGCGTGTCCTTACTCCTGGGGTTTTTTATGCTTCTGCTCTTTCGTCCTGCCTCACCCCAGTCGTTTTCCTGGCATCTCCTTTGGTCAGTTTTGCCTGCACTTGCTGCTATGTTGGGGACGTGGTCGGTTTCCACCACTTCATTGTTTGTGTTCCCTTGTTTTCCTCCTCTGCCACAGGGGTGTTCTGCGTGTGTTCCTTGGCTTCTTGGGCTTTTTTCGGCCTGTGTCCTGTGGTGTGCTTCTTTGTCTCGGTCTGTTGCTGTTGCTCGTACCTCTTGTTCGGGTAGGGTTCTGGCGGCAACCCTTCCGCCTTCTTTGGTTTCCTTGCTTGCCCTGCCACTTGGTTTTTTTGGGGTCTTGCGATGTCTCGCGTCGGACCCGTCATTTGTTCTCCTGGCGGGTTTGCTTGCTTTGGGATTTGTCTGTTCGGCAGACGTTCCATCTCCTTGTACCACCTGAGTTCGGTGGTCGCGCCCGAGATCTTCTTGCGGCTCCGCCTTTTCCTGGGCTCGAGGGGCCTTGTCGGGCTGCTTCCGTCTGCCTCGTGGTCTCGCCTCCGGCTGGTGGTCGGTGTCCCACCTGCGTGTTTTCTCTTGGCGGCAGTATGGGGTTGTTTTGGCGGTCCTTCCTTTTCCTGTACCTTCTTAGGTGGTTCCTCTTGTTAGCGTCGGCCTGGTTTTTTGGTGGGGTTGGGGGCCGTCGGCGTGCCACATACTGTCGCCTCTCTCTCTTTTTGTGCGGCGCTGGCGGAGTCGCTTTGGCTTGCTTTCGGTCTTGTTTCTACACCGCTTAGTAAGCTGTCTTGTGCTTCGTTTCCCCTCCGGCCTGTTCGTGCGCCGCTTGCACCATCCTGGTTTCTGGTCAGCGTGCTCTGTCTTCTCCTCTGTTGGTAGTGCCTCTTCGGTTCCGGTTTGTTTTTCGTCGGCTCTTTTCCTTGTGGGCATTTGCCTCTGGGGGTCGGGTCGCTGTGTTTTCCTGCTCCTTTGGTTTTAGCGTTTTGGTTGTTTGGGTGGTGTCCGCCTCCCGGTTCCGTCCCTTTGATCTTCCTCTGTGGGTAGTTAGCTCCGGGGAGCCGACGGGGCTTCCCCCAGAAAACCAGCGTTGAATGTAATGAAACGCCATTTTCTGGGTGAGTCCCGGAGGCTCCCCGGCAACCCTCCCTCCCTCCGGTCGGCGGTTTTTCGCGTGTCTTGACATCCAGCCTCAGAACTGATGGGTGGATAGCCGGCGTGGGAGGTCTGGGGCTCCACCTTCCCCCTCCCGGGGAGGGGGAGCTGCGCAGACAGCGGCGCGGTGACGTGTGACATCACACTAGTTTGCTTGTTTTTCTGTTTGGGAGTTCTATCCACTAGTTCGGATTTTGGTAGCAATTTTAACCAGAATAGGGGTTTGTTTTGGGGCGCTTACCTTTCTGGGTGCCTGTCCCGGTCGATGGCAGACATAGAATGCTTCCAACCACACGGGGGCTTCTATAGGCCATTGCTCCCCGTGCCTCTCTGAGGGGGCCCGGTTCTGGCCGTGGTCTCCGGTAGGCCTAAGAACTCCATACACATGACTGATGCCAAAGTCTGAAATTAGCATATCAGCCTGGGATAGCTCCGGGGAGCCTCCGGGACTCACCCAGAAAATGGCGTTTCATTACATTCAACGCTGGTTTTTGATGAATAGTTAATTATTTCTTGAGGCGCATAAGTTTCCAGACGGTGGAGTAAGCTTTTTTTAAAGCAGTGCCTACAATGTACAATGGTAGGAAGTGCAGCTTCATAGTAAAAAATGTATTAGTCGGAATTTGGATATAAAATAATAAAGAATGGGAGAACTTTATTTTTAGGGGGATGTGTGTATAGTTATTTTCACCATTGCAGCATTCCCTTCCAGGTACTCCAATTGGACCACAAGCATATGGAGCACAAGGAACCCCAAGTTATTATGGTACACCTGGTTCACCTTTGGTCCCCGCCTCGCAGTCGGCCTACAGCAACAGTGTCTTCACACCTTCCAGAGATCATTCCAGTTTTCTTGTTCAAGATCCATTACAAGTGTAAGTACTGTATTGACATTCAATGTTAAAGTACAGTTTGATGGCAATTTACAGTAGATTGGATTGTGCTGTGAATGTTTAGTCATTCAACTCTTCCTACACAGAAACTTGAATTACCAGTCATACAGAATCTTTCAAACATGTCAATATTGACTGTCTCTACACTTCATGTTTACATTGCTAAACCAGCTTGCAAAACATCAGAAGATGCATGCTTCATGAGCTGGTTGACTTATGTATGAAATGAGTTTAACCCCATAGAGCTAAATGTTATAGAATAAATCAAGCCAAAAATGATTTCAAAATGTATCTTGCCAGCAAGTGGGAGCTTGTGAGTCCAGAGGTAGTGTGATGACAACTTTAAATATTAATCAAATTGCTGTATTATCACAAATTTATATTTGTGTCTAAAATAAAGTTAGAGGTACAGAAAAAAATTGGCCACATTAATTTGTATAAGAGTTGGCCTCTTGTAGACTTTAATATGCAGGTCATTTAAAAAGTTCTTTAAAATATGTTAATAATCATTCCATGGACTGGCTGTCTATTGTACAGTATTTCCAAAGCATACATCATGTCTTAAACTAAAACAGTTGCAATATGTGGTAACAGTTCAGATTGCCTCAGTCAGAGCACACAAGAGGAAAATTATATTGAAAACCAAAAGGCAGATAAAAGTAAATTAAACAAAAGAGAATGGGACTACAATGTTAATTTAAAGGGCATTGAAAAGGTGTTGTAGTTAGTGCAAGAAAGAGAAACGAGTATCAAATGGATTGGGAATATATTCTTTGCTTTCTCTATAGTAAAATGTTTAACCGACAAGTTTTCTATATTGGTATAATTTGAAATTGTCTTGGGTAATTTGACACATTGCCATCTACCAGAGGTTTATTAACTGGGAATTTTTTCTTCTTTCCACTACTTTAGATCTGCAAGCGATGCCATGGAAGATACTTGGGTAACAGTGTTTGGATTCCCAGCTGCCGCAGCTTCATATATACTAACTCAGTTCACCCAGCTGGGCACTATCACAGAGCACCGCAATCCGGGCACAGGAAACTGGATGCATTTAAAGTATCAGGTAGGAAATCATGCTGTTGAAATATGTTCAGTGTTATGCATCTTCATTGTAGTAACAGCATAATTGCTTGTTTAACTTAATGTTCATTAGCTTTTCCCGATCTATTATTTTGTTATTCTTCTTGAGGGGATATTTTTGTAGTTTCCCTAGCTTGGGGAATGTCGGACAAATATTTAGAAATATTTAAATTTTAAAGTGTATTCATTAATTATATATGGTACTGCTGTTAAGCCATGGTAGTATGCTGATAATTTCTCATTACAGTTGTACATGCCCTATAATGCTTATCTTGTTTCCTTTATTCATGAACTTGCACCCAACAATCTGATCTTGTCCCAACTCTTAAGATCAACTTGTTAATATAAATAGATAATTTTAGATTTACTAATTCCACAATTGTCAATTTCAGACAAAACTACAGGCAAGAAAAGCACTGAGTAAGAATGGGAAAGTGTTCAGTGGAAATATCATGGTTGGAGTTGTGCCTTGCAGTGATAAGGTGAGTCTCGCAAGACATTTAACCCTTAATCACTCGGATGCGCTGAGTGCCTTAAGGTGCTCTGAGAGTGGTGTGTGGGGTAATCCTAGCAGGCAGTAATGTGCTTTTTATTTTGAATATTTATTTTGTTATATTGTATTTACTTTATATCAAACTATAATTCTAAGTGGACTGTATTTTGAGATTTAGCCTGCCTGTTTTCACCTGAACACATAGGGGTGGGGGTTAAATATACACAGCTTATCCCACAATTGGTGGTGATAAATAAGACGTGTATACATTTACAGTTAATTTTACATAGATTATACCACATACGGTGGTATTGAATAAACTACAGTATAATGTTAGTTCTAGTGTTATAATTATATTAATAGAACTGTGAAAGCTTATCTATTTTGAGTAGTTATGACCTGTATTTGGCAGTGTGAGAGCTGCTCCTCCAACATCATGTTATGCCACAAGTGCCACAAGTGGTCTAGGGTGTGCCATGTAATGGCATCTGGCACTGTAAAATGGGGCCTGGCTCTGTAATGGCAGCTGCCAGAGCATGCAAGATGTCGCAGATTATGTATGTCGGCCAGCTCTACTGATGGGTGCCTGACAGCTGGGTGGACAGTGCTTTGGATTCATAGTCCTGAGGTTCCGGGTTCGATCCCCGGTGGAGGCAGAGACAAATGGGCAATTATAGGATAATTTTAATATCCTGACACTGATGGTGCTAAGCGGTATTCCTGGCTTGGTTCACTTATTCTGGGGGATCCCCCTGTGGCTCCCTGAAGCTACTAGTTGACATGGTCACAAACTGCTAGTTGCAGTTTGTGACCATGTCAACTAGTTTGACATGGTCACAACTGATGCTGCAAACTGCTAGTTTGCAGCATCAGTCAGTTCTTTTAGGCCTACCAAGGACAATGAGCCAGAAGCTGGACCCCTCTAAAGAGGTGAATAGAGTAGTGGCACTGATCAAATTGTCAGTGAATTTTAATCATGTCCATCACCATTGGGGGAAGCACCCACAGAGTCAGCAAGACAAAACATGCTGCTGCTGCTGTTTATAAGGAAATATCAATGCCTCAAACTCGCCACAAGAACTCTCCAATAATATAAACCATCGAAAAGTTACGAAACTAGCTCAAACTTGTTCGTTCCACCTCCCCCCCCCCTCGTTTGGTGGGGGAGGAAGGCAGACCAGACTAGTCAGCTGCTCCATCCTCAGTTCTATGATGGGAAAAACCACCCCCTGACTCCCTGGGGAAGGGAGGGTGTCAGAGAGCCACTGGTGCTCGCCCAGACATTGGCATTTCATTACATTCAATGCTTGTTTTCTGGGGGAGGCTCTTGTGGCTCCCACAAAAATTCTGGCACCGAAATAGAGCAGGTCAACCTGGACTCCCAAGACTTAAATGGGGCAACTATTTAGGGCCAAACTGGGGACCACTGCATATCCCATCTAGTTATGGTATAATATAATCTTTTTCAGTTTTACTTTTTTTTTTTATAATTACAGTATCTGTTTACACTTGTGCATCGTCTATTTTGCGAGTTCCTTTCAGAAATTCACATTTTTCATGTTTCATTAAATATGACCGCATATTCTGTATTTACTAACTTCTGATTTAGGGCTTCTATCCCTCTAACTATTTTCTTAGCATCAGGGCTTAGCTGAAATAGTTCTCCAAAACTCATTTTCGTAATTTCCGGGTGAAGAAAAGAGGTAAATTACTATAGAATGTATTACACTTATTTATACAATATGCACAACGTTTCGAACCTCCATGGTTCATTCTCAAGTGAATGAATTTTACAATGTGATTTGATTTTATACCCGCACTGGGTCAGGTGATAAGATAATAAATGTGAAAACAAAAGGGGATACAAAGGGGATATAAGTGGGGTCACACATATGAACATAAGAATATAGGTAACCGCAGAAGGCCTGTTGGCCCATACGAGGCAGCTGGTATCTACATACAAAGATTAATCCAGTGTAATTGGCCTGTTATGTTGAACATTGTCTTCTGTGTTGGCATCGTTATGTTCTGGTCTTGTCCTTACTCTCATTGTGGGTAGGGTAAATAGTTCCGTGATTTGGGTGTTCATGGTAGGTTGTTCTTTTCTTATGTGGATTGCTTCAAGAATTTGTAATCTTTTTGCATCTTGTGTTTTGTCTATTATGCATGTATTCTTGTTCAACATTTCTCTTGTTGTTGGGATTTTTCATGTTCTGTACATGTATTTTTAATTCATGAAATTGTGAACTTAGTAATTCTTGTACTATTTCAGACAATTACTGGGGATAAAGAGAACATGTCGGCTAACTTGAGCAGCCTGATGTCTCCTGATAATTCCCACCTAATGAGCACTCCGAAAGCTAATATGAGGCCTCTGACTCAGGCATATCAGACGGCTCATGCTGAACACGAGGTATGTTAGATGACTTACATTTGCATTTTGGTAAATTAAACATTTGGTGGAATTAAAAACAAATAACAGGCAACACTGAAGCAAATACTTGTGAAAAAATAGCCATAGCCTATTTTAATAGGTGTTGTCATGGTTTCTGTTTTAGAAGTACTGAGTGGGCATGTTGATGTGTTTTTTGAAGTTTTCTGACAGCTGAAGGGAGTTGGCTGAAAGTCTCCTCTCTACAGTTTGATGCTGTGTTGCCACTTCCTTAAGGATGTTCAATTCCTGGAGGAAAGATGGAAGCAAAGAAAAATATTCTAGTGTTTGACAATTGGGATTGTTGTAGATTGTAGTTTTAGAATAAATTTGTCATGCATATGGTTCAGTATTGGGTTTATTGTTTATTAATTTATTACGAATAAATACAGAGGAGCAATCGTTACCTTACTGAACTTGACTAGGCACCTTACAACAGTACATACCTTAAACTTTTTACTATGCAAGTTCAGGCTTGGAAAGTAGCCTTTCAGTTACATTCATGGCCTTATTGTTCACCTAATTATTCTGTACTATATTAGTTTACTCATAAATTATAATACTGTATATACAGTAATCCTTTGCTTTGTAAGGAATGCACTCTTGAGAAAAGAATGTTTAAACCAATCTTGGTTTCACATTGCTAAATGTAACACACGATGGATTTACAGTGTGAGAGGATTTACATTCATTCCTGCACCAGTCATGTGTCCATGACACATGACTGCTCTATCATTCAATGCACACTGCATACCTGTGTTTGTAAGTAAATGGAAAAATTAGTAGAACAATTCTGGCGATGTCACAATAACGTGACTAAAGTATGTTGACCAGACCACACACTCGTCCCTTCACCTTCTAGTGTGTGGTCTGGTCAACCTAGAACAATGCTGTATAAAGACATTTATATTGCACCTAAATTCAGTTCAGGTTTGATTGCCATATATTAATATGGACATAAATCACTTGAACAGGTACAGAGCCCCAGAATTAGAAGTCTGAAATATTGTTTAAGGCCAGATATGAAAAATATGAATATATAGCTAGAAATATGAAGATTGATTGTGAAAACTTAATTCACAGTTACGGTATTGGAAAGGCAAAGAGTAAGAGTTGACATGGTTAAGTGTACAAATGGATAAAATGTTTTAATGTAACAAAGGGATATTAATAAGATGCAAATGTATCTAGACAAAATAGAACACTAAACAATCAAAACAAATTGGGTATATTTAGATTCGGAAAAGACCTGGGTAAATATTGGTTTGGGAACTACATTAATTTTTGGAACAAATTACTTATTAATATAATAGACTCTGGGGAGTTTTCAAGGTTAGGTTAGAGACACGTGTGAATGAGTTTGGGTGGATATAAATAGGAGTAGGATATAAGTAGGAGTAGGCCAATAAACCTTCTGTAGTTTCCCTTATTTTGATGTTTTTAGGGATATGTAGCGATATATTCCTCAAAACATTGTATATTTGCAGACTGCAAATTTTATTGGATAAAATACACTGCATATATTGCAGTGTATTGGAAAAATACACTGCATATTAATGCAACAAATTTTATTATGTAATGTTAAAATAGATTTTAATTTAAATAAAATATTTATGGGCACAATAAATTAGGTTACTTTTAAAAAGTAAACAACCCTCAGTTTGGAAAATCTTGTACAGTACTGTACATGTCGGCTAAAATTGTGGGAAATATTAGGATGTGTTCCAGATGTCTACCAAAGTTAACTTTGTTCTCAATACATCTCGTATTAGATTAATTTTATTCAGGTATTAGTCACTGAACAGCATTAATGAAAACAATATTAAATCTAATTGCAACTCGGTTACTATAGCAGCAAAGCTTTGTAAGCAGGGGACCCCTTCAAGGATTTCGCTTTGTGTTGAGGGGGGGGACTGGTATATGATTCCCCTGGGGTTGGTGGGGATTGCCTCCTCTCTTGCCCCTCCAGGCATTGTACATGTGAAGGAAACCAACGTAGGGGTCCCACTTGGATCACTGGGATCACTGGACCACGTGTCCGGGGGATCGCATGCAAGGAGCCGTTCTTGGAGATAGGTTTGGGTGTCTGCGTTGGGCTAGAGGGAGATAGATCTATACATTGGTGTTGGAAAATGTGCAATGCAGTAGGACTCCAGTTGAACATAGGGAACACTGCTTTGGACAACCCATACTTTCCTGCACCAGCCAGCGCTCGGCCACCCTTGCTGTCCTGGTATGTTGTACTCTTGGCTCTGGGGCCCAAACTTAAAAAAATTGGATGTCTGGTAAACAAACTCACTCCTTCACTCAGGCTCATGGGGCAGACTGTGATGTAAAATCGGACTCCATGGCTCCGGCTTTGGTTGGCCCAGACGCAGCTTCATCTTTGGTTCACCCTTCTGATCCTCTCCATTCCATTGCCACTTCTTGGTAGGCATGATTTCCAAGTCCCCAGTCTCCAGTGGTTGCTAGCTCATCACTTGGAGTGACTTTGGTTATTACAACTGTGCCTTTTAACCCCCCCCCCCCTTCTTAATTGTGGTGCTCAGTGCTGTCCTCACAATCAAACATGTGCATTTCTCTCAACCACTGCTACACACCATGATCTGTTTGCCCCTCTGTGCCTGAATATTTTGATATGTCACAATGACCTCGCCCACCCTGATGATTTACTCTTACAGATATATCTTAACTGTGGATATGTTACCTTTAATCCCCATCCAGACTGGCCCATGTCATCAAGGCCCTTTGTAAGGATGTAGCCAAATGCCTAGCTACCTTGTCTTGCATTGGTGAGATCCTGGTTTGGGTCTCCAAAAATGTCAAATTAAAGGCCAGCATAGTCATTTTCCCACACCATTTTTCAACTGGGGACAAGACTACCATGAGGATATTAAATGCTGTCATCCTTGAGGCCAAGGTTATCCTCTCCTCCAGATTGATAATCTTCACTCAACCCCTTTACAGTCATCACTGTCAATCCCTTAGAGGAGTCAAGATCATTTTGATTGTTGGAATGTCCCGTCATTTGATAATTCTTGCTAGTGCCAGATGCTCTGTTCAGGAAATGGCCCCCCCTCTCCATGCCTCTGCAATAGGTGCTGGAAATATGGGTATGGAACCTTGAAGTGTAATAGTGAGGTTCTTTTTGCCCCTTGTGTGGTACATCTGGCCAGTCAAGGTCAGTAGTTGTTCTCTCCAAACTCTCTGCATCATTTGTGGTGATGCCCATCTTGCCTTTTCCTGCATGTGCATACATGCATGACATCGAGAGATTTCCTGGTTTCACCACAGCCAAAGTAATTTCATTTTTTTTTTTTATTCAGTGATCAGGGAATGCATTTTCACAATACAGTTGTGAGGGATTCTGACTCGTGGGATTTTATTTATTTTAATTATTGATTAATTAATTTCATTAATTTATTTAATGAATTCTAATTTATAATTAAAATTAATTTGGTAGTGGACTGTGTGTTTGAGTGGACTGTGTTTAAATTGAATTCTCCCATTAGTCATATTCTATACAAGTTTGGGGGGGGATTATTAATTATAGTCTATCAATCAAAATTATCAATTGACAGGAAAATTTGTACTTAGTGTTAATAGGTTATTCTAATTGGATTGATACGAATAATTAAAAGCCTTTCCAACTAGTAGACTTCACATTGTTATTGGCGTAGAACATGTGCGTGGCTAGCCAGATTCGTGGTTACGTGTTCATGGCGACTATGCGCGTCACGTGTTGCACCAAGTAGTTGCTACTAATTTCTTCAGGTTGCCACAGAAGATTTGCCGGAAGTATTCAATGTGACTGATGCAAATAATGTCCAAGTAACGGATATTGGATGACGTATTATTTAGATTCTTATGAGAGGCTTACCCTATTTTGGGTGTTCACCTGCATCGTGGCAGATTTGTTTTACTTATATTTTAAGGCCCTGTAATAACAAGTAAATAATTTTAGTAAACCAGAAATGAGGTACTCCAATAATGATGTTGCAGCAGTAGATTTACGTCAAGATGGCTTGGGTTTGCGAGTATTGGCGGTACTGCTTATTGTGCGTCCTCACGGGAGTGTATGTAAATTCAGGATGGCATCCTGAATTTACCGCCGGTCTCCTCCACCGGTCTAGTGACACCGCTTGAAGCCGGTTTAATTTTCGGTCCAATTATGGACAAAGGTGGGGAGGCTTTGATTTGATCTACAGTGGTACCTCGGTTTAAGAGTTTAATTGGTTCCTGGAGACGCCTCGTATTCCGAAAACTCGTATTCTGAAGCGAATTTCCCCATAAGAAATAATGGGAAATGAATTAATCCGTTCCTGACTACCCCAGAAACCCCATATCAAACTAAATTTTTATACCTAATTCATCTAAATAAACCTACAAAACTATGTTCAAGTTATTACTTACCTTGCTGATGAATGCTGTAGGCGTATGGAAGATGGTGAGGAGGGGGGAGGAGAAGAGGAGTTACTGTTTGGAAGGGGCGTCCCCTTCCATTATCACATCAGGCAATGAGGACCTTTCAGGTGTGCACTCCCTGGGACGTTTTATCTGAGTGCCACTAGGTCCTGGCTGAGGCTCTCCTCTATTGTCATCCTCACATGGGCTTTCTTGTGACTCATGGTGAGATATATAATAACAAATTGTATAGTCAAATCACCAAAAATCCAACAATACACTGAAAATCCACGAGAAGAATTGATGAGAGGTAGTCACTGAGCGCGAGACAATGGTAAACTGAGGGGCGGACGGGCGGAGGGGCGACGATCGCCCAGCCACCACGCGCTAGGTCAGCCTGTACGCGTATCAACAAACTCGTGTCCCGAGGTAACCCTCGCCTTCCGAGACACATTTTCCGAGGAAATCCTGCTCGTATTCCGAAAAACTCGTATACAGGGACACTCGTATTCCGAGGTACCACTGTATTTTATTTGATCCAGTCATAAAGACTTATTGATTGTAATGCTAGACTGGGGTTTTAAGTGATTATTGATATTTTAATAGTATATTTACTTGTGGCATTACAATAATTTCTGTTTTTTTGTCCAGGAAAATGCCACAAGTCTGATATTATTGGTATGGGTAAATAAAACTAAATCATTTATGTTAGTATAGGTTAATTTGTTAGTACAAGAGTAGCAGCAATATTAGCTATATTTTGTATTGAAGATTAAAGAATGTCGTTTTTTTCTCGACAATAGTATTTGGGTTTTTTTCACAATAGTCTCGTTTAAACAGAGGTATAGCACAAGGGTTAATGGAACACCATCTTACTCCTTAGTATTTGAACTGCATTGTCCCACTTAGTTATGCACCTCCTTATAGACTGTCCTGATTTTCAGAATGAACATAAGTATATCTTGCTTTCCTAATGTGCCTCAGGTGTTTCATGGCCCTCGATAGAATCTATGGTTACCTTTGATATCACTTGCCTTGTTTTCCTTTGTTCTTGTATTAACATTGAGCGATATTTAGTACCTTTTGAATATCGCCTTTTAAATACAGTATTATGTAAAGTGCTAGATAATCTTCCCGGCTTGGCATCATCTTTTAATAAATACTTAACCCTTGTGTTGCTCAGGGCTAATTAGCGTTTGTCACCCACAGGCGCATACCAAAAAAAAAAATTCTTCTAAACCTGTTAATTTGTGTTCTCTGATCATGGGAAAATAATTAAAAAAATCGTAAGTGGCATATATTGCCCCCTATAGGGCGGGGAAGTCTGGCAAAAAACAGGTGCTGACTCAGCATGCGTCCCAGGTGGTCTGTTACTCCCAGCTGTCAGGCAGGAGTGGCCACAAAGAGATAATTACCTAATTATTTCAGTGTCTCCGATTGATTTTTTGTAGTTTTTTTGCCGTAATATTATTCAATAGTGTGTAGTGTGATGTATTTATATAATAAAATGAGTGAATCATCGCTGTACTCAAAATATGGTGTGCATATTGTTGATTCAATTATGTTCATCAAACAGTGAACAAATACTTTGTCGGTTATTACATTATATACACAGCTTATATACAAGTATCTGCATGTTTTGTTCACTATAACGAACCACTAAGTTGGTATCGAGTCAAAAAGCAACAAGGAGTGACCCACACACCAGCCAGCCACTCGCTGCCACTCACTCCCTCAACACCTCACTTGCCCAAATTCTCCTTCCACCATACTGTTTTTGCTTTTATTCACTATATACAGACGTTATATATAAGTATCTACATGTTTTGTTCACCACAACTGTACAACTAAGTTGATAGTTCAGTCACTACGAGACGTCGCTACACACAGTCAGCTAACGGCTGCTTCCCTCACACATTCAAGGTCAGACGCACTAAAATTTCACCCCCAACAATACTGTTTGTGGTGTTATTACTCTATATACAGATGTTATATATAAGTATCTACATGTTTTGTTCACCATAACTGTTCAACTAAGCCGGTATAATGCCCAAAGAGCATAGTGGCCACCCCTACCAACATGACAAATCATGCAGATGTTGCCACACCTATCACCAAAATGTCTTCTTCCCCCACACTCATTTTGCTGTTATTACACTATATATACACATTATATATAAATATCTACATTAGTGTTCACCAAAACGAACCACTAAGTTGGTATGCTGAGTGGCAGTGGCAGCCCGCCACTGGCTGCCCCTCCCTCCCACCCTCCCTCACTTCACCTGACTCGCCACCATTCTCCTCCCACCATACTGTTTTTGCTTTTATATACAGACGTTATATATAAGTATCTGCATGTTTTGTTTACCATAGCGAACAACTAAGCTGGTATAGTGAGTCCAGACAGTAAAAGGTGGTCACACAGAGTCAGCAGACAATGCTACCTCCCTCCCCACCAAGATTACTCCTCCCACTACAGTGCTAATTATCACAACAATCCTGCTATTATCAGAATCCTGGTCATTTTTATCAGTCAGGGATCTTCTGTAATAATATCATCGCTAAATAATAGCATGAACATGTATATTATGGCATTTTTAGGCGATGCTGTGGTCACAAGCTGAACAGCAGTGCTGTGAGCTCATGCTGTGTGTGTCAGGCTTGGTGGCTCACTCAATACTGAGGCCCCTACACCCGGGAATTTGGCCCACGATTATTTTTTTAAATGGCGTCTGTTTGCAAGAGCCCTGATGAAGGTGAGGTGAACCCCATGTATCCGCGGGCCTTTTAAATCTTGCGTAGTACTCCAATACATCATATGATGGGATTTGCAATTTATAGCAAGTCGCTCAGCTCAACCCATCATATGATGTGTTGCACAACTTAAGGGTTAATTCCTGGACAGGTAGTGTTGATTGAGTGCCATTTCTTATCTACCCAGGTTATAAAAAGAATTTGTGGGTCATGTTACTACAGAGAAAACTAAGACTAAGGTTTAAGATAGTGTTGGAAGTGAGAGCTCTAAGTACAAACAAAACTCAAGTCCTTTAATCATTATTTATCAGTGTGTGTATAAAAATAGTTTTTTTGTCTCGATATAACAGGTAAGACAGGTTGGTACCTTCCTAAATTTCCTGATGCAAGGATTAATGGAGGGTTAATTTCCTGATGCATGGCTAGTTATTTTCCTTAATGAACACCACTCTGTACAAAACAGATTACTTTTAGTAGTTTAATATGATTTTGAAGCCCTGAATATTCAACCTGCAGTTGTAGCATTGGACCATAACCTTACATCTTGCCATAATGAAAATTGATGTGGTTTGTTTTGCAGGTGATACCCAAAGTCAACACACCAAAGAAGAACGACAGCTTGGTTTCTCGAGCAATGCAGCACATACTGGGAATGTGATTGGAATTCTGTTTTCTATTGTTTCTTCCTTTTGTTTTTCCATCTTGTTGCAGAGACATTGCATCCTTCTTTGTTGTCCATTGTATCTATTATCTTCTACAACTCAAATTTTATTGCTTTGATATT
Source organism: Procambarus virginalis (assembly GCA_020271785.1). NCBI lineage: Eukaryota > Metazoa > Arthropoda > Malacostraca > Decapoda > Cambaridae > Procambarus > Procambarus virginalis. The sequence continues at coordinate 29,884,454 of WNGS01160430.1, forward strand.
TCTGATGTATGTAATAGTACAATTCGTGTGAAAACTTAGTGCATACAATTCGTGTGAAAACGTACAGTGCAATGTTAGAAGAATTTTGTTAACGTTAAACCACCTGAAGGAACACTAAATATCATGCTCCAGAATGTTTACCAAGGATCTACATGCAACATTACAAGTTGAACACACACCAACTTCTACACATGTTAACTGGATAGGTAATTTTTATTAGTTTGTCTACAGTAAATGATTTATTGGGACTATATAGTAAATACAAAAAAAATGATAATTTTTAATAAAGATTTTATGTTCATATGTTTTGAAATTCTTGTACGAATAGTGCTCATTGGTGCAGTTATAATACTATATCTGTGTGTATTTTAAAATTACTCGCTCATGCGTGCGTGCGCATATTTTCAATATCAAAATAGACTAAAAATTTGAACACCATTCTGTTTACTTCACACATGTTACAGAACTGTAATGCCTATTGTTGGCCATCTACAAAGAGTATTGTATGCTGCTACATGCAGTGGTTTACCTTTTACTTTTCCTAAATGACCTACAAAAATAAACATGCTTTTATTAATGTCGTTTTTAAATACTACCTAGTCATCAGATGTGTAATTTAAATAAAAAGTCTTGTGTAAGAATGTAACATGCAAGATCAGAAAAGAAAGCTGCTTTTTTGCAATATTTCTCCAGGATAACCACTTATCTACACAATAATACTAATTCTGGGTATGTTCAAGCTGCCGTAATAATTTTGCATTGCAAGAACTAGTAATTTTTTCGCAAGCCAATTTTCTGCAATTGGTTTCGATCTTAAAAGCTGTTTAAAATGTGAATGCTTTGGTTACATTGTACTGTACAGAAAATTTCATCAATGTATTCCTAAAGGTGAGGGTTTAATTCAATTTGTTTTTCTCGGGTAGGAGAAGGGGGGGGGGATATACCATATAGATTTTCATGGATTTGTATTTGTTTATTTTTGGCAGTTTGTGTTGTCTGGAGAACAGTGTGGGTGGTAGTAAGTACTTCTGTATGTGATTTGTGGTGATTGTTGATTGATTTGAGTGGGTGGGTGTGAGCACACATTGAAACTATTATGTTGCCTACTACCGTAGTATACAGGTCTAGATTAGCTGCCGGGTTCCCTGCATCATAAAGGCAGCAAGTCTTACCATTATCAAATGGTGCTCTCTCCATTCCCTCATACTCCTTAATTAACATGCTCACACACACCTAATAAAAACTACAACCACAAGTAAAAGTGAAATACTGAGTTACAACAGAAAAGTGGGAAATGCCAAACAAATGTTCCACCAAAAAAGTGCCAAATGGCCCCCCCCCCATCCCCCCCAAAAATATCTAAAACGGCAAACAAAAATATTCAAAATGCCCAACAAAACATTTCAAGACGCCAAAAAAAATACAAACCGCTCAATGAAAATTCTAAAATGCTCGACAAAATAAATCCAAAACGTCAAACAAAAAAATTAAAATGCTCAAAGGAAAAAAATACCAAGTGCCCAACAAAAAAGTGGACTACTCTATCCAAGCATGGAGACCTATACTGTACCGTCAAAGGGACATGTAATACAATTTTGGGCAACACATTGAGAATGATAGTTTTATGTTTATTTAGTGCAGTTGGATGTTAAAAACGGCATGGCAAATCATGATGGGATGAGATGAGGATGCGTGTTATGTGCTTTTAGTGGAGTCGACTCTTTCTTTGTTGCCGGAGTCGGGTAGGGCATAGTGTAGAAAGTAGCCGAAGATGGAGACCCGGTGCTGAGGTCTGTAGCAGAGACCTTCATAAAGGCCGGGTAGAGAGCTCAAAGGAAGGCAAGAGTGAAGAGCTATACTGAGAACGGGAAGAGAGCGCCAAGCCATTACGACTATATTGGAAGGGATCAAGGATTTGGAATGTGATGGGGGAAGGAATGGAGCAGAGCTTGGATGAGGTTTGAGGGCAGGGAGCTTGAACAAGACTAGGATTGGCTATCTGTTCTCAACCTATCCTCAGACCAAGTTCATTCCAATCAGCGGTCAACCCCAAAGACGCATTCATGAATTTTAACATGATGTTCATTCAAAACGGGAATTTTCTCAAATATAAATTATTATTATTTTATATTGCCATATTGTAC
>WNGS01160430.1:29886622-29900063 GCA_020271785.1 Procambarus virginalis
AAGGGATCCTCATAATCTGTATGGTGCAAATATGCTAGCTCAGAATGACGGGAAACTAACAGTGGGAGTATTCTACGGGGCAAATAGAGCAACAGTTATTTTTTAGTTTGTTCATTTATTAAATACCCCATATCCATTCCGTGGAGGTTATAATATTAAATGTTACAGAGGCACATATAATAAACATATATTGGCTCAGGAACTGAAACCCAAATTCATTTAGCTGTTACAATCTAGTTAAGAATTAGTGCCCCATTAACCCTTCCTGCCCTGGAAGTAAGTCATTGTTAAAAGAAGACACCAATCTGGGAAGACTATTTAGCACCGTCTGCGTCCCGGAATATTCAAAAGATTTGGGTCTTTGGAGGACAGGCTGTACACCAGACACTACAAACCTCGCACCACAGCAGCAGCCCGTCCTCCAAACAAAAACCCAAAGTCCATTCCATGCACCCACCAAACCCGGTTTATAAAATTAAAACGGTTTACACATGACAACTGATGACGTCTGAACACTTCCGGAACAAGTGCTTCACTGACGAATTTCGTTTGAGCCACAACGTTGTAAATGCTTCACCCGCGTACTACAAATACAAATAATCGCCAACTGAACCTAAACACCTAACCTAACCAGTGCCTAAACATTTTTGGGACATCTGCCTTTCTGGGCGCCTAACCGGTTAATGGCAGACATTGAATGCTTCCAATTACGCGGGGGTTTCTATAGGCCATTGCTCCCTTGCCTCTCTAGAGGGGGGGCCAGGTTCTGGCTCATGGTCCCCGGTAGGCCCATAAGAACTCCATACACATGACTGATGCCAAAGTCTGACATTAGCATATCAGCCTAGTAAGCTGATTACTGTACTGTGTACCTAATCAAATTACTGTACTGTGTATTATACATACATATAAAAAAAATTGCATAAATATTGTAATTGACAAATATGTTCCTTGAAATAAAAGGAAGACCTTAACAGGGTGATGTGCATTTCAATTTCACAAAGGCTGCTGAAGATAACCCTTGGGAACTTAAAATGCTTTATTGTAGTATCAAGTAAGCAATTACTGTACTTAGTGACTGAAGAAATTATTACAAAATTGAAGACCTGATTACTAAATTACATTGAACATTGTATCAGCTGGAGCCAACATGCATTTCATGCTATTTAGAGATTAATCTTTTGCAGAATGTTTCTTCTTGTAAAATTAACTTTGTTTCACTTCTAGATTAGGACCAGATAAGCCAGGAGGACCCCCAACACAAGGCCTAATAGGTGTTCGAGGCCCATCTTCTCTGCCACAGTCTCCAATCTCTGCCCGTCTTGGAAGCCCGTATGTTGATCAACGTATTTTAGGTATGTCTAAATTAGCATGTTAAATGGGGCATGCTTGTAAATTTAACTTTAATTGGCAAGACAAATTTCAATGCAATAGTCTACAAATCACAAACTAACATCTCTTTTGATGAATAGTTAATTATTTCTTGAGGCGCATAAGTTTCCAGACGGTGGAGTAAGCTTTTTTTAAAGCAGTGCCTACAATGTACAATGGTAGGAAGTGCAGCTTCATAGTAAAAAATGTATTAGTCGGAATTTGGATATAAAATAATAAAGAATGGGAGAACTTTATTTTTAGGGGGATGTGTGTATAGTTATTTTCACCATTGCAGCATTCCCTTCCAGGTACTCCAATTGGACCACAAGCATATGGAGCACAAGGAACCCCAAGTTATTATGGTACACCTGGTTCACCTTTGGTCCCCGCCTCGCAGTCGGCCTACAGCAACAGTGTCTTCACACCTTCCAGAGATCATTCCAGTTTTCTTGTTCAAGATCCATTACAAGTGTAAGTACTGTATTGACATTCAATGTTGAAGTACAGTTTGATGGCAATTTACAGTAGATTGGAATGTGCTGTGAATGTTTAGTCATTCAACTCTTCCTACACAGAAACTTGAATTACCAGTCATACAGAATCTTTCAAACATGTCAATATTGACTGTCTCTACACTTCATGTTTACATTGCTAAACCAGCTTGCAAAACATCAGAAGATGCATGCTTCATGAGCTGGTTGACTTATGTATGAAATGAGTTTAACCCCATAGAGCTAAATGTTATAGAATAAATCAAGCCAAAAATGATTTCAAAATGTATCTTGCCAGCAAGTGGGAGCTTGTGAGTCCAGAGGTAGTGTGATGACAACTTTAAATATTAATCAAATTGCTGTATTATCACAAATTTATATTTGTGTCTAAAATAAAGTTAGAGGTACAGAAAAAAATTGGCCACATTAATTTGTATAAGAGTTGGCCTCTTGTAGACTTTAATATGCAGGTCATTTAAAAAGTTCTTTAAAATATGTTAATAATCATTCCATGGACTGGCTGTCTATTGTACAGTATTTCCAAAGCATACATCATGTCTTAAACTAAAACAGTTGCAATATGTGGTAACAGTTCAGATTGCCTCAGTCAGAGCACACAAGAGGAAAATTATATTGAAAACCAAAAGGCAGATAAAAGTAAATTAAACAAAAGAGAATGGGACTACAATGTTAATTTAAAGGGCATTGAAAAGGTGTTGTAGTTAGTGCAAGAAAGAGAAACGAGTATCAAATGGATTGGGAATATATTCTTTGCTTTCTCTATAGTAAAATGTTTAACCGACAAGTTTTCTATATTGGTATAATTTGAAATTGTCTTGGGTAATTTGACACATTGCCATCTACCAGAGGTTTATTAACTGGGAATTTTTTCTTCTTTCCACTACTTTAGATCTGCAAGCGATGCCATGGAAGATACTTGGGTAACAGTGTTTGGATTCCCAGCTGCCGCAGCTTCATATATACTAACTCAGTTCACCCAGCTGGGCACTATCACAGAGCACCGCAATCCGGGCACAGGAAACTGGATGCATTTAAAGTATCAGGTAGGAAATCATGCTGTTGAAATATGTTCAGTGTTATGCATCTTCATTGTAGTAACAGCATAATTGCTTGTTTAACTTAATGTTCATTAGCTTTTCCCGATCTATTATTTTGTTATTCTTCTTGAGGGGATATTTTTGTAGTTTCCCTAGCTTGGGGAATGTCGGACAAATATTTAGAAATATTTAAATTTTAAAGTGTATTCATTAATTATATATGGTACTGCTGTTAAGCCATGGTAGTATGCTGATAATTTCTCATTACAGTTGTACATGCCCTATAATGCTTATCTTGTTTCCTTTATTCATGAACTTGCACCCAACAATCTGATCTTGTCCCAACTCTTAAGATCAACTTGTTAATATAAATAGATAATTTTAGATTTACTAATTCCACAATTGTCAATTTCAGACAAAACTACAGGCAAGAAAAGCACTGAGTAAGAATGGGAAAGTGTTCAGTGGAAATATCATGGTTGGAGTTGTGCCTTGCAGTGATAAGGTGAGTCTCGCAAGACATTTAACCCTTAATCACTCGGATGCGCTGAGTGCCTTAAGGTGCTCTGAGAGTGGTGTGTGGGGTAATCCTAGCAGGCAGTAATGTGCTTTTTATTTTGAATATTTATTTTGTTATATTGTATTTACTTTATATCAAACTATAATTCTAAGTGGACTGTATTTTGAGATTTAGCCTGCCTGTTTTCACCTGAACACATAGGGGTGGGGGTTAAATATACACAGCTTATCCCACAATTGGTGGTGATAAATAAGACGTGTATACATTTACAGTTAATTTTACATAGATTATACCACATACGGTGGTATTGAATAAACTACAGTATAATGTTAGTTCTAGTGTTATAATTATATTAATAGAACTGTGAAAGCTTATCTATTTTGAGTAGTTATGACCTGTATTTGGCAGTGTGAGAGCTGCTCCTCCAACATCATGTTATGCCACAAGTGCCACAAGTGGTCTAGGGTGTGCCATGTAATGGCATCTGGCACTGTAAAATGGGGCCTGGCTCTGTAATGGCAGCTGCCAGAGCATGCAAGATGTCGCAGATTATGTATGTCGGCCAGCTCTACTGATGGGTGCCTGACAGCTGGGTGGACAGTGCTTTGGATTCATAGTCCTGAGGTTCCGGGTTCGATCCCCGGTGGAGGCAGAGACAAATGGGCAATTATAGGATAATTTTAATATCCTGACACTGATGGTGCTAAGCGGTATTCCTGGCTTGGTTCACTTATTCTGGGGATCCCCCTGTGGCTCCCTGAAGCTACTAGTTGACATGGTCACAAACTGCTAGTTGCAGTTTGTGACCATGTCAACTAGTTTGACATGGTCACAACTGATGCTGCAAACTGCTAGTTTGCAGCATCAGTCAGTTCTTTTAGGCCTACCAAGGACAATGAGCCAGAAGCTGGACCCCTCTAAAGAGGTGAATAGAGTAGTGGCACTGATCAAATTGTCAGTGAATTTTNTGATATCCCCAGGGTCAACTTAATCTGTGTAAACACACTATGCAAATCGAGGGACCTAGTCTATGAAACTCACTCCATAGTGAATTGAAAAACTTTTGCCTTATTTAAAAGCAAAACCAAAAAGTACCTAATTTAATCTGCTTAGTTTTCTACACTGAGCTTTAAATTTGCTCTGTACCTAGTGTTACCCAATCTCCTAATTTTTATGTATTTAACCCAAACAACCTTATCATTGTGTTCATTGTTGTCTTCTTTTATGTGCTAGCCATATGCTGTATTGTGCCTACCAATTTTTGTCAACTACCATTCAAGATGTCATTGCAATCAATCTTGGCTACCTATATGCTTTAATATACTGTACCTACAATTTTCTCTCATATTTTTTTTTCTTGCAATGTAACTTATCATTTTTTTTATAAATTTTGCAAGTATTTACCTACTTAAAATTTTCTTAGATTAAGGACCTGCCCGAAACGCTGCGCGTACTAGTGGCTTTACAGATTGTAATTACCATATTATGTATCCTCACATTCCCAATGTACCCTCTTATATATGTATAAATAAATAAATATAATAGTGCTGGGTGCTAGTCCAGTTGCCTGGGCATCCTCAGAAGGTGAGTCCTTGCTAGTGCTGGGTGTTGGTCCAATTACCTGGGCATCCTCAGAAGGTGAGTCCTTGCTAGTGCTGGGTGCTGGTCCTGTTGCCTGGGCATCCTCAGAAGGTGAGTCCTTGCTAGTGCTGGGTGCTGGTCCAGTTGCCTGGGTATCCTCAGCAGGTGAGTCCTTGCTAGTGCTGGGTGCTGGTCCAGTTGCCTGGGTATCCTCAGCAGGTGTGTCCTTGCTAGTGCTGGGTGCTGGTCCTGTTGCCTGGGCATCCTCAGAAGGTGAGTCCTTGCTAGTGCTGGTCCTGTTGCCTGGGTATCCTCAGCAGGTGAGTCCTTGCTAGTGCTGGTCCAGTTGTCTGGGCATCCCTAGCAGGTGTAATTACCTAAGTGTAGTTACAGGATGAGAGCTACGCTCGTGGTGTCCCGTTTTCCCAGCACTCTTTGTCATATAACGCTTTGAAACTACTGACGGTCTCGGCCTCCACCACCTTCTCCCCTAACTTGTTCCAACCATCTACCACTCTGTTTGCGAAAGTGAATTTTCTTATATTTCTTTGGCATCTGTGTTTAGCTAGATTATATCTATGACCTCTTGTTCTTAAAGTTCCAGGTCTCAGGAAATCTTCCCTATCGATTTTATCAATTCCTGTTACTATTTTGTATGTAGTGATCATATCACCTCTTTTTCTTCTGTCTTCTAGTTTTGGCATATTTAATGCCTCTAACCTCTCTTCATAGCTCTTGCCCTTCAGTTCTGGGAGCCACTTAGTAGCATGTCTTTGCACCTTTTCCAGTTTGTTGATGTGCTTCTTAAGATATGGGCACCACACAACCGCTGCATATTCTAGCTTTGGCGTAACAAAAGACGTGAACAATTTCTTTAGTATATCACCATCCATGTATTTAAAAGCAATTCTGAAGTTAGAAAGCGTGGCATAGGCTCCTCGCACGATATTCTTTTTGTGGTTCTCAGGTGATAGTTTTCTATCTAGAACCACCCCTAGATCTCTTTCTTTATCAGAATTCTTTAAAGATTTCTCACATAATATATAGGTTGTGTGGGGTCTGTGTTCTCCTATTCCACATTCCATAACATGGCATTTATTAACATTAAATTCCATTTGCCAAGTGGTGCTCCATATACTTATTTTGTCCAGGTCATCTTGAAGGGCATGACAATCATCTAAGTTTCTTATCCTTCCTATTATCTTAGCATCATACCTTACCTTGAGGATACCTTGAGGTGCTTCCGGGGCTTATCGTCCCCGCGGCCCGGTCATCGACCAGGCCTCCTGGTTGCTGGACTGATCAACCAGGCTGTTGGACGCGGCTGCTCGCAGCCTGACGTATGAGTCACAGCCTGGTTGATCAGGTATCCTTTGGAGGTGCTTATCCAGTTCTCTCTTGAACACTGTGAGGGGTTTGCCAGTTATGTCCCTTATGTGTAGTGGAAGCGTGTTGAACAGTCTCGGGCCTCTGATGTTGATAGAGTTCTCTCTCAGAGTACCAGTTGCACCTCTGCTTTTCAACGGGGGTATTCTGCACATCCTGCCATGTCTTCTGGTCTCATGTGATGTTATTTCTGTGTGCAGGTTTGGGACCAGCGCCTCTAATATTTTCCACGTGTAAATTATTATGTATCTCTCCCGCCTGCGCTCAAGGGAATACAGATTTAGGCTCTTTAGTCGGTCCCAATAGTTTAGATGTTTTACCGAGTGGATTCTAGCAGTAAAGGACCTCTGCACGCTCTCCAGGTCAGCAATTTCACCAGCAGTGAAAGGGGCTGTCATTGTGCAGCAGTACTCCACTCTAGAGAGCACAAGCGTTTTGAAAAGTGTCATCATCGGTATAGCATCTCTAGTGTGAAAAGTTCTTGTTATCCAACCTGTCATTTTTCTTGCAGTTGTGACGGCTACTTTACTGTGTTCTTTAAAGGTAAGGTCTTCCGACATGAGTACACCCAGATCCTTTACATTGCCTTTTCGTTCTATGTTATGATTTGCCTGAGTTTTGTACGTGGTTTCCGTTTTTATATTTTCATTTCTTCCATAGCGCATGAGCTGGAACTTGTCTTCGTTAAACACCATATTATTTTCTGTAGCCCATAGAAAGACCTGATCTACATCTGACTGGAGGTTCGCCGTGTCCTCTATGTTGCCTACTCTCATGAAGATCCTAGTGTCATCTGCAAAGGATGATACAGTGCTATAGGTTGTGCTCTTGTCTATGTCCGATATGAGGATGAGAAAAAGTACTGGAGCAAGCACAGTACCCTGGGGGACTGAGCTCTTAACGGTTGACGGGTTGGATTTTATTTTGTTGACTATTACACATTGGGTTCTGTTGGTCAGGAAATTGTAGATCCATCTGCCTACTTTTCCGGTAATTCCTTTTGAGCGCATTTTATGGGCAATAACACCATGGTCACATTTATCAAAAGCTTTTGCGAAATCTGTGTAAATTACATCAGCGTTTTGTTTGTCTTCCATAGCATCTAATGCCATATCATAGTGGTCCAGCAACTGCGACAGGCAAGAGCTCCCTGTTCTGAAACCATGTTGTCCGGGGTTATGGAGATGCTGTGATTCCATGTATTTTGTGATCTTACTTCTTAGCACTCTCTCAAAAATTTTTATGATGTGTGATGTTAGTGCTATCGGTCTGTAATTTTTTGCCTCTGCCCTATTTCCTCCTTTATGAAGTGGTGCTATCTCTGCTGTTTTTAGTATATCAGGAATAACGCCAGTATCTAGGCTTTGTCTCCACAGAATGTGAAGGGCCTGCGATAGTGGTTTTTTACAGTTCTTGATGAATATGGAGTTCCAAGATCCGGGCCTGGTGCGGAGTGCATAGGCATACTGTTATGGCTTCTTCAAAATCCAGTGGGGATAGGGTGACGTCTGATATATATTCATNGCCTCATACTGGCTTCTTAGAATTTCACTAATCTCTTTGTTGTCCTCTGTGTACGTACCTTCATTTGTAATTAACGGTCCAATACTGTGTCGAGGTTTTGGATTTTGATTTAGCGTATGTGAAAAAATATTTCGGATTTTTCCTTATCTCTTGTATAGCTCTCTGTTCCATTCCATTTCCTCAGACTCATATGATCGCTTCAACGTTTGTTCGATTTCTTCGATCTCCCTGCTTAGGCTTATTTTCCTTGCTTGTGACAGTTGTGTCTGCCGAAGCATTTCCGTTATTTTTTTCCTTCTCCTGTACAGTCGTCTGCGTTCTCTTTCTAGAGTGTTCCTCTTTCTGCCCCTCCTCACCGGAACGTGCTTCAAGCAGACCTTGTAAGCTTCAGCTGTCAGTTGAGCTATTCCCTGTGTGGGAGTTTTGTCGCTTAAGACCGTCTCCCATTGAATGGTTGAAGGTCTACATTTATTTTTTCCCAGTCAATCCTCTTATTGTTGAAATTGAATTGATTGAATATTCCTTCTCGCTTGTTGGGTCTCTTAGATCTACTACCGTTATTTATGCTAGTTCGCACTTCAATGAGCTTATGGTCTGAGTATGAAGTATCTGAGATTGTTATGTCTCTGATTAGTTCATCATTGTTTGTGAATAACAAGTCTAGTGTGTTTTCCTAGTTGGTTCTGTAATCTGTTGATTGAGCGAGAGAATTTGTCACAGAATCTCAAAAGTTCTCTGACCTGTAGCTGGTTATTTCCCGGTCATTCCCTGCTATGATATTTGTGTTTGCCATTCTCCATCTTAGACTCGGTAAATGAAATCTCCAAGGAAGATAATATCTGGAGCTGGGTTTGCTAGGTCATCAAGTATGTTCTCTATTTTGTGCATCTGCTCTGTGAATTCCTCAACCGTTGTATCTGGCGGTTTATATATTAAAATAATAATTAGGTTTAGTTTCTCTACCTTAATTCCAAGTACCTCTACCACCTCTATGGGTGCTTCTTCAGAACCTTTGGGTGCTTGGTCAGACCTGTGGGTGCTTCCTCATACCTGTGGGTGCTTCTTCAGACCTGTGGATGCTTCTTCAGACCTGTGGGTGCTTGGTCAGACCTGTGGGTGCTTCTTCAGACCTGGGGTGTGCTTGGTCAGACCTGTGGGTGCTTGGTCAGACCTGTGGGTGCTTCCTCAGACCTGTGGGTGCTTGGTCAGACCTGTGGGTGCTTGGTCAGACCTGTGGGTGCTTGACAGACCTGTGGGTGCTTGATTAGACTTGTGGGTGCTTGGTCAGACCTGTGGGTGCTTGGTCAGACCTGTGGGTGCTTCTTCAGACCTGTGGGTGCTTGGTCAGACCTGTGGGTGCTTGGTCAGACCTGTGGGTGCTTCTTCAGACCTGTGGGTGCTTCTTCAGACCTGTGGTGCTTGGTCAGACCTGTGGGTGCTTCTTCAGACCTGTGGGTGCTGGTCAGACCTGGGGTGCTTGGTCAGACCTGTGGGTGCTTGGTCAGACCTGTGGGTGCTTGGTCAGACCTGTGGGTGCTTGTTCAGACCTGTGGGTGCTTGGTCAGACCTGTGGGTGCTTCTTCAGACCTTTGGGTGCTGGTCAGACCAGTGGGTGCTTCCTCATACCTGTGGGTGCTTCTTCAGACCTGTGGGTGCTTCTTCAGACTGTGTGGGTGCTTGGTCAGACCTGTGGGTGCTTCTTCAGACCTGTGGGTGCTTGGTCAGACCTGTGGGTGCTTGGTCAGACCTGTGGGTGCTTCCTCAGACCTGTGGGTGCTTGGTCAGACCTGTGGTGTTTGGTCAGACCTGTGGGTGCTTGGTCAGACCTGTGGGTGCTTGATTAGACTTGTGGGTGCTTGGTCAGACCTGGGGTGCTTGGTCAGACCTGTGGGTGCTTCTTGACCTGTGGGTGCTTGGTCAGACCTGTGGGTGCTGGTCAGACCTGTGGGTGCTTCTTCAGACCTGTGGGTGCTTGGTCAGACCTGTGGGTGCTTCTTCAGACCTGTGGGTGCTTGGTCAGACCTGTGGGTGCTTGGTCAGACCTATGGGTGCTTGGTCAGACCTATGGGGTGCTTCTCAGACTTTGGGTGCTTCGTCAGACCTGTGGGTGCTTGGTCTGACCTGTGGGTGCTTTTTCAGACCTGTGGGTGCTTGGTCAGACCTGTGGGTGCTTGGTCAGAGCTGTGGGTGCTTCCTCAGACCTGTGGGTGCTTGGTCAGACCTGTGGGTGCTTGGTCAGACTTGTGGGTGCTTGGTCAGACCTGTGGGTGCCTGGTCAGACCTATGGGTGCTTCTTCAGACCTGGGGTGCTTCTTCAGACCTTGGGTGCTTCTTCAGACCTTTGGGTGCTTGTGCTTGGTCAGACCTGTGGGTGCTTGGTCAGACCTGTGGGTGCTCTTCAGACCTGTGGGTGCTTCTTCAGACCTGTGCGTGCTTCATCAGACCTGTGGGTGCTTCTTCAAACCTGTGGGTGCTTCTTCAGACCTGTGGGTGCTTGATTAGACCTGTGGGTGCTTGATTAGACCTGTAGGCTTGATTAGACCTTTGGGTGCTTGGTCAGACCTGTGGGTGCTTGGTCAGACCTGTGGGTGCTTCTTCAGACCTTGGGTGCTTGGTCAGACCTGTGGGTGGTTGGTCAGACCTGTGGGTGCTTGGTCAGACCTGTGGGTGCTTGGTCAGACCTGTGGGTGCTTGGTCAGACCTGTGGGTGCTTGGTCAGACCTGTGGGTGCTTGGTCAGACCTGTGGGTGCTTGTTCAGACCTGTGGGTGCTTCTTCAGACCTTGGGTGCTTGGTCAGACCTGTGGGTGCTTCTCAAACCTGTGGGTGCTTGCTTCTTCTTCAGACCTGTGGGTGCTTTGATTAGACCGTGGGTGCTTGATTAGACCTGTGGGTGCTTGATTAGACTGTGGGTGCTTGGTCAGACCTGTGGGTGCTTGGTCAGACCTGTGGGTGCTTCTCAGACCTGTGGGTGCTTGGTCAGACCTGTGGGTGCTTGGTCAGACCTGGGGTGCTTGGTCAGACCTGTGGGTGCTTGTTCAGACCTGTGGGTGCTTGATTAGACCTGTGGGTGCATGGTCAGACTGTGGATGCTTGGTCAGACCTGTGGGTGCTTCTTCAGACCTGTGGGTGCTTGGTCAGACCTGTGGGTGCTTGGTCAGACCTGTGGGTGCTTGGTCAGACCTGTGGGTGCTTGGTCAGACCTGTGGGTGCTTCTTCAGACCTGTGGGGTGTTTGGTCAGACCTGTGGGTGCTTGGTCAGACCTGTGGGTGCTGGTCAGACTGTGGGTGCTTGGTCAGACCTGTGGGTGCTTGGTCAGACTGTGGGTGCTTGGTCAGACCTGTGGGTGCTTCTTCAGACCTGTGGGTGCTTGGTCAGACCTGTGGGTGCTTGGTCAGACCTGTGGGTGCTTCTTCAGACCTGTGGGTGCTTGGTTAGACCTGTGGGTGCTTCTTCAGACCTGTGGGTGCTTGGTCAGACCTGTGGGTGCTTCTTCAGACCTGTGGGTGCTTGGTCAGACCTGTGGGTGCTTGGTCAGACCTGTGGGTGCTGGTCAGACCTGTGGGTGCTTCTTCAGACCTTGGGTGCTTGGTCAGACCTGTGGGTGCTTGGTTAGACTTGGGTGCTTGGTCAGACTGTGGGTGCTTGGTCAGACCTGTGGGTGCTTCTTCAGACTGTGGGTGCTTGGTCAGACCTGTGGGTGCTTCTTCAGACCTTTGGTGCTTGGTCAGACCGTGGGTGCTTGGTCAGACCTGTGGGTGCTTCTTCAGACCTGTGGGTGCTTGGTCAGACCTGTGGGTGCTTGGTCAGACCTGTGGGTGCTTCTTCAGACCTGTGGGTGCTTGGTCAGACCTGTGGGTGCTTGGTCAGACCTGTGTGGGCTTGTTCAGACCTGTGGGTGCTTCTTCAGAATGGGTGTGCTTGGTCAGACCTGTGGGTGCTTCTCAGACCTGTGGGTGCTTCTTCAGACCTGTGGGTGCTTTTCAGACCTGTGGGTGCTTCTTCAGACCTGTGGGTGCTTCTTCAGACCTGTGGGTGCTTGGTCAGACCTGTGGGTGCTTCTTCAGACTGTGGGTGCTTCTTCAGACCTGTGGGTGCTTCTTCAGACCTGTGGGTGCTTCTTCAGACCTGTGGGTGCTTCTTCAGACCTGTGTGGGTGCTTCCTCAGACCTGTGGGTGCTTCTTCAGACCTGTGGGTGCTTGGTCAGACCTGTGGGTGCTTCTTCAGACCTGTGGGTGCTTCTTCAGACCTGTGGGTGCTCTTCAGACCTGTGGGTGCTTCTTCAGACCTGTGGGTGTTTCTTCAGACCTGGGGTGCTTCTTCAGACCTGTGGGTGCTTCTTCAGACCTGTGGGTGCTTGGTCAGACCTGTGGGTGCTTCCTCAGACCTGTGGTGCTTCCTCAGACCTGTGGGTGCTTCTTAGACCTGTGGGTGCTTCTTCAGACCTGTGGGTGCTTCTTCAGACTGTGGGTGCTTGGTCAGACCTGTGGGTGCTTGGTCAGACCTGTGGGTGCTTCTTCAGACCTGTGGGTGCTTGGTCAGACCTGTGGGTGCTTCTTCAGACCTGTGGGTGCTTGGTCAGACCGTGGGTGCTTGGTCAGACCTGTGGGTGCTTGGTCAGACCTGTGGGTGCTTCTTCAGACCTTGGGTGCTTGGTCAGACCTGGGGTGCTTGGTCAGACCTGTGGGTGCTTTTTCAGACCTGTGGGTGCTTGGTCAGACCTGTGGGTGCTTGGTCAGAGCTGTGGGTGCTTCCTCAGACCTGTGGGTGCTTGGTCAGACCTGTGGGTGCTTGGTCAGACCTGTGGGTGCTTGGTCAGACCTGTGGGTGCTTGGTCAGACCTGTGGGTGCTTCTTCAGACCTGTGGGTGCTTTTCAGACCTGTGGGTGCTTCTTCAGACCTGTGGGTGCTTGGTCAGACCTGTGGGTGCTTGGTCAGACCTGTGGGTGCTTCTTCAGACCTGTGGGTGCTTCTTCAGACCTGTGGGTGCTTCATCAGACCTGTGGGTGCTTCTTCAGACCTGTGGGTGCTTCTTCAGACCTGTGGGTGCTTGGTCAGACCTGTGGGTGCTTGATCAGACCTGTGGGTGCTGGATCAGACTGTGGGTGCTTGGTCAGACCTGTGGGTGCTTGGTCAGACCTGTGGGTGCTTCTTCAGACCTTTGGGTGCTTGGTCAGACATGTGGGTGCTTGGTCAGACCTGTGGGTGCTTGGTCAGACCTGTGGGTGCTTGGTCAGACCTGTGGGTGCTTGGTCAGACATGTGGGTGCTTGGTCAGACCTGTGGGTGCTTGGTCAGACCTGTGGGTGCTTTTCAGACCTGTGGGTGCTTCTTCAGACCTGTGGGTGCTTGGTCAGACCTGTGGGTGCTTCTTCAGACCTGTGGGTGCTTCTTCAGACTGTGGGTGCTGGTCAGACCTGTGGGTGCTTGATTTAGACCTGTGGGTGCTTGATCAGACTGTGGGTGCTTGGTCAGACCTGTGGGTGCTGGTCAGACTGTGGGTGCTT
>WNGS01160430.1:29930399-29951260 GCA_020271785.1 Procambarus virginalis
ATACCAACCATGTATACCTGTTGTAAACGGAGGTTTACTTATAGATTATAGTGATGTATTACAATCAAAGTACTTGATATAAAAACCTGTACAAGGAGTGCCTTGAGACGCAGCGACGGGCTGGTGGCGCGTGTGGACTACAACTAAACGTTACTCACCCTCGTGTACATTTTGGTATTATAACAAAAACACACAATGAACAATTACATAAGTTTCTTCTCTCTCACTTCCCGTCAATACGTAATGTGCTTCACCTTCACATCATCCCCGAGTATATATACTTGTAACCATTAAAAGTTAAAACTCTGTGAGGTCACTTTCTTGAGAGAGAACTGCGGCCCGGACTGCAATCTTCAGGTCGCTAACCTTCCTCTCTGGAGGAGCCAATCTGCAAGTTCTTCGTACAGACAGTCAGATCAGTGATCGCCTATGCCGCACCTGCACTCACAAGTATCACACCAACAGTGAAAAAGTTTGAAGTTGCCCAAAACAATGCTATGAGAGCTAGCCTGGGCGCCCCGATGTGGACCAGGCTTGAAACTATGACTAGAAACTAGTTTGCCTTCTCTTCAAGAAAGAATATCTCAAAGAACAGCTAAGAGTATCAGTAAGATAATTATTTTCCCTGCTTCAGTCCCAGTACGGCAGGCTTTGGTGGTTGGACTTGACCAAAACAACGGAAACTCTTGAGCTGCCAGAGCGGGAAAAGTACTAAACAGACTACAATTAAAAAGCAGGATTCTTGATAGAGAAGGTGAAGATCCACACCCAAACTACACCTGTTCCCCACCGTGGGAGGAGCCCACCTTCAAAATAGTAATAAAAGGTCTAACGATGAAAAAGGCTGCCTATGATCCAACAATCCTAAGGCGTATCATAGAAAAGCAAATGTGCAGCATTGCAGTATCAGGAGCCACCCACATCTTCACAGACGGAGCAGTGGACACAGAATATGAGAGTGGTGGCGCTGTTCTTTATACGGCCAGCATATAGGCATATTGGAGACTGGGAGGACTTATCATCAACCCAAACTGAGCTGTTTGCCATACAACACGCATTCGCATATGTGATTGCACAAAATACTCAGAAATGCAATCATACACACAGACTCAAAAGCTGCACTTCAAATATTAGGAAAAGAGCAGTGGAAAGACAACGTGGAAATAATTACCACTATTTTGTATGTTGGAGCAGTCGCTAAAGGCAAAAGACTCAACATCACCCTAAACTGCATCCCATCCCATGTTGGAATCCCATTAAATGAGAGAGCCGATGAAATTGCTAAAATGGCAACTCGTCATCCAGTGATACATAAAACAATCCAACCCAGACTAGAGTACATAAATACCATCACCAAAAAACTCTCGCACCTGAAAAAAACATCTATACCAGAGAATAGCATGAAATTTCGCCCTCTGCAATATGGTATCTTCAGGTTAAATATCCCTAAATAGCAGTTGGGTTATATAGACTATGTCTAGGTTACAGATGCAACTGGGAGATTGGTGAACCCCGACAGAGGGAATGCATCTTTTGTCAAACAATCACAGAAAAGCCTCTACTCCACTATCTCCTGGAATGTGAAGCAACTAACGACCTTAGAAGACCTTTAAGAGTCCCAGAATCTTGCAGTAACCACCTGAAGCCATCAACATTGCCATTCTTCTGGTCAAAAAAGGTGTCCAGCAGCTGGACACCCTCATAAATAATGTCAAAAGAATCCCCCCCCCCCCCGCGATTGCAGCCTGGCGATTAAATGCGACCTCGGCACACAGTATACATTTACTAAAAAAACTACAACTTTCGGGCTATACATGCCCGTGCTACCTCTTAGGTGGTATAATCTTCATCACTCAATCAAACTCTGCCTTTGATAATGTTAAGAAGAGTTGACGAAACTTATCTCTTAGCGTCAGGCCAAATACATTTTATGAGAGAATAGTGCAACAGCGCACTCCACCAACGCATCCCCTCCACCAGCACCACCCCCTCCACCAACACCACCCCCCTCCACCAACACCACCCCCCCCCTCCACCAACACCACCCCCTCCTCCACCAACACCACCCCCTCCTCCTACGCTCAACACTAACATATTAACTGAACTCTCAGCCAGAATATCACAGTCGAACATAAATTAATTTTGTTAATTTCGACGCTGGAGTTTATCTCACAATTATGGCAGGGAAAAGGACGTATCACCATCTGTCGCCCCCCCTCCCCCTAACACCCCACTACCCCTTCCCTATCCCTCTCCCCACCACACTCACCGATGCTCGGCTCCAAAGCATCTTCCATTACCCTAGGCTGCGTATCTAACATTAATCTCCCTCAGCCAACTTTCCTCCAGAATTCCCCTCTCACACCCAATTACTTTCGTGTATTCCGGAATTGTGCCCAAAATACTACACGTCCCGACTCCAGCTCTACCTTAGTGGTTCTGTTGGTTCCTGGCATGTGACACTCGCCTATTAACGTCAGTAGGAGCCATGAGGAGGACTGTTAACTATACTCTGGGTACTCCTCAGCACACGCCTTAGGACACTACACCACCACCTGGTCATTAGTTCAAAGCAAATCCTCTTCAAGGCTCCTACTGATTTTATCATTGGTACATCGCATTAGTGTGATGTCTTAGCGGACACTTTTCTATGCCCAGAACCTATACCTTGATACCTTGATACCTGCTATAAGTTCTGTTGACGATTATTTGCATTTGTAGCACGTGGGTGAAGCATTTACAGCGTTGTGGTTCGAACCAAAGTCGTCAGCGAAGCACTTGTTCAGTAAGTGTTCGGACGTCATCAGTTGTGAGTCGTGTGCAAACCGCTTTTCATTCATAAACAACGGGTTTGGCGGGTGTATGGAATGGACCGTGGCATTTGTTTATGAAGATTGGCCGCTCCCGCCCCAGATCGTCAACTGAACTCCGCCAGAACAAATTTCCCTGAACGGTCATAAACCTTTATTAGCTCCCTCGGCCACTTCAACTTGAGTAATTTGTTGGGCTCTGGCATCATTAAAATTAGCAAGTCCTCTCACGCTTCACATCCATATTCCTACAATAATATAAAAATATATGCGAGAGGCTTTATTAAGGCAAGTTTACCTGCTCGTATTTCACCAGGTCACCAGGTACCACTGCTGCTCCAGGTCGCCAGAGACCACTGCTGCTCCAGGTCGCCAGAGACCACTGCTGCTCCAGGTCGCCAGAGACCACTGCTGCTCCAGGTCGCCAGAGACCACTGCTGCTCCAGGTCGCCAGAGACCACTGCTGCTCCAGGTCGCCAGAGACCACTGCTGCTCCAGGTCACCAGGTACCACTGCTGCTCGACAACAACCTCAGTCAGCATCGAGCAGTAGCATATCTCCTGTGCCAGGTGAGTACGACGGGCTCACCTTAGTCCGTGCTGCTTGGAACCTGTGGGTGCTGGGTCCTGACCTGTGGGTGCTGGGCCCTGACCTGTGGGTGCTGGGTCCTGACCTGTGGGTGCTGGGCCCTGACCTGTGGGTGCTGGGTCCTGACCTGTGGGTGCTGGGTCCTGACCTGTGGGTGCTGGGTCCTGACCTGTGGGTGCTGGGTCCTGACCTGTGGGTGCTGGGTCCTGACCTGTGGGTGCTGGGTCCTGACCTGTGGGTGCTGGGTCCTGACCTGTGGGTGCTGGGTCCTGACCTGTGGGTGCTGGGTCCTGACCTGTGGGTGCTGGGTCCTGACCTGTGGGTGCTGGGTCCTGACCTGTGGGTGCTGGGTCCTGACCTGTGGGTGCTGGGTCCTGACCTGTGGGTGCTGGGTCCTGACCTGTGGGTGCTGGGTCCTGACCTGTGGGTGCTGGGTCCTGACCTGTGGGTGCTGGGTCCTGACCTGTGGGTGCTGGGTCCTGACCTGTGGGTGCTGGGTCCTGACCTGTGGGTGCTGGGTCCTGACCTGTGGGTGCTGGGTCCTGACCTGTGGGTGCTGGGTCCTGACCTGTGGGTGCTGGGTCCTGACCTGTGGGTGCTGGGTCCTGACCTGTGGGTGCTGGGTCCTGACCTGTGGGTGCTGGGTCCTGACCTGTGGGTGCTGGGTCCTGACCTGTGGGTGCTGGGCCCTGACCTGTGGGTGCTGGGCCCTGACCTGTGGGTGCTGGGCCCTGACCTGTGGGTGCTGGGCCCTGACCTGTGGGTGCTGGGCCCTGACCTGTGGGTGCTGGGCCCTGACCTGTGGGTGCTGGGCCCTGACCTGTGGGTGCTGGGCCCTGACCTGTGGGTGCTGGGCCCTGACCTGTGGGTGCTGGGCCCTGACCTGTGGGTGCTGGGTCCTGACCTGTGGGTGCTGGGTCCTGACCTGTGGGTGCTGGGTCCTGACCTGTGGGTGCTGGGTCCTGACCTGTGGGTGCTGGGTCCTGACCTGTGGGTGCTGGGTCCTGACCTGTGGGTGCTGGGTCCTGACCTGTGGGTGCTGGGCCCTGACCTGTGGGTGCTGGGCCCTGACCTGTGGGTGCTGGGCCCTGACCTGTGGGTGCTGGGCCCTGACCTGTGGGTGCTGGGCCCTGACCTGTGGGTGCTGGGCCCTGACCTGTGGGTGCTGGGCCCTGACCTGTGGGTGCTGGGTCCTGACCTGTGGGTGCTGGGTCCTGACCTGTGGGTGCTGGGTCCTGACCTGTGGGTGCTGGGTCCTGACCTGTGGGTGCTGGGTCCTGACCTGTGGGTGCTGGGTCCTGACCTGTGGGTGCTGGGTCCTGACCTGTGGGTGCTGGGCCCTGACCTGTGGGTGCTGGGCCCTGACCTGTGGGTGCTGGGCCCTGACCTGTGGGTGCTGGGCCCTGACCTGTGGGTGCTGGGCCCTGACCTGTGGGTGCTGGGCCCTGACCTGTGGGTGCTGGGCCCTGACCTGTGGGTGCTGGGTCCTGACCTGTGGGTGCTGGGTCCTGACCTGTGGGTGCTGGGTCCTGACCTGTGGGTGCTGGGTCCTGACCTGTGGGTGCTGGGTCCTGACCTGTGGGTGCTGGGTCCTGACCTGTGGGTGCTGGGTCTTGACCTGTGGATGCTTCTTCAGACCTGTGGGCGCTTCTTCAGACCTGTGGGCGCTTCGTCAGACCTGTGGGTGCTTGGTCAGATCTGTGGGTGCTTCTTCAGTCCTGTGGGTGCTTCTTCAGACCTGTGGGTGCTTCTTCAGACCTGTGGGTGTTTGGTCAGACCTGTGGGTGCTTGGTCAGACCTGTGGGTGCTTCGTCAGTCCTGTGGGTGCTTCTTCAGACCTGTGGGTGCTTCTTCAGACCTGTGGGTGCTTCTTCAGACCTTTGGGAGCTTGATCAGACCTGTGGGTGCTTGGTCAGACCTGTGGGTGCTTGGTCAGACCTGTGGGTGCTTGGTCAGACCTGTGGGTGCTTGGTCAGACCTGTGGGTGCATCTTCAGACCTGTGGGTGCTTCTTCAGACCTGTGGGTGCTTGATCAGACCTGTGGGTGCTTGGTCAGACCTGTGGGTGCTTGGTCAGACCTGTGGGTGCTTGGTCAGACCTGTGGGTGCATCTTCAGACCTGTGGGTGCTTGATTAGACCTGTGGGTGCTTGATTAGACTTGTGGGTGCTTGGTCAGACCTGTGGGTGCTTGGTCAGACCTGAGGGTGCTTGGTCAGACCTGTGGGTGCATCTTCAGACCTGTGGGTGCTTCTTCAGACCTGTGGGTGCTTGATTAGACCTGTGGGTGCTTGGTCAGACCTGTGGGTGCTTGGTCAGACCTGTGGGTGCTTCGTCAGACCTGTGGGTGCTTGGTCAGACCTGTGGGTGTTTCTTCAGACCTGTGGGTGTTTCTTCAGACCTGTGGGTGCTTGGTCTGACCTGTGGGTGCTTCTTCAGACCTGTGGGTGCTTGATTAGACTTGTGGGTGCTTAATTAGACTTGTGGGAGCTTGGTCAGACCTGTGGGTGCTTCTTCAGACCTGTGGGTGCTTCTTCAGACCTGTGGGTGCTTCTTCAGACCTGTGGGTGCTTCTTCAGACCTGTGGGTGCTTGGTCAGACCTGTGGGTGCTTGGTCAGACCTGTGGGTGCTTGGTCAGACCTGTGGGTGCTTGGTCAGACCTGTGGGTGCATCTTCAGACCTGTGGGTGCTTGGTCAGACCTGTGGGTGCATCTTCAGACCTGTGGGTGCTTGATTCGACCTGTGGGTGCTTCTTCAGACCTGTGGGTGCTTGGTCAGACCTGTGGGTGCTTGGTCAGACCTGTGGGTGCTTGGTCAGACCTGTGGGTGCATCTTCAGACCTGTGGGTGCTTCTTCAGACCTGTGGGTGCTTGATTAGACCTGTGGGTGCTTGATTAGACCTGTGGGTGCTTGGTCAGACCTGTGGGTGCTTGGTCAGACCTGTGGGTGCTTGGTCAGACCTGTGGGTGCTTGGTCAGACCTGTGGGTGCATCTTCAGACCTGTGGGTGCTTCTTCAGACCTGTGGTGCTTGATTAGACCTGTGGGTGCTTGATTAGACTTGTGGGTGCTTGGTCAGACCTGTGGGTGCTTCGTCAGACCTGTGGGTGCTTGGTCAGACCTGTGGGTGTTTCTTCAGACCTGTGGGTGTTTCTTCAGACCTGTGGGTGCTTGGTCAGACCTGTGGGTGCTTCTTCAGACCTGTGGGTGCTTCTTCAGACCTGTGGGTGCTTCTCAGACCTGTGGGTGCTTCTTCAGACCTGTGGGTGCTTGGTCAGACCTGTGGGTGCTTGGTCAGACCTATGGGTGCTTGGTCAGACGTGTGGGTGCTTCTTCAGACCTGTGGGTGCTTCGTCAGACCTGTGGGTGCTTCTTCAGACCTGTGGGCGCTTCTTCAGACCTGTGGGTGCTTGGTCAGACCTGTGGGTGCTTGGTCAGACCTGTGGGTGCTTCTTCAGTCCTGTGGGTGTTTGGTCAGACCTGTGGGTGCTTCTTCAGACCTGTGGGTGCTTCTTCAGACCTGTGGGTGTTTGGTCAGACCTGTGGGTGCTTGGTCAGACCTGTGGGTGCTTCTTCAGTCCTGTGGGTGCTTCTTCAGACCTGTGGGTGCTTCTTCAGACCTGTGGGTGCTTCTTCAGACCTTGGGAGCTTGGTCAGACCTGTGGGTGCTTGGTCAGACCTGTGGGTGCTTGGTCAGACCTGTGGGTGCTTGGTCAGACCTGTGGGTGCATCTTCAGACCTGTGGGTGCTTGGTCAGACCTGTGGGTGCATCCTCAGACCTGTGGGTGCTTCTTCAGACCTGTGGGTGCTTGATAGACCTGTGGGTGCTTGATTAGACTTGTGGGTGCTTGGTCAGACCTGTGGGTGCTTGGTCAGACCTGTGGGTGCTTGGTCAGACCTGTGGGTGCTTGGTCAGACCTGTGGGTGCATCTTCAGACCTGTGGGTGCTTGATTAGACCTGTGGGTGCTTGATTAGACTTGTGGGTGCTTGGTCAGACCTGTGGGTGCTTGGTCAGACCTGAGGGTGCTTGGTCAGACCTGTGGGTGCATCTTCAGACCTGTGGGTGCTTCTTCAGACCTGTGGGTGCTTGATTAGACCTGTGGGTACTTGATTAGACTTGTGGGTGCTTGGTCAGACCTGTGGGTGCTTCGTCAGACCTGTGGGTGCTTCGTCAGACCTGTGGGTGTTTCTTCAGACCTGTGGGTGTTTCTTCAGACCTGTGGGTGCTTGGTCAGACCTGTGGGTGCTTCTTCAGACCTGTGGGTGCTTGATTAGACTTGTGGGTGCTTAATTAGACTTGTGGGTGCTTGGTCAGACCTGTGGGTGCTTCTTCAGACCTGTGGGTGCTTCTTCAGACCTGTGGGTGCTTCTTCAGACCTGTGGGTGCTTCTTCAGACCTGTGGGTGCTTGGTCAGACCTGTGGGTGCTTGGTCAGACCTGTGGGTGCTTGGTCAGACCTGTGGGTGCTTGGTCAGACCTGTGGGTGCATCTTCAGACCTGTGGGTGCTTGGTCAGACCTGTGGGTGCATCTTCAGACCTGTGGGTGCTTGATTAGACCTGTGGGTGCTTCTTCAGACCTGTGGGTGCTTGGTCAGACCTGTGGGTGCTTGGTCAGACCTGTGGGTGCTTGGTCAGACCTGTGGGTGCTTCTTCAGACCTGTGGGTGCTTCTTCAGACCTGTGGGTGCTTGATTAGACCTGTGGGTGCTTGATTAGACCTGTGGGTGCTTGGTCAGACCTGTGGGTGCTTGGTCAGACCTGTGGGTGCTTGGTCAGACCTGTGGGTGCTTGGTCAGACCTGTGGGTGCTTCTTCAGACCTGTGGGTGCTTCTTCAGACCTGTGGGTGCTTGATTAGACCTGTGGGTGCTTGATTAGACTTGTGGGTGCTTGGTCAGACCTGTGGGTGCTTCGTCAGACCTGTGGGTGCTTGGTCAGACCTGTGGGTGTTCTTCAGACCTGTGGGTGTTTCTTCAGACCTGTGGGTGCTTGGTCAGACCTGTGGGTGCTTCTTCAGACCTGTGGGTGCTTCTTCAGACCTGTGGGTGCTTCTTCAGACCTGTGGGTGCTTCTTCAGACCTGTGGGTGCTTGGTCAGACCTGTGGGTGCTTGGTCAGACCTATGGGTGCTTGGTCAGACGTGTGGGTGCTTCTTCAGACCTGTGGGTGCTTCGTCAGACCTGTGGGTGCTTGGTCAGACCTGTGGGTGCTTGGTCAGACCTGTGGGTGCTTGGTCAGACCTGTGGGTGCTTGGTCAGACCTGTGGGTGCTTGGTCAGACCTGTGGGTGCTTGGTCAGACCTGTGGGTGCTTGGTCAGACCTGAGGGTGCTTGGTCAGACCTGAGGGTGCTTGGTCAGACCTGTGGGTGCTTGGTCAGACCTGTGGGTGCTTGGTCAGACCTGTGGGTGCTTGGTCAGACCTGTGGGTGCTTGGTCAGACCTGTGGGTGCTTGGTCAGACCTGTGGGTGCTTGGTCAGACCTGTGGGTGCTTGGTCAGACTTGTGGGTGCTTGGTCAGACCTGTGGGTGCTTCTTCAGACCAGTGGGTGCTTGGTCAGACCTGTGGGTGCTTGGTCAGACCTGTGGGTGCTTGGTCAGACCTGTGGGTGTTTCTTCAGACCTGAGCTGAAGCTAAAACAACAACAACAAAAACCTCAATCAGCCCGTCTCGAGCGTTCTCAACTCTCCCCCGCACTCACTTACTCTCACTCTTCCCCCACTCTCTCACTCTTCCCAGCCTTTCACTACCCCTGCACTCACTCTTCCCTGCACTCACTCTCCCCTGCACTCACTCTTCCCTGCACTCTTTCACTCTGCCCCGCACTCACTTACTCTCACTCTCCCCCGCACTCACTTACTCTCACTCTCACTTACTTACTTACTCTCACTTACTCCCCACTCTCACTCTTCCTAGCCCTTTCACTATCCCTGCACTCACTCTCCCTGCACTCACTCTTCCCTGCACTCCTTCACTCTCCCCCGCACTTTCTCACTCTCCCCCACAGTCTCTAACTCTCCCCTGTACTCTCACTGTCCTCCACAGATAAGCGTCATAGTAGTGGGTAGCGGAATAGTTCCTTCCCGTTTCTGATCCCTTTTCCATTGACGTTCGTCCTTCTGTAACTTTTCTCTGTAACATTCTAGCGCTTTTATCTCGCACCCCATTTTTCCTTCTTTCTACATTCCTATAACTTTCTTCTGCATCCCTACACCTTCTCCCGCAGCCCTAAGCACTTCTACTTTCCTTTTCTCTTCCTGGTATTTTTTAACTCCTAGTTATATCTGCCACCCCAGTCTCTATACGTTCCGTCGTTTCTACCTCCCCACCCATTCTCTCTTTTTTCCCTCTCTATTCTTTCTTAATTTACTAGGACCCCTTTTACCTTTCTGTCACATTTTCTCCCTGGGTATCACTATTCTTTCTTCCTATCCCCCTTATCCCTCCCTTCCCATTCTGCCTGCACCTTTATGATGGGTAGTAGAGAAAATCGACAGTGTATTAAAAGTAGAGAACTGAGCTGAGGAAGAGACACGGCGCAGGAGACACGCCTCGCTGCGTGTCCTATGCACATACATATTTAAGATAATGTCTTGCAAGTGCTTCTTGGTGTGAGGGCAAGAGGCGTGTATACTTGTACCAGGGGTCTTACAGACGATTTAATATGCTATTGGAACCTATCAAACAAGAATCATATAATATATATTCAAACAATTTAATATACTATTGAAACAGATCACACAAGAACCATACATATCGAGGAGATACACTGGGCTATCGGAATAGATAACACAAAATTAATACATATTGAGATGATTTAATGAACTATTAAAACTGACCGAATGGCAGAACCGTGTTAAACAGACACAACAAGTCACTAACAAAAACCATGTGTTCATGTTTGTTCTCATTTTCCCCAAGCATTCCTAGTCAATCACAGTTTAACACGGATCAAATGACGGTTCGTTAGTTAGAGCGTGATGTGCACAATTACATGACGTAGGGGGGGGGGGGGCAGGGGAGAGAGAGAGGAAACGAGAACATTTCACCTAAAATTTCTTGCACCAGTTTGTTTGGTATTATTATGTTTCCTCTCTGCCTTTTCACGATATGATAAATGTTCAGTCTGTACACTTGTGCAGCATACAAGGGCACCAACCCACCTAATCCGTCGAGGACGATGCATATCTGAAATGCGTACATTTTGAACGCTTCTGTTTTCTCGAAATAGTATTTGTTACCAGAGCAACAAATAACAACATTCAAGCTTTGTCAAATTCTAAACATTAACGTGTCACTGTGAGGCGTCTCCCAACATTACCACTCGTGCGGTCCTCGCGAGGAGAAAACCTTCACGCAAACTGTACGCTCCATAAACAAGAAGAAAAAGTACATGCTAATTAAATTTTAAATGTGTACACGTTATTACATTTGGTAACCTGTCCCATGTGCTTACGCTGCTAGCAAACACAGTGTAGTTTGTTTCGTCTGACGGAAAACGATTGTCTTTAATCAAGTGCAATACAAAATTATACTTCTGCTAGAGAGGTATAAGAGCAATTGATCTTTTAACAATTAACTGGAGTTTTAGTATTGATCAAACTGTGTATTTTGATCAGCGTCACGTTTTTGTTTTGTACCAGTTTGTTTCCAAGTGTAATGAACTGGTAAGGTAGAGGCAGTCCAGTGTGTGGCGAGGCGGTGCTGGCGTCATCTCCAAGACTCGTGTCGACAAAACACTATTGTGTCCAGGTTATCCCGTGGCATGTCAACCCATTCTCCTACAAAGAATACATATAACAACTATTTTATCAAATGCACAAATAGGCGACCTGTACTCAGGCTAGGCTCGTCCCAGCGGCGGCCGTCCCCGTCCGAGAAGCATTCGTCAATTTTAAAGTGTATTAAAATAGGTTTGCTCTCATGTATAAATAATATTAATATATTAGTTCTAGGTATAGTTAGGTATAGGTTAGGTTAGGCGTTTAGGTTATGTTGGCAATTATTTGTGTTTGAAGTTCATGGGTGAAGCATTTGAAGGGTTGCTATTCGAACTGAAGTCGTCAGCGAATCACTGGTCGAAAATGTTGGAACATCATCAGTTATGAGTCGTGTGGTCTAAGGACAAGATTCCATCCTCCTAAAATGATAGTACTTATAACAATATTTGGCCAAAAGTACAAAAATGGACTGTCGCAGCCAAAAAAATCCACGTTTTGTGCAATTAATTATGCAAATGGCACGAAAATGTTTAGTATAAAACTGAACATAAATATTTCTAGGCTAAGTGTAAATCATACGCACTATTAGGCCTATGACTGCTTGAATAGGTTAGGTTAGGTTCTATAGTAACATTTCCAATGTTTTAAGTAACCTTTTTGACATTATTCAATATTATAAACCAAGAACTTTTTGGGGTCCAACAGTTCATTTTCGTACGTATCACCAAATAGTTGTTGTAAGTAGTAACATTCAGGAGGTGGGAGACGTGCCGTCAAGCCGACAGCTGGCTTGTGGCAGCATGGTGGATACACTGTTGCTCAGGGCAATACATAGCGCATTTTTATTTATTGGTTTGAAAGGAATCTCGTTCATTTTCTCAGAGATGAAACCTAATATCATAGATTTTATTTTACAATAATTTACAAAGTGCTAAAAGAATACTCTAAAATTCTTTTTTAACCTATAGAGAGTTACAAGGTATTTAGTCAAAAACTGTAATACTGAGTAGACAGGATTTGAAGAGCGCATCGTCCCAGTGGGAACGGTATAAGAGTAAGCTTAAATCAACGTTGATGACGTTAATTCAACGTCGAATGGACGTCACTCTTGGCTATTGTGCCCACTGGGAAGCTGAAATTTTCCGTCGAGCTGCAGTGATTTGTAAAAGTAGCCGCTTAACACGATGGTATAGTGCTGCCATCTGTTGAGTGGCAGCGATACTTGGGGTTTATCCAGCCAATAGCCAACCTTTATTTTTGGTTTGTCGAAGTTAATTGGCCGGGAGCCATGTGAATAGCAGAGATACAATGATGAACTGGTAATCCTCTCCACAACCCCGTGCATGTTATCAGTGACTGGAAAATCATAGCTTTGTGAGAATGGTGAGGGAAGCCTCGGTGATGTTCCTGTTGTTGCTGTCAGGGGCCATTGTACAGTAATACCAATACTGGTGCGAGCTTCCACACATACATACAAACATACATACATACATGCATACATACATACATACATACATACATACATACACATACACAGGTATACAGGTGCACATAGATACATATGCACGCAAAGGGTAGATAGATGTCTACCCTGTGCGAGGCCCTGTGGATGTTCCGGCGGGGGCCCCTGTGGTGTTGCCCCTTCACCTGTCACCTCCCAACCCGTCCTCGCAAATTCGTATAGTCAATATTGACTTATTAAATACGTGCATAGGTGACATACTAAACATAATAGTTTACCTTGAAAAGCTTAATAGAAAACACCGACCTTACCTAACCTTGTTAGTATGTTAAGATAAGCATCTTATTGCTTCGTAATTACAATTATTACTTAACCTATACCTATAATAGGTTAAGTATCAATTGTAATTACGAAGCTATAAGATGCTTATCTTAACATACTAACAAGGTTAGGTAAGGTCGGTGTTTTCTATGAAGCTTTTCAAGGTAAACTATTATGTTTAGTATGTCACCTATGCACGTATTTAATAAGTCAATATTGACTATACGAATTTGCGAGGACGGGTTGCACTGACACACCCCACAACACCCAGGTGTTGTGTTAAACAGTATCAGATTACACCTAGCACACCTGACAACATCAGCGTGCACATGAGAGCATCAGAATACACTTGAGAACATCAGCGTACACATCAGAGTATCAGCGTACACATGAGAGTATCAGAGTACACATGAGAGTATCAAGAGTATACATGAGAGTATCAGCGTACACATGAGAGTATCAGCGCACACATGAGAGTATCAGAGTACACATGAGAACATCAGAATTCATATAAGAGCATCAGAGTGCAGATGAGACCATCAGAGTACACATGAGCACACCTGAGAACATCGGAGTACACGACTCACGATCGGGAATCTTGGACGAAACAGAAATGATTGGGTCTTTTCCTTGCACCTAATGTCGCTGTTCACCTAGCAGTAAATTGGTGCCCGGGAGTTAGTCACTGCTGTGGAGACAATAGTTTTTTTTAGGGGGAGGGGGAGGGGGCTCGATATAAGCCTAACGTATACACATACACAGGCTGCCTGTCTCCCGACTAAACTAATTAAGGTGGCGACGAAAATATTTCACAACATACGGTTCACAGTTGACGGTGACGTCCTGACCTCCGTAAGCATTCCACTGACGTCATCCTCATATAGGATCTCCATTGACGTCATCCCCCGTAAGCATTCGGTTGACGTCATCATCCTTGTGTATCGAGGATTTGTATATTCTCTTCAATGAACCTTAGAGCATTGTACAGCACCAGAAGGTCCGATTTAAGAGCTTTGAATATATATTGTTTTGAAATATGTTTCTTTGTGAAACTTAGATACTATTGTCTAATAGGTTGGTACACAATAAGGGTGTGCGAAGGGAATATTAGAGCCACAGCAACGTTAAGATGTGTTGACTCAAACTGCCCTAATATATATGGTAATTTCATTACATCCAGCTGAGTTGATCCGGTTTATGAATGAATTCGTTCGACCACTAGAACACATCTTCCACCAGTTGATTGACAGTCGAGAGGCGGGACCGAAGAGCCACGGCTCAACCCCCCACAAGCACAACTAGGCGACTACATGTGGGTCCGTGAGTGGTGTCATCAGCCCGCCCGCCATCTGCCGCATACTTTTCATACTGTCTACGCCCTCCGTTTTCTTTCTCACACCTACCGTTATTATGGAGGTGAACCTTTCTGACAAGTTTCCTCGTAAAACCACACACTTTAAATGACCACATAACTCGGCCGCAGTATATACAGCGGCAACTTGCAGTCTAACGAACTGTTCTAACAAGTGTTCGTTGGAGTACAGTTAGGTCTGTTTAAGACACACACACATCTCGCTGGCACAGTTACGAGGTCGTGTGTGTTTATGTACCGCTGTTTCTCTTTAATAACTGCAGTGGGAATTATTTAGTGTTGAGCGCTCCTGAGTGCCTCTGAGTTGACTTGCCGTGTAAGACAAGTATCACTGCTCCGTCGCATACATAGTCACGAGGTTAACTACAGCGCGAGTCAGTAACAGCCAATCTCTCCTCTCCTCCACCCTGCAGCTCGCTGTCGCTGGAGGGTCGCTGGTGGAGGTGAAGCTCTTATATATTTCATATTGCTTGATAAGCTTCAATTTCACAGCATTTCTTATACAATTAAAAATTATTAATTCTTTTTCCGCAAGGAGATAAGATGACAGATATGATATAGACATAAATAAAGTCAAAGGGGTAGGGATCTATCAGGATAAAGCGCCAAGTCATTACAACTATATAGCACTTGGAAGGGATCAGGACAAGGCTTTGGGATAGGACAGAAACAAAATCAATGTACCTACTTCGCGCACAAGATGAATTTAGGAGCACTTTACGTGAGTTTCACCGTATGATGTCTGAGTTTACAAGAAAGATTTTCTTGACATTTTCCTGACATTAGGGTAATGCAATATGTCTAATAAAATGCCATTAAGTTTGCTTTTAATATTGCTCTCTAGTAGATTACAGAACATAATCTTGCGAGTTCAATAAATTATAATTCACAAGGATATTAACAAATATCAACAATGACAACACAACATTATGTATACAAACAATTTAACACAAATTAACAAGGAGAATATCAAGGTATATTAACAAGCACAGCGAGCCACCTTGGCCTCTCACTCTTGGACCTTCAACACTCACGTAGATAATACTGATAAGTGTACTTTAAGCCCAAGTGTGCAAGTATATAACTCAATCCACACATGACACGTTAAGTGTCCAGGATGGATCGAAACGTTGTTACTTTCGCTTCATATGTGTGTGTGTGTGTGTGTGTGTGTGTGTGTGTGTGTGTGTGTGTGTGTGTGTGTGTGTGTGTGTGTGTGTGTGTACACACACACACCGTTAAACTGATGTACAGATTCTCAACCGTTAATCAACTGATGTACAGATTCCTGAGCCTACTGGGCTCTATCATATCTACATTTGAAACTGTGTATGGAGTCGACTCCACCACATCACTGCCTAATGCATTCCACCTGTTAACTACTCTGACACTGAAAAAGTTCTTTCTGGCGTCTCTTTGGCTCATTTGGGTACTCAGTCTAACTCCCAGAATATTCTGGGAGTGTGTGTGTGTGAATATGTGTGTGTGTGTGTGTGTGTGTGTGTGTGTGTGTGTGTGTGTGTGTGTGTGTGTGTGTGTGTGTGTGTGTGTGTGTGTGAATATGTGCGTGTGTATGTGAATATGTGAATATGTGCGTGTGTCTGTCTGTGTGTTTTGGGTTATTTCTTTCAGTCACGTTGTTGTTTCTGTTTTAGTGTGGCAGGCTACCACCAACATGTACTAACTTCTCCCTGAAGCACATACAAGAATATTCATATATCTCATTTATGGCCAAAGCGTATGTACATTTTCAGGACTTTGCATTAAATAATACAGTTATGTTTTAGGCAGGTGGGGAACGGGGCGCACTTTAGGCAGGTAACTTTTGTTTCTCATGGACCAAGCATTGCAGCCACTGGACACCACCACCTTTGGCAGATTAGTTCGAGTTCGGCGAGAAATACTGCGGAACCTGACCAGTGAGAATGGTAAAACCCAAATAATGAGGGNGGGTGGACCATGGGGTGCACCTTGGGGTGGACCATGGGGGGCACCATGGGGTGGACCATGGGGTGCACCATGGGGGGACCACGGGGGTGCACCATGGGGTGCACCACGGGGTGGACCGTGGTGTGGACCATGGGGTGCACCATGGGGTGGACCATGGGGTGCACCATGGGGTGCACCATGGGGTGGACCATGGGGTGGACCATGGGGTGCACCATGGGGTGCACCATGGGGTGCACCATGGGGTGGACCATGGGTGCACCATGGGGTGCACCATGGGGTGGACCATGGGGTTGACCATGGGGTGCACCATGGGGTGGACCATGGGGTGGACCATGGGGTGCACCATGGGGTGGACCATGGGGTGCACCATGGGGTGCACCATGGGGTGCACCATGGGGTGCACCATGGGGTGGACCATGGGGTGGACCATGGGGTGCACCACGGGGTGGACCATGGGGTGGACCATGGGGTGGACCATGGGGTGCACCACGGGGTGCACCACGGGGGTGACCATGGGGGGGACCATGGGTCCACCCATGGTCCACCTTCTTCAGTCTGCTTCTTCAGACCTGTGGGTGCTTGGTCAGACCTGTGGGTGCTTGGTCAGACCTGTGGGTGCTTCCTCAGACCTGTGGGTGCTTCTTCAGACCTGTGGTGCTCCTTCAGACCTGTGGGTGCTTGGTCAGACCTGTGGGTGCTTCTTCAGACCTGTGGGTGCTTGGTCAGACCTGTGGGTGCTTCTTCAGACCTGTGGGTGCTTCTTCAGACGTGTGGGTGCTTCTTCAGACCTGTGGGTGCTTTTTCACACCTGTGGGTGCTTCTTCAGACCTGTGGGTGCTTGGTCAGACCTGTGGGTGCTTCTTCAGACCTGTTGGTGCTTGGTCAGACCTGTGGGAGCTTCTTCAGACCTGTGGTGTGCTTCTTCAGACCTGTGGGTGCTTGGTCAGACCTGTGGGTGCTTCTTCAGACCTGTGGGTGCTTGGTCAGACCTGTGGGTGCTTCTTCAGACCTGTGGGTGCTTCTTCAGACCTGTGGGTGCTTCTTCAGACCTGTGGTGCTTGGTCAGACCTGTGGGTGCTTGGTCAGACCTTTGGGTGCTTCTTCAGACCTGTTGGTGCTTGGTCAGACCTGTGGGAGCTTCTTCAGACCTGTGGGTGCTTGGTCTAGACCTGTGGGTGCTTGGTCAGACCTGTGGGGCTTGGTCAGACTTGTGGGTGCTTGGTCAGACCTGTGGGTGCTTCTTCAGACCTGTGGGTGCTTCTTCAGACCTGTGGGTGCTTCTTCAGACCTGTGGGTGCTTCTTCAGACCTGTGGGTGCTTCTTCAGACCTGTGGGTGCTTGGTCAGACCTGTGGGTGCTTCTTCAGACCTGTTGGTGCTTGGTCAGACCTGTGGGAGCTTCTTCAGACCTGTGGGTGCTTGGTCAGACCTGTGGGTGCTTGGTCTGACCTGTGGGTGCTTGGTCAGACCTATGGGTGTTTGGTCAGACCTGTGGGTGCTTCCTCAGACCTGTGGGTGCTTGTTTAGACCTGTGGGTGCTTGATTAGACCTGTGGGTGCTTGATTAGACTTGTGGGTGCTTGATTAGACCTGTGGGTGCTTGATTAGACTTGTGGGTGCTTGGTCAGACCTGTGGGTGCTTCCTCAGACCTGTGGCTTTCCTCAGATCTGTGGGTGCTTCTTCAGACCTGTGGGTGCTTCTTCAGACCTGTGGATGCTTGGTCAGACCTGTGGGTGCTTCTTCAGACCTGTGGGTGCTTCTTCAGACCTGTGGGTGCTTGGTCAGACCTGTGGGTGCTTGGTCAGACCTGTGGGTGCTTCTTCAGACCTGTGGGTGCTTGGTCAGACCTGTGGGTGCTTCTTCAGACCTGTGGGTGCTTCTTCAGACCTGTGGGTGCTTGGTCAGACCTGTGGGTGCTTGGTCAGACCTGTGGGTGCTTCCTCAGACTTGTCGGTGCTTCTTCAGACCTGTGGGTGCTTGATTAGACCTGTGGGTGCTTGATTAGACTTGTGGGTGCTTGGTCAGACCTGTGGGTGCTTAGTCAGACCTGTGGGTGCTTGGTCAGACCTGTGGGTGCTTCTTCAGACCTGTGGGTGCTTGGTCAGACCTGTGGGTGCTTGGTCAGACCTGTGGGTGCTTCTTCAGACCTGTGGGTGCTTTGTCAGACCTGTGGGTGCTTGGTCAGACCTGTGGCTGCTTGGTCAGACCTGTGGGTGCTTCTTCAGACCTGTGGGTGCTTCTTCAGACCTGTGGGTGCTTGGTCAGACCTGTGGGTGCTTCTTCAGACCTGTGGGTGCTTCTTCAGACCTGTGGGTGCTTGGTCAGACCTGTGGGTGCTTCTTCCGACCTGTGGGCGCTTCTTCAGACCTGTGGGTGCTTCTTCAGACCTGTGGGTGCTTCTTCAGACATGTGGGTGCTTCTTCAGACCTGTGGGTGCTTGGTCAGACCTGTGGGTGCTTCTTCAGACCTGTGGGTGCTTCTTCAGACCTGTGGGTGCTTGGTCAGACCTGTGGGTGCTTCTTCAGACCTGTGGGTGCTTCTTCAGACCTGTGGGTGCTTGGTCAGACCTGTGGATGCTTCTTCCGACCTGTGGGCGCTTCTTCAGACCTGTGGGTGCTTCTTCAGACCTGTGGGTGCTTCTTCAGACATGTGGGTGCTTCTTCAGACCTGTGGGTGCTTGGTCAGACCTGTGGATGCTTGGTCAGACCTGTGGGTGTAAAGGTAGTAAGATGTAAATGCTGACGTTGTGTTCAAGTTTCCTAATTAACTGAAATGTTATTGACTTTTATCTTATTAGAAATTGTTACATTATCTTTAACTATAAAAGATGTTACAGAACTCCAACTGATAAAAATCGAAATGAAAAATGGTATTTATATTATATAATTTCGGCAATTTTTATATTATTTTGGAAACTTTTAATTTTTTCCCAAGTCAAAATTTTTTTTATCACAATTTTAGATTATGAGAACTGTCTCTTGGATCATAGACTCGAGCTATCTTAATTTTAACTTTAAATTAATTTTAATTAAGATGCCTACTTCTTTGTTAATTTTATCGTTAGATACTATATAAAAAAATATTAATAATAATTCCAGGTTGTGTTAAGGTGAATCTGAATCCCAAAATCTTATTGAAAAGCTTTCACAATTTAATTTAAGTGAGAGGATGGAGAAAGTGTTGAACTCATTAAAAAGATGTTTCGACTGAAGATCTCGTGTCATGTTAAATTGCAGGCGGAAGCAAGAAGCAAAAGTGTTGAGTAGGTTACAGATTGCAAGAGATAACTTTGACACCAGAGGGAAGCTTTATCCAGGTACAGACGTAACTTTGATACCAGAGGGAAGCTTTATCCAGAGGACAATGATATCATTTATGCAGTCATAAATATCTTTATGACACTAGTTACAGGATGTATCACTTTAGTTGTGAGATGCAACTCACAACTCACAACCTACTGCAACTAGTGAGCAACACTAGTTGCTGTAGGTACTTCTGCAGTGGGAGACAGTGTTGCCCTAGTTGCAGGAGTCCTCCCCCCCGCTAATTGCAGAAGGGGGCACCTCCTTCCCCCCCCTAGTTGCATATTCCCCCTATTTAAAGTAGCGCATATAATTAGCAATCAAACATTTTGTTTTGAGCCATTAAAGCGACCTTGGGGCTGTCTGAAATGATATTGTGAAAGGATCAGGAAATATGAGAGAGAGAAATATATCTGAATCTTTTGTTTGGCCATAAAAGTTACGACTGAAGGGGGACCTGAAACCCATTTGGCCCTGCACACTGAACTACCTTGTTTAGTCGCCCTCTCCGACTGCAAGTTTAAGCCAAGTAACACCTCCTCCAAATTGAATGTGTGTAAAATTAATGAAGAAACAGGTTTTTTTACCAATAATCTTAGATTAAGTTGAGGTACACGATTAATTAATTTTAAGGCAGAGGGTAAATTGTGTAGTTGATTACAGGTGGAATCACCACACCACTACAGGTGGTGTAGGTGAAACACAGTTCCTTTGTTCTCTTACTGCAGGTGCTGTAGACTAACTAACAAACTAACTAACGCGAGGAACACAGGGTGAGAAATATGAATTCAGGAAATGGGAAAGGTTTTGATGCAGAATGAGTTTAAACAATTAGACGTATGTTGAAAAGCATATATACACATATGCTGAGCACTGACACCCCCACAGAGAGAACTACGGGCTCACCATAGCCCGTGCTACTTGGAACTTTTGTTCCAGGTAGCGAATCTTTAACAACAACAACGAACCCCATACAGCAGAGGTAAGCTGCTGTATGTGCAGCCCGTCCTCCAAAAATGGAGTGGTAAATGTAACAGCCCCATAAGTGCAATTATGTACTATGTATAACAGTCAGGAAATGTACTTATTACACTTAGTATTAAAACGTACTGTCAATTTGGAGGATGGGTTGCAACATGGTGCCTCTGTTGCAACCAGTATATTTTGCAACGGAGACTTGTTGAGGAAGTTGTATCCTAAAGGAGTTGTACTCACTTAGATGTTCTTGTAGCGTCGAGCTTAAGTCCCTGGTCCCCGCCTTTAGAACCATATGTGTTGGGTTATTTGTTCTCCCGTTGAAGGTTGGTTGTGTGTGTTCAAGTGGACTGTTGGACAGTGCGACGTC
>WNGS01160430.1:30019072-30048880 GCA_020271785.1 Procambarus virginalis
GCGTTTCGGGCAGGTCCCTGGAATACGATCCCCGCGCGAAGAATCGTTTTTTTCATCCAAGTACACATTTTACGTTTGCGTTAAACAGAGGCTACAGTTAAGGAATTGCGCCAGTAAATCCTCCCCGGCCAGGATACGAACCCATGACATAGCGTACGCGGAACGCCAGGCGAGGTAGTACCATATACCCCATTTTTACACGTGTGTAAAAAAATATATTTTAAATTATTCATTTATCTTGTTTACAAAATGTTCATTTCTTATGTTTATAACAAAAAATTATGTCATTCGTAATTTCCATATTGTATTTCAGTTTTATGGAAGTTGTTATTGTTATTTTATTGTTTTATAAACATTGCAAAATAGAAAAAAGCAGCACAATTGCGCAAGAACATACATACAAAAAAAATTGACACACTGTTTGGAAATGTTTATTATTTAATAAATGTAATTATTTTTCACAGAGACATTTACATTTTTTAAACAAATATCTTTTGAAACTCTGGCATGGAGGACACATACAACAACAGCACTAAGCATTCCAGTGAAACGCCTAAACGTGATAGACACATTTCGCAAACGTTTTCGATAATTGTGACCATGGCGCCTGGCGGCTGAGTGGACACCGCTCGGTATTCGTAGTCCTGAGGTTCCGGGTTCGATCCCCGTTGGAGGCGGAAACGAATGAGCAGAGTTTCTTTCATCCTGATGCCCCCTGTTCACCTAGCAGTAAATAGGTACCTGGGAGTTAGACAGCTGCTACGGGCTGCTTCCTAGGGGTGTGTGTAACAAAAAGGAGGCCTTTTTCGAGAACCGGGCCGCTGGGACGCTAAGCCCCGAAATCATCTCAAGATAACCTCAAGAAGATAGCGTTAAACGCAAAATGCGCTTAAAAGGAATTACTGGCAAAGTAGGGAGATGAATCTTCAAATACTTAACTCAACAGAACGCAGAGTGTAATAGTCAACGCAGTAAAATCCGTGGGGCTCGTCCCAAACCTGCACACAGAAATAACACCACATGAGACCAGAAGGCATGGCAGGATGTGCAGAATACCCCCGTTGAAGAGCAGAGGTGCAACAGGTACTCTGAGAGAGAACTATCAACATCAGAGGCCCGAGACTGTTCAACACGCTTCCACTACACATAAGGGACATAACTGGCCGACCCCTCACAGTGTTCAAGAGAGAACTGGATAAGCACCTCCAAAGGATACCTGATCAACCAGGCTGTGACTCATAAGTCAGGCTGCGAGCAGCCTGACGTATAACAGCCTGGTTGACCAGCCCAGCAACCAGGAGGCCTGGTCAGAGACCGGTCAGAGAGAAAAGGACTGGTGGGGGACGACAACACGACCTATCCATCTGCCACTCCCTGAAAATTGCAAGAATTTTACCTAACCATCAACGTCGGAGCCGAAGCAACCCACCTAACCTATCCAGGCCGGGGGATGGAAACGCCAATTTATTTATCAATACATCATATTCTACGGGCTCACCATAGCCCGTGCTACTTGGAACTTTTTGCTCCAAGTAGCGAATCTTAAACAGCAAGAAACGTCACATTCTTAACGAATTACGAGATGCATGAGAGATAAGAGGGCAGTTTGGCCCGGGGGGGGGGGAAGAAGTATTTGAACACGGTGAACAGTGGTTTTGAAGAGGCATTGAACGCACCCAATATGAGGGGGGGGGGTATGTAGTAGTAGTAGTATGTACAGCATACTACATATTGAACATGTAGTATTGGGGGGAGGGGGGGCCATATTACATATAGAACAATGTTGACAGGAACAAAAATTACGACCCTCGTTTGGTCTCTTACAGCCAAGCGCTTCTGCTCTCGTAGTCTCCTTCTCGACCAGGCCATGTGACTGGCGTACCTTCTACTTCAGGAACATTACACTCTGCCGTGGAGCACACACACACACCCACAGACAGATTATTATTATTATTAACATCTTTATTGACAAAATTAATTACAATTTTGCCTAATCTGAGGATTTTGAAAGTCTGATTAAAGTGAGGATAATGCTAGTGATAATGATAATGACCCACTGTCACGCAGGACAGGGGGTCATACACAGACAGAGGCAGACAGAGAGGGCGACAGAGCAGAAGGGGGGGGGGGCCAGATCGGGTCCAGGGCTGGCCATTAGGGCCAGAGGAGCCACACACGACCTCCACATTACGCCCACATTCTTTACTGCCTTGTTTTTCTCTCTCATTCCTTTCCACATCCGGGAAATCCTGGGGTGATATTTTCCCACCGTCTTGGGTCCTGGTGCTCACCCTGGGGTCCTGGTGCTCACCCTGGGGTCCTGGTGCTCACCCTGGGGTCCTGGTGCTCACCCTGGGGTCCTGGTGCTCACCCTGGGGTCCTGGTGCTCACCCTGGGGTCCTGGTGCTCACCCTGGGATCCTGGTGCTCACTCTGGGGTCCTGGTGCTCACCCTGGGATCCTGGTGCTCACTCTGGGGTCCTGGTGCTCACCCTGGGATCCTGGTGCTCACTCTGGGGTCCTGGTGCTCACCCTGGGGTCCTGGTGCTCACCCTGGGGTCCTGGTGCTCACCCTGGGGTCCTGGTGCTCATCCTGGGGTCCTGGTGCTCACTCTGGGGTCCTGGTGCTCACCCTGGGGTCCTGGTGCTCACTCTGGGGTCCTGGTGCTCACCCTGGGGTCCTGGTGCTCACTCTGGGGTCCTGGTGCTCACCCTGGGGTCCTGGTGCTCACTCTGGGGTCCTGGTGCTCACCCTGGGGTCCTGGTGCTCACCCTGGGGTCCTGGTGCTCACCCTGGGGTCCTGGTGCTCACCCTGGGGTCCTGGTGCTCATCCTGGGGTCCTGGTGCTCACCCTGGGGTCCTGGTGCTCACCCTGGGGTCCTGGTGCTCACTCTGGGGTCCTGGTGCTCACCCTGGGGTCCTGGTGCTCACCCTGGGGTCCTGGTGCTCACTCTGGGGTCCTGGTGCTCACCCTGGGGTCCTGGTGCTCACCCTGGGGTCCTGGTGCTCACCCTGGGATCCTGGTGCTCACCCTGGGGTCCTGGTGCTCACCCTGGGGTCCTGGTGCTCACCCTGGGGTCCTGGTGCTCACCCTGGGGTCCTGGTGCTCACCCTGGGGTCCTGGTGATCACCCTGGGGTCCTGGTGCTCACCCTGGGGTCCTGGTGCTCACTCTGGGGTCCTGGTGCTCACTCTGGGGTCCTGGTGCTCACTCTGGGGTCCTGGTGCTCACCCTGGGGTCCTGCAACTCACCCTGGGGTCCCATGGCAGCCTCAACCCCTTGCTCTGGTGGACAGTGGAATAAGGCTGAACGGAACAGACGGAACAGCTCTGAGAGGAGCCGTGTAGGGAAGATTGAGGGCACCAACGCCATCCCAATCACCTCCCTGGTTGATGGGGTTCTGGAAGTTCTTCTACTCCCCAAGCCCGGCCCGAGGCCAGGCTTGACTTGTGAGAGTTTGGTCCACCAGGCTGTTGGACGTACAATAGAGAATGCCTAACATTTCCACAGAATTAGGTCCACTCCCACACTCCCACACACCCACTAGAATCAAGAGGACATTAACCAATAATGGGATGGGATCCACTTCGATGAACCCGTCACTGACGAAATGTTGATCAAGATGATTGTTGTCAGCAGCAGTTGAACACCGTTGTAACTAAGCACAGTCAAACTACTCGCCCATATGTAGTAAATCCAAATTGTACCGGTGACTGGTTACAGCTGTTCTTCCGTG
Source organism: Procambarus virginalis (assembly GCA_020271785.1). Taxonomy (NCBI): domain Eukaryota; kingdom Metazoa; phylum Arthropoda; class Malacostraca; order Decapoda; family Cambaridae; genus Procambarus; species Procambarus virginalis. The sequence goes on from WNGS01160430.1 coordinate 30,022,809, forward strand.
TGTTTATACATATGTTGTGTATCTTAAGCCAAATTAAGGGTTTAACGAGACGCGATGGCCATGGTGACCTTGGGCTCTCAATTCTCAACTCATCTTGCAACTTTTCACACTTGTGCAACGCCCAGGTTGCAAGAGGGGTTGTGAGTTGGTCTGGTGGCGCGAGTGGAGCTGCTTGGGAGCGTGTGTGGATATCTCTCAGATAGTGAGAGATCTGAACTGCCAGAATGACTATAAGACAAAAAATGCTCCGTTTTTACTTGCAGATTATTGGGTTCATGTACGCTAAATCCCCTGGCACAATAGGGGTCTCTCCTGGCACAATAGGGGTCTCTCCTGACACAATAGGGGTTTCTCCTGGCACAATAGGGGTCTCTCCTGACACAATAGGGGTCTCTCCTGGCACAATAGGGGTCTCTCCTGACACAATAGGGGTCTCTCCTGGCACAATAGGGGTCTCCCCTGACATAACGGGGGTCTTCACTCCTTCGACTCCCGTTGGACCTCTTCTAAAAGCACTACTGTACACTGGACCCAATGTTAGGTCTTTGATCTTACAACGACTCAGCTTTAAAATAGTGAAGAGTTGAATTAATGACTAAAACAGAACACAATGAATAATTCCTGAACACGGCAGAACAATTCCTGAACACAGCAGAACAATTCCTGAACACAGCAGAACAATTCCTGAACACAGCAGAACACAATGAACAATTCTTGCACACAGCAGAACACAATGAACCATTCCTGAACACAGTAGAACACAATGAACAAGTCCTGGACACAGCAGAACACAATGAACAAGTCCTGAACACAGCAGAACACAATGAACAAGTCCTGAACACAGCAGAACACAATAAACAAGTCCTGAACACAGTAGAACACAATGAACAAGTCCTGAGCACAGCAGAACACAACGAACAATTTCTGAACACAGCAAAACACAATGAACAATTCCTGAACACAGCAGAACACAATGAACAAGTCCTGAACACAGCAGATAGAAAATCCAGATAGAAAAACTCATCAATAACAACAGACGGAACGTTTGACAAGCCGCCGGCTTTCTGTCCCAGCCGAGGTCACTAGAGAGACGGTGAACTTCAGGTGTCTTAATGGACAGTTGAACAAAATCACGACTGACGGCAATTAACAGATCAACTCTTTATTAATTGTTGTAATTTGGTTTGCGTGTTATGAAAGGTCTGGTGTTGATGGTAATGACTGATTCCTCCCGCTGCTTCAGCGTTCTAATCAACAAACGCAAGAATACTCACTCATTAACAGCTTAATTAATGAAGGATGAATTCAATGAACACGAGTCATGAAAAAGCCGGTGAGGAGTAAAACCGGTTTGGTCGCTTGAGGAAGCAAAGTAACCAAACAAGAAAGTAATTAGTGAGTAAAGAAGGCAGTATAAGGATCATTACAACAATGGCAGTGCTCGGGGGTATTAGTGATCAAAATCACCTGCGCTTAAATACGGGTCGATCAAGATAACAGTAACATAAAGCTGTATAATATTAATACACTAGTTGATTGACAGTTTAGAGGCGGGATCAAAGAGCCGAAGCTCGACCCCTGCAAGCACAACGGTGAATACAACTGCGAATACAACGGTGGATACAACGGCGAATACAACGGTGAAACCAAACTTAGTCAAAGCTGAGTTGTTGACCTGGGCCTGCTTTGGGCACTTGTTCCCTGGATCTCCCCAGTGGAGTTCCCGCTTCCTGGACCCCAACTTCGGTCCCTACAGGGTCCCCAGGTGGGTCCCTGGACCCCCTCCCAGTTGGGACTGTGGTCCATGGACCCCCAGGTGAGCCAGGGAGGCATGAACGCCGCTCACCACTTTAATACTGCCTCTGGTACTGTACCATCAATCCCGCCTGAACTGGAGGCCCGGAAGCGCCTGTGTGTGTGTGCGGAGGGGCGGTGGACAGACTTTAGTTCGAGAGACAAACAAGGGGGGGACAACAAGGGGGATTGAGTGAAAACAAACAACACAATGGTGTGTAAATCTGAAGATGAGTAAATACGGACAGCAGGAGACTACATCCATTGTAGGCGATGAGTCACAATAACGTGGCTAAAGTATGTTGACCAGACCACACACTAGACGCTGAGGGACGACGACGTTTCGGTCCGTCCTGGACCATTCTCAAGTCGATTGTGATGAGGAAGATTGATTGATGAAGATTAAGCCACCCAAAAGGTGGCACGGGCATGAATAGCCCGTAAGTGGTGGCCCTTTTGAGCCATTACCAGTATCAAGAGCTGATACTGAAGATCTGGGGAGGTGCGACTGCACCCTGCGTGACGGGAGATGTCTCCCCTGGAGATGAGGAAGTAGATGCAGGCAATAAATAGGCTAGAGAAAGGTGAGGAGCAAAGTGTAGTAGAGGGGATAGTAGTAATAATAACTGCAGAGGGCCTATTGGCCCATACGAGGCAGCTCCTATTATAACCATCGAATGAGAAGGAAATAGTAACAGGAATAAGAAGAGGATAGTAAGGGGAACGTAAAGAAAACAATGAACAGAAAAGAGAGAAGAGAGAAAGAAAAGGAAAGAGAAAGAAAGATAAATGGAAGGGGTAGACTTATGTTAGGTCACGTTTGTAAGAAAGATTAGAGCATTTGAGTATATACTGTGAAAGGGAAGAGTCCACAGCAACAAAGCCAGGACTCAAGTTCATGTTGGGTACATTGTGTATTAGAGCCGATTCAGCAAGACGGCGTCTGTGTAGAGTAGAGGCAGGAAAGATTATTTTGGAGGAAGACCAATCAATAGGATGATTGGAATCCCTCACATGGCAGAAGAGAGCATTGTTAGTGTCTGCAGACTTAACACTTCTCTTGTGTTCTTTAAGTCTGTCTCTACATCCATTCTTATGCAACTCTGATATTTCCACCTGGCCAGAGTGTATTGATGCACGTCGGAGGCTGGCCGATTGATGGCCCTGTGATATCCACAGGTCAGCTTGTACGACTGACCAGGATGGTGGTAGTGATGGTGGTGCTATCGGCGGTGGTGGAAATGGTTGTAGTTTGGTAATGGTTATCGTGAATCTGGGTCACTTCTACAGCCTCTGCCACACCACCACAGTTTCAACCACACCACCACAACACCCTCCACAGCCTTAGCCACACCACCACAGTTTCAACCACACCACCACAACACCCTCAGCCACAGCCAGCCACACCACCACAGTTTCAACCACACCACCACAACCCCTCCACAGCCTTAGCCACACCACCACAGTTTCAACCACACCACCACAACACCCTCAGCCACAGCATTTGCACACACACAATCGAATATTTCCACCTGCTCACCTAGCAGTGGAAACAAGCTACTGATGCCCAGTGTTCCCTCTCCCTAACCAACCACCGCTGCTCCACACCACAACGCACACATATTGCAAGTATTGCATACATGCAATACAACAAACGGCTATATAAATATATCGAAATCTCTATTTGCTATTTTATTTACCTCTGGATCAGCTTGGTTGTTCATGACGGTGGTTTGCAGAGGAACGGGGGGTGTAGAGGAGCAGCAGAGGGCTGCCTCGCTCTAGTGGTAACGAACACTTAGCGAAGTCTCTCTCTCTCCTCCGCACGCACTCTCAACCTCTACTCACTCCACCGGCTTGCTCCAAACTAGATTTACTTTTTCACCCTTGTGTGTTTGTAAGAATAGCCCCCCCCCCCCCCCTCAGACGCCACCTCTTGCTGAGTATCTGAGAGTGGTGTTGGCAGCGAGGCGGCGACGGGAAGACCAGAAGATCTGAGCGTAAGGCGGAAATAGCCCTGGGCTCCCAGCCAAGCTACCTATACGCCCCCGGGATCTTTCATCTCCCGCCGGTAGACCCAACCTTCGTTTTCTAATATTACGGGCTCACCATAGCCCGTGCTACTTGGAACTTTTTGTTCCAGGTAGCGAAGGAAGGGGAAGCGCCAAGCCATTACGACTATATAGCACTTGGAAGGGGTCAGGATAAAGGTTGGGGATGGGACGGAGGGAAAAGCGAATGGTGCCCAACCACTTGGACGGTCGGGGATTGAACACCGACCTGCATGAAGCGAGACACGCAGGTCTCGCTTCATGCAAGTCTTAATCCAACAACATTAGTTTTCTAATCAACTTCATCACCGCCACTAAGGCCATCTGATGTGTCTAGAGCCCACGGGGGGGGGGGGGGGCGACTGGGCTCGGTCTACATGCATAGTTTGAAAGATGGGTGAGTGAGTCGGGAGCCGGTGCAATGGGTAACCGGTGAGTGAGAAGTGGAGCCAAGTACCTAATGGTCGCCTTGAAGGTCCATGTAGGTGCGCGCACACTGACTCTCTGAACTAGGTGAGAGAGAGTACCTAACGGATAGGAAGCCGAGAGTCGCTGGATTAACGCAGGGTAACGCGCGACATACACAGTGACCTGTTTTAATATCCATAATTGTCCTGGGCGAAGATCACAGGCTTATGTACCTCATTTATGGCAGCAATCAGAACACTGCACAACACGTATGTAAGACCAATCATGGAGTATGCAGCCCCGACAGTCGCCTCCACCTCTAGAAGCATAACATAAATGCCTAAATGAGGACATTTGCAAGAGAGACTGGTTCCAGACCCACGTAAGATATGAGGACAGGTAGAGAGAAGTAATCCTTATATATTAGTATATATAATATAATATTATATTATATATTAATATAATCGCAATTATATTAGACGACAGATTATACGAATCAAAGGATTATTATAGAAATCTGCACACCAGTACATCGACGGTTGAGAAATGGGACCAAAGTGCCAGAGCTCAACCCTCGCAAGTACAACTAGGTGAGAACATCCACCAGGTTAACCAGGTCAGCCAGTTGCGGCCAGTAACTGGACGGTGACCCCCCCCCCCCTTGGACATATTGTATGATACACCATACAATATGCCACACAATACTAGCAGCATCCTACTCGCGCTTATCGGATTGACCAAATTCACCGCGCGACTGGGTGGGTCCTTCCTCCTTAATCCTTATTGGCTCCCGCCAGATCAACCAAGCCAAGTGATTGGTCGATGCAAAACCTCGCAAGTATGACGTCACAACAATAAAGCAACGGTTTTTTGTGGGCGGGAAGGAGGCTGGAGATCGATGGAATAGGTAATATAGAGTAATGGAACAGGGAGAGAGAGAAAGAGAGAGGAGAGAGAGAGAGAGAGAGAGAGGAAGAGAAGGAGAGAGAGAGAGAGAGAGAGAGAGAGAGAGAAGGAGGAACAAAACGAGAGTAGCGAAGACAACATGATGTACTCACCCTGTTGTGCTCACCTAGTTGAGCTCGCAGGGCCATCGATTCTATATCTACTTTTTCATTCCCTCCCCCTTAGTATCTTATATGTCGTTATCATGTCCGTCCTATTCTTTCTTCCAGTGTAATGAGGTCCAGTTCCTCAGTCTTTCTTCATAGCTCACTCCCCTTACCTCAGGAACGGGTCTTGTTGCATTTTGTATACTTTTTTCAGTGTTGCTTTGTGGTTCTTGAGGCAAAGGGTTCCATGCTGGGACTGCATACTGACGTCTCACAAAGGATATACAGAGAGCTAGGAAGGAATCTTTATCCAAGTTGCTGAAGGATAACAGGACGATAACCAGATGTTGTTGGCCAGTATGGCATATCCTGCCCTCGTTATCCTGCTGATGTGGGCCGGCCAAGCGGACAGCACGCTGGACTGTGGTCCCGGGTTCGATCCCGGGAGCCGGCGAGAAACAATGGGCAGAGTTTCTTTCACCCTATGCCCCTGTTACCTAGCAGTAAATAGGTACCTGGGTGTTAGTCAGCTGTCACGGGCTGCTTCCTGGGGGTGGAGGCCTGGTCGAGGACCGGGCCGCGGGGACACTAAAGCCCCGAAATCATCTCAAGATAACCTCTGGTGAGAGGTCGCCAGTTATGTCCAGTCATAAGTCTTTCTCTTTTTCAGAAGTTGGAAGTTATCTTCCCTTTCTATATAAAGTTTCCTTGCTCCAACTCCTCTCCTTATAACCTTGCATTTGTCAGGGTTACAGTCTAGTAGCCATCTCCCAGACGATATGATATAGTGCAGACCCCATATTGGAGACTATATGATATGATGGAGACCACATGATATAAGAAGACAACAAGATATAAGAAGATAACAAGATACAAGAAGATAACAAGATATATGAAGATAACAAGATATACAGAAGCCGACAAATATCACAGGCAAGACGAGCCATTCAAGACGATATGATTAATTTAAAGAGAACAAGAACAGAATAAAAACTAAGAAGGAGAAAAGTTAAGGAATTTAAATAGGTTTCTGAGAGCCGATTCTTCAACACACACACACAGAGACCTCCTGAACCAGTCCGTCCTCTAATGGTTTCCCAACGTCAAGAAAACGGTCAATTTAAGTGTTTNATCGTGGACATATCTTGGTTATCTGATGGCTGTTTCCCTGCCTACTGACTTGCTTGATCCTACACGCATCAACTTGATTATTTGGAAACTTCACATTGACGTCAGGTGTATAGTATATGTGGTTATACCACATATATGTGTGGTTATACCACATATGTGTGTGGTTATTCCCCATATTTATGCTCATAAAATAGGCTTCTGATTTATCTAGAACTATGTAACCTCTGGTGGGTGGTTTGGTGGGATAACTTAAGATTGATATCTTATTAGCAGGATAGTCCCAGTTAGGTGTTATCGTGATCCACCCCTAGCCAAGGGCGAGACTGTCCTCCTGGTCACCCATCCAGCTCCTAACCATCGTGCCCAGTAGAGATCAAGCGCAATGATAGAGATGTTTATAGAGGGAGGGGTTGAAATAGCCTAAGCTACTCTATCCCTTTGAGATGTATTTCTTTCTTGTCTCAATAAATATACTTGAACTTGACAGAGATGTTGTGAATACGACAAAAAAATATCGCATTTTATGAACAAAAATCTGTTTTCCATCATTTGTTTTTGTGATATATTAATTGTTAGTGAATTAATATTATTAGTAATCATGATGATATGAGAAGAGCGTGACCAGCCAGTATGATGGGGGGGGGGGGGGGAGGATGTTGACTTCCCATCATGCGAATTCAATAATTTTGTTCATCATCAGTCAGTATACATTAGAATTAGTTGTCGCTGAATTTATATTGCATTCTTAAGTTTAAATTGCAATGTCAAAGAAATTATATTTTTATTATTATTAACATCTTTATTGACAAAATTAATTAAAATTTTGCCTAATCTGAGGATTTTGATAGTCATATTAAAGTGAGGATAATGCTAGTATTCACTGTCACGCAGGACAGAGGGTCATACATAAGACAATAGGTCTAAACTGTAGGCTGAAGCACATATATACATGTTACAATCAATGTTTTAATGTATGGATATGTTAAAACACTTTCTACTGTGCACTGCCACACAAGGGCAGGGATGGGTTCATAAGTGACGCAGCTTAGAAGTAATATAAAATTGTTCTTCATTCTTTAAAATGGACAAGCAAATTTTGGGTAAATTGTTAGGATGTCGTCCAGAAACACTTGAGTCAATAAAATAGTTACACAGTTGGTGGTACAAGAGGCCAGGAGGTCTAAGTCCTTTACGGTTTCACATTCATCAATGTAGTGTTCTAATGAATGCATTCTAGTGAATGGTTTACCACAGAGTTTACAATCTGAGTATTCTGGTAGTGGCTCAGCCTCACTAACCTGCCAGATATGTCTATAGCCAAAGCGAATTCGCGCATGACTACATCATATTGCCTGGTTCGGTTACTGTGCTGACCATACAAATACCTATTATTACAAAACTTGTCATTATATTGGCACACACACACAACTGGGAGGTGTGTGTGTGTGTTTTGTGGGGACAGGGGGAGGGGGGGAGGTGTTTCACAAGGACTGCTGACAGTACATTGGTACGCCACGGGGGTAACAAGCAGTTGAAACAAGATATTGAGCAATCACCTGTGGGTATACTGAGCATTGAGAACTGTCTACAGTGTTGTATCGAACTGTTGGTCAGTGAGGGCGGTGTAGCAGGAGGGGGGGAGAGGCCAGTTTACAATGTCGCCGACGTGGCAAAAAGTTTTACCTGGAGACCGAAGGCTGTTGTGGGTGGCAGTCGGTATATATATAACGGTGTCTCCCGCCGTGGGCTCTTTCGATAATGGTCGTATGTGGAATCGTATGTAGGACTCGTACGACGAGTCGTGTATACCTCGGGCAGTATGGGGTACACCCGAGGACCTGTGCTGGCTACTGCGTGTGGTTTACACCTGTGAGTATGGGAACATTTGCCTGGTATTCTCTCCTTGTAATAGTAAACCAAACTATACAGTCATTCACTGTAAAATATGTCTGTAAACTTTCCTTCTGTCAATATAGAAACTTATTGCAGCTATTTTTGTAATGAAATTAAGTTTACTTTAGCACGTAAATTTGTTAAGTATATACCAGAATAAGGAAAATAATAGGACTAATTAGATGTCTCCAGGATACAGCCAGTAAATATAGCTACATAACTACAGTGCACATTCCGTATGTCTTATTATAACATTAATATATATAAAATTATATAATATAATATATAATATAAAATATATATATAAATTATATAAACTATGATGCAGGCGAGGAGTCACAATAACGTGGCTGAAGTATGTTGACCAGACCACACACTAGAAGGTGAAGGGACGACGACGACGTTTCGGTCCGTCCTGGACCATTCTCAAGTCGATTGTGTATATGGTTCTCATATATATGTTGTGTATATGGTTCTCATATATATGTTGTGTATATAGTTCTCATATATATGTTGTGTATATAGTTCCCATCCCCTGTGGGCTGAGAGGATGACAAAGGAGATGAACACAGTCACATAGAACTCTTTTTGATTGGTCTTCGCTTCACATAAGAATATATAACAGTAAGTCCACTACGGGCTCACCATAGCCCGTGCTACATGGAATTTTACATTCCAGGTAGCGAATCTTTAACACAACAACAACAACATCCTGTAGTTTAGTCTGCACATGTTGTTGTTGTTGTTTTAGATTTAGCTACTCAGAACGAAGTGTCCATGTAGCACCGGCTATGGCGAGCCCGTTAATCTGCAGACGAGTCACAATAAACGAGGCTGAAGACACGATGATCAACCACCACTCACCAGAAGTTATGAAACGACGACGTTTCAAGTCCTAGTTTAGTGTCATGGGCAATTTAAGATTTCGTGGAGCTTAGGTCATTACTCGACATGATATATTGGTCCAGGAAGGACTGAAACCTCATCACGTTTCTGACGTGAGGGGGATTGTTGTGTGGTATAAAACGTTGATATAAAACCAGGACAAACTAGTCCCCCATTACGGGATCACCATAGCCCGTGCTACTTGCAACTTTTGTCCTGAGTAGCTGAATCTACAACAACAACAACATAGTCCCCGAGACTGGCACTGTGCCACTCCACCTGTAGCATCTATCCAACCATTTTGAACTATCTATCTACGGAACTATCTAACCTAACTATCTAAATAGAAGTATCCAGTTCCATTTTGAACTACAGAGTGTTCGTGCCCACAGAACCAATCTTCCAGGTAATGCCCAACCGTATAACCTATGTAATTACAAAGAAGCTCATTGTGTTGGGCTGATATCCTAAGGGGGGGGGGGGATAAAGGCGAGAGTTTTCCAAGAAACATCATGATTGGAGTCAACTCAAAATGGTAAACAGTTGCAATTCAAGTACTCAAGGATATCGTCTGGAAACTGCCCTTTTAATATCAGATCAAATAAACAATTTGATTCATAAATGGTTCTTGATAAATGGTTCTGATAAATGGTTCTTCATAAACGGTTCTTCATAAATGTTCTTCGTAAATGGTTCTTCATAGTAGACATTATAAACAAATCCCAAGGGCCGTGACGAGGTTCGAACCTGCGTCCGAGAGCATCCCAGACGCTGCCTTATCGACTGAGCTACGACATGGTCAAAAGGAGTTTTGATGCTGCTCTTGTCTTATTTTAATGACGCTGTCATAGAATTCAGTCCAGTTGGTGAGAGTTACGACCCTCAAACTACCAGTTTCAAATGAAATGGAGTAATAGTGACATATGTAGCAAGACGCGTCCCTTTGCTCTGGTCCGAAGGAGGGTCATCAAACAGTTGTATGCTCGATGTAAATGTAATTAGTGTTTATCCACGGGTTAAGTTGGTGAATAGAGATGGCTTCACATGTGTGTGGCCTCGCAGACACACCCGTGCATGTGACGATTATGGTGATGGTGAGGCTTTTAACTATGTCATGACACATTTCAGGCTGGTGTTGTGAATTAGTGAATGTTGTTTCATATCTCCATCCTGCACATCAATCGCCATGACTATCAACACACACACACACACCAATGATCATAGGAGGCTGATCACTCACACTTGAAGTGTACTTCTACTGGCCAGCTTGACCTGTCGATAAACACACATTAATTTTATCCCAAATATTCAGCTGTTTGATGGCCCTTTTGGAGAACACATAATGTAACTCTCTCTTTAGGAACTTGTTCAGAGGATTATTCTGGGAATCGTGAGTGGTGAGAGAGTTAAAGCTCTCCTCATAACACCCATTCCTGCTTCCCAAGACCTGGCATGGGTGTATATTTACATTTGTACCTGCTGGATCACGCTGGCAGCTCTTGACCCCGCCTTTCTAACCGTCGGGTGTCTAATGCTCTGACTCCCAACCTATTTTTGTCTATATCATATCTGCTACATATAATATCTCTCTAATACACACCCCCAGGAAGCAGCTCATGGCAGCTGTCTAACTCCCAGGTACCTATTACTGCTAGGTGAATAAACGCGCATTTATCGCCTAAGTTAGACTGAATAGCACTTAGTGGGTCAGGAAGAGGGTACGGGCCCGTGCAGGGATAGCCATGCAAAATACAACCCATGTTGCACACAAGGACAGCAATGTTGCACAAGGTGACAGTCATGGCATATGTCTCACATGGCCCAGACACGGCGTGATGCTGCAAAACTGTGCATGGGTTGCAAAGATGGGATGCAAGTTGCTTGTGCAAGAAGTGCCGGCTGTGGCTCAATTATGAGGGGTAATATTCAGTGGGAGGACACCTCCTCAACGGGTTCCCACTGATCTATCTCCACCACCACCTACCATCATCACCACCACCACCCACCACCACCACCACCACCACCACCGCCACCACCACCACCACCACCATCACCACCACCAACCACCACCACCACCACCAACCCCCACCACCACCACCACCTACCACGCACCACCACCACCCCCAGGTCAGCAGGTGCTAAACCATAGGTCACTACCGACCAACACAAAGACAATGGCCGTAAAATGTACAATGACTACATGACTGCTAAAAAATATAAGAGGTTCTCACCAATTCTTTAAAAAGCCCTAGCTAATGCTAATCGCACAAGAATGAAATCAAACATCTTCGAGTGCATCTGGACCCCCACCAAAAAAAAAACACCCTTGCTTTGTTTGTCTCGCAAACAAAGTGACAAACAACATAGGTCTGAACCCACACACAAACCCCCCAAGTGGGAGGGAATGGGAAAAGGTTTGAGACTTAAAAAAGGCTACAGACCCAACAGGAAATCTGACAGTCGATCCATACTTGCGGACGCGGTCCGTGTTGATTCTCTCTCTCTCTCTCTCTAACCCTCGTCCGCTAAAGCAGCGCCACAATACCTCCGGCTCTCCATAGCCCTTGCTACTTGGAGCTTTTTGTTCCAAGTAGCGAATCTTTAACACAACAACACACAGTACCCAGACCTCCGTACATTACCGGGGTCTATCGACCCGTCCGGTATACACTGTCTATATCGGGCGACTCCGGATTACCGGTCTTGAATTTATCGTCGGAGGAGTTTAAGTATCCGAGAAGGCCAGATGCTTGGGGATAGTCTCACTCAAATTTACAGGGTAAATAGTCTGGGGTACGGACAAACATAGGAGGGGTCGGGGGTAGACATAATTTAAATGCTTAAAGAAATATTAGTAATTATAAGCATCCGCCATAACACTTTCTTATAGTCAAGTGTGAAATATCGAATGTGATCTCCGTGGAGTTTTTACTAAAAATGTGGAGAGAATACCTTCACGATATCCTCAAAATGCATCCGGAATCTGCCAGTGCAGACTGCTTATCACATGCCTCTGTATGACTAACCATCCTGTGTGATGGGATTTTCTAGCATCAACTATTAGCTTTTTTTTTTGACACACTGTACTCCACTTCATATAGTCTAGGGTAGCTGCACTAATGCAGATGTACCTAAGAATTATAAAAAAAAAAAAGAAATCCTTCACACATAAATATAACCCATCATAATGAGACAGACATTGCAGCCAAATTAGCGTGTAACAAGTTTGAAGTGAATTAGATCTAGGTATCCCCATCTCTGCTGTCAAAACCGTATTGGTCCAAACATTCAGATCTGATAGGAAAGAACTTACTGACAAACACAACGGCCTGAGTCAGAGTACTAGTATAAAAGCTATGATTTGTTCAGATCTGAACCTATATCTATGGGCAGCACAAACGTCCACCAGACTGTGCGACACAGTGGTTGCCAGGATCAGGTTGGGTTACCGTTACCTGTGGCAGGTGGCTGCAGGTGACGGATCCCCAATCCTGAGCACTCCAGTTGCAAACTCTGTGAGCAGGAACTACGGCACGATCTCCCGCACTACATCACTGAATGCCCAGTTATTAGACCTTTCAGACCAGTTGGCATGAGGTACCTGGAGCTTTGCAATTACTTTATTCACTCTCGTATTCTTGAGATATCCTCACAGCGTACCCCAAAATAGCCAGTGCAGGCTACTAAACATATGGCCCTGTATGACTAACCATCCTGCGAGATGGGGACCTTTATTACCACTGCTACCTTATTCAATCTTGTGTTGATGATATCCTCAAAATGCATCCGGAGTCTGCCAGTGCAGACTGCTTATCACATGCCTCTGCATGACTAACCATCCTGTGTGATGGGGATTTCTTAGCATCAACTAGTTAGCTTTCTTGACACACTGTACTCCACTTCATATAGTCTAGGTAGCTGCACTAATGCAGATGTACCTAATGTAATAATTAAAAAAAAAAGTGAACCTTTGTTCTAAAAGAAGAATATTTTAAAGTTATATATATATTGTATTATAAAGCCATGTTTAAAATATAAAAAATCTGTGGTAAATTTTGAAACGGTTTGAAGTCTAGGGGTTCTTTAGACTCGAACGGATTACCTTGAGGGTAAATTCCGGTTGGAACACACACAGCATGAGTGACGCTGCCCAATAACTCGCCCTTCAAGGCAAAATTTAATATTTAATAATATAATGGTAAATACACACTCACATAAACACACACACACACACACAGACAGACCCCACACAACACACACACACACACAACACACCACACACACACACACACCACACACACCACACACACACACACTTCACTCTCACTCACTCACTCACTCACTCACTCACTCATACACACACACACACCAACACACCACCAGCATGGTTCAGAGATGGTAAATCGTGCCTCACAGGCCTAATAGAATTCTATGACCAGGCAACACAAATTAGGCCGGAAAGAAAAGGGTCGGCCGACTGCATTTTCTTGGATTGTCAGAAAGCCTTTGACACAGTACACTCACAAAAGTCTGTTTACAAAAGTTTGAGCAACAGGCAGGAGTAAAAGCAGGTGCTCCAGTGGATAAGGGAGTATTTAAGCAATAGGAAACAGCGAGTAACGGTGAGGGGGGAGACATCAGAGGGCGAGATGTCACCATCGGGGTTCACAGGGCTCTGTACTCGGACCGCCATCCTGTTTCTAGTATATTTAACGACCTCCGAGGGTTTTGACTCATTCCTCTCATTGTTTGCTGATGATGCAAAAATTATGAGAAGAATCAAAACAGATGAAGATAGACAGAGACTACAGGACGACCTGGACAAACTGGAGGAATGGTCTAGAAAATGGCTGCTAAAGTTCACTCAGGAAAGTGTAAAGTAATGAAATTAGGCGAAGGAGCAGAAGGCTGAACACAATGTACTATCTGGGAGGTGAAATTCTGCAAGAGTCAAATATAGAGAAAGATCTGAGGGTCGATATCACACCGAACCTGCCCCAGAGGCCCACATCAAAAGGATATCATCATCGGCATATGCTAGACTGGCGAATATTAGAACTGCCCTTTAGAAACTTGTGTAAGGAATCGTTTCAGGACCCTGTATACCACTTATGTCAAACCAATCCTGGAGTATGCAGCTCCAGCTTGGAGTCCATACCGTGTTAACCAAGACGAAGTTAGGATTCAGAGTATGCCACCCGACTGGTCCCTTGTTGAAGGTTTGCTTTGTCCCCCTGTCCCCTGTCAATTCCCTGAGAAGTTTGTAGGTGGTTATCATGTCTCCCCTTTTCTGTTTTCTAGGGATGTGAGGTTCAGCTCCTTTAGCCTTTCCTCGTAACTCATTCCTCTCAGTTCCGGGACCAGTCTGGTGGCATACCTCTGAATCTTCTAACTTCGTCTTGTGTTTAACACTGTATGGACTCCAAGCTGGAGCTGCATACTCCAGGATTGGTTTTACATAAGTGGTATACAGGGTCCTGAACGATTCCTTACACAAGTTTCTAAAGGCAGTTCTAATATTCGCCAGTCTAGCATATGCCGCTGATGATATCCTTTTGATGTGGGCCTCTGGGGACAGGTTCGGTGTGATATCGACCCTCAGATCTTTCTCTATATTTGACTCTTGCAGAATTTCACCTCCCAGATAGTACCTTGTGTTCAGCCTTCTGCTCCCTTCGCCTAATTTCATTACTTTACACTTTCCTGAGTTGAACTTTAGCAGCCATTTTCTAGACCATTCCTCCAGTTTGTCCAGGTCGTCCTGTAGTCTCTGTCTATCTTCATCTGTTTTGATTCTTCTCATAATTTTTGCATCATCAGCAAACAATGAGAGGAATGAGTCAAAACCCTCTGGAAGGTCGTTTACATATACTAGAAACAGGATGGGTCCGAGTACAGAGCCCTGTGGAACCCCGCTGGTGACATCTCGCCACTCTGATGTCTCCCCCCTCACCGTTACTCGCTGTTTCCTATTGCTTAAATACTCCCTTATCCACTGGAGCACCTTGCTTTTTACTCCTGCCTGTTGCTCAAACTTTTGTAACAGACTTTTGTGAGGTACTGTGTCAAAGGCTTTCTGACAATCCAAGAAAATGCAGTCGGCCGACCCTTTTCTTTCCTGCCTAATTTGTGTTGCCTGGTCATAGAATTCTATTAGGCCTGTGAGGCACGATTTACCATCTCTGAACCCATGCTGGTGGTGTGTTGTGTGTTGTGTGTATGAGTGAGTGAGTGAGTGAGTGAGTGAGTGAGTGAGTGAGTGTGTGTGTGTGTGTGTGTGTGTGTGTGTGTGTGTGTGTGTGTGTGTGTGTGTGTGTGTGTGTCTGTCTGTGTGTGTGTGTGTGTTTATGTGAGTGTGTATTTACCATTATATTTATTAAATATTAAATTTTGCCTTGAAGGGCGAGTTTATTGGGCAGCGTCACTCATGCTGTGTGTGTTCAACCGGAATTTACCCTCAAGGTAATCCGTTCGAGTCTAAAGAACCCCTAGACTTCAAACCGTTTCAAAATTTACCACAGATTTTTTATATTTTAAACCATGGCTTTATAATACAATATATATATAACTTTAAAATATTCTTCTTTTAGAACAAAGGTTCACTTTTTTTTTTAATTATTACATTAGGTACATCTGCATTAGTGCAGCTACCCTAGACTATGAAGTGGAGTACAGTGTGTCAAGAAAGCTAACTAGTTGATGCTAAGAAATCCCCATCACACAGGATGGTTAGTCATGCAGAGGCATGTGATAAGCAGTCTGCACTGGCAGACTCCGGATGCATTTTGAGGATATCATCAACACAAGATTGAATAAGGTAGCAGTGGTAATAAAGGTCCCCATCTCGCAGGATGGTTAGTCATACAGGGCCATATGTTTAGTAGCCTGCACTGGCTATTTTGGGTACGCTGTGAGGATATCTTCAAGAATACGAGAGTGAATAAAGTAATTGCAAAGCTCCAGGTACCTCATGCCAACTGGTCTGAAAGGTCTAATAACTGGGCATTCAGTGATGTAGTGCGGGAGATCGTGCCGTAGTTCCTGCTCACAGAGTTTGCAACTGGAGTGCTCAGGATTGGGAGATCCGTCACCTGCAGCCACCTGCCACAGGTAACGGTAACCCAACCTGATCCTGGCAACCACTGTGTCGCACAGTCTGGTGGACGTTTTGTGCTGCCCATAGATATAGGTTTCAGATCTGAACAAATCATAGCTTTTTATACTAGTACTCTGACTCAGGCCGTTGTGAGTCAGTAAGTTCTTTCCTATCAGATCTGAATGTTTGGACCAATACGGTTTTGACAGCAGAGATGGGGATACCTAGATCTAATTCAACTTCAAACTTGTTACACGCTAATTTGGCTGCAATGTCTGTCTCATTATGATGGGTTATATTTATGTGTGAAGGATTTCTTTTTTTTTTTTATTAATTCCTTAGGTACATCTGCATTAGTGCAGCTACCCTAGACTATATGAAGTGGAGTACAGTGTGTCAAAAAAAAAAGCTAACTAGTTGATGCTAGAAAATCCCATCACACAGGATGGTTAGTCATACAGAGGCATGTGATAAGCAGTCTGCACTGGCAGATTCCGGATGCATTTTGAGGATATCGTGAAGGTATTCTCTCCACATTTTTAGTAAAAACTCCACGGAGATCACATTCGATATTTCACACTTGACTATAAGAAAGTGTTATGGCGGATGCTTATAATTACTAATATTTCTTTAAGCATTTAAATTATGTCTACCCCCGACCCCTCCTATGTTTGTCCCGTACCCCAGACTATTTACCCTGTAAATTTGAGTGAGACTATCCCCAAGCATCTGGCCTTCTCCGGATACTTAAACTCCTCCGACGATAAATTCAAGACCGGTAATCCGGAGTCGCCCGATATAGACAGTGTATACCGGACGGGTCCGATAGACCCCGGTAATGTACGGAGGTCTGGGTACTGTGCCTGTTGTTGTTGTTAAAGATTCGCTACTTGGAACAAAAAGCTCCAAGTAGCACGGGCTATGGAGAGCCCGGAGGTATTGTGGCGCTGCTTTAGCGGACGAGGGTTAGAGAGAGAGAGAGAGAGAATCAACACGGACCGCGTCCGCAAGTATGGATCGACTGTCAGACTTTTCCTGTTGGGTCTGTAGCCTTTTTTAAGTCTCAACCTTTTCCCCATTCCCTCCCACTTGGGGGGTTTGTGTGTGGGTTCAGACCTATTGTTGTTTGTCACTTTGTTTGCGAGACAAACAAAGCAAGGGTGTTTTTTTTTTTTGGTGGGGGTCCAGATGCACTCGAAGATGTTTTGATTTCATTCTTGTGCGATTAGCTAGGGCTTTTAAAGAATTGTGAGAACCTCTTATATTTTTTTAGCAGTCATGTAAGTCATTGTACATTTTACGGCCATTGTCTTCTTGTGTTGGTCGGTAGTGACCTATGGTTAGCACCTGCTGACCTGGGGGTGTGGTGGTGGTGGTAGGTGGTGGTGGTGGTGGTGGTGGTGGTGGTGGTGTTGGTGGTGGTGGTGATGGTGGTGGTGGTGGTGGTGGAGGTGGTGGTGGTGGTGGTGGTGGTGGTGGTGGTGGTGATGATGGTAGGTGGTGGTGGAGATCCAGTGGGAACCCGTTGCAGGAGGTGTCCTCCCACTGAATATTACCCCTCATAATTGAGCCACAGCCGGCACTTCTTGCACAAGCAACTTGCATCCCATCTTTTGCAACCCATGCACAGTTTTGCAGCATCACGCCGTGTCTGGGCCATGTGAGACATATGCCATGACTGTCACCTTGTGCAACATTGCTGTCCTTGTGTGCAACATGGGTTGTATTTTTGCATGGCTATCCCTGCACGGGCCCCGTACCCTCTTCCTGACCCACTAAGTGCTATTTCAGTCTAACTTAGGCGGTAAATGCGCGTTTATTCACCTAGCAGTAAATAGGTACCTTGGAGTTAGACAGCTGCCATGAGCTGCTTCCTGGGGGTGTGTATTAGAGAGATATTTATATGTAGCAGATATGATATAGACAATAATAGGTTGGGAGTCAGAGCATTAGACACCCGACGGTTAGAAAGGCGGGGTCCAAGAGCTGCCAGCGTGATCCAGCAGGTACAAATGTAAATATACACCCATGCCAGGTCTTGGGAAGCAGGAATGGGTGTTATGAGGAGAGCTTTAACTCTCTCACCACTCACGATTCCCAGAATAATCCCTCTGAACAAGTTCCTAAAGAGAGAGTTGCATTATGTGTTCTCCAAAGGAGGGCCATCAAACAGCTGAATATTTGGGATAAAATTAATGTGTGTTTATCGACAGGTCAAGCTGGCCAGTAGAAGTACACTTCAAGTGTGAGTGATCAGCCTCCTATGATCATTGGTGTGTGTGTGTGTGTTGATAGTCATGGCGATTGATGTGCAGGATGGAGATATGAAACAACATTCACTAATTCACAACACCAGCCTGAAATGTGTCATGACATAGTTAAAAGCCTCACCATCACCATCATCGTCACATGCACGGGTGTGTCTACGAGGCCACACACATGTGAAGCCATCTCTATTCACCAACTTAACCCGTGGATAAACACTAATTACATTTTACATCGAGCATACAACTGTTTGATGACCCTCCTTCGGACCAGAGCAAAGGGACGCGTCTTGCTACATATGTCACTATTACTCCATTTCATTTGAACTGGTAGTTTGAGGGGTCGTAACTCTCACCAACTGGACTGAATTCTATGACAGCGTCATTAAAATAAGACAAGAGCAGCATCAAAACTCCTTTTGACCATGTCGTAGCTCAGTCGATTAAGGCAGCGTCTGGGATGCTCTCGGACGCAGGTTCGAATCCTCGTCACGGCCCTTGTGGATTTGTTTATAAATGTCTACTATGAAGAACCATTTACGAAGAACCATTTACGAACAACCATTTATGAAGAACCATTTATGAAGAACCATTTATCAAGAACCATTTATGAATCAAATTGTTTATTTGATCTGATATTAAAAGGGCAGTTTCCAGACGATATCCTTGAGTACTTGAATTGCAACTGTTTACCATTTTGAGTTGACTCCAATCATGATGTTTCCTTGGAAAACTCTCGCCTTTATCCCCCCCCCCCCTTAGGATATCAGCCCAACACAATGAGCTTCTTTGTAATTACATAGGTTATACGGTTGGGCATTACCTGGAAGATTGGTTCTGTGGGCACGAACACTCTGTAGTTCAAAATGGAACTGGATACTTCTATTTAGATAGTTAGGTTAGATAGTTCCGTAGATAGATAGTTCAAAATGGTTGGATAGATGCTACAGGTGGAGTGGCACAGTGCCAGTCTCGGGGACTATGTTGTTGTTGTTGTAGATTCAGCTACTCAGGACAAAAAGTTGCAAGTAGCACGGGCTATGGTGATCCCGTAATGGGGGACTAGTTTTGTCCTGGTTTTATATCAACGTTTTATACCACACAACAATCCCCCTCACGTCAGAAACGTGATGAGGTTTCAGTCCTTCCTGGACCAATATATCATGTCGAGTAATGACCTAAGCTCCACGAAATCTTAAATTGCCCATGACACTAAACTAGGACTTGAAACGTCGTCGTTTCATAACTTCTGGTGAGTGGTGGTTTGATCATCGTGTCTTCAGCCTCGTTATTGTGACTCGTCTGCAGATTAACGGGCTCGCCATAGCCGGTGCTACATGGACACTTCGTTCTGAGTAGCTAAATCTAAAACAACAACAACAACATGTGCAGACTAAACTACAGGATGTTGTTGTTGTTGTTGTTAAAGATTCGCTACCTGGAATGTAAAATTCCATGTAGCACGGGCTATGGTGAGCCCGTAGTGGACTTACTGTTATATATTCTTATGTGAAGCGAAGACCAATCAAAAAGAGTTCTATGTGACTGTGTTCATCTCCTTTGTCATCCTCTCAGCCCACAGGGATGGGAACTATATACACAACATATATATGAGAACTATATACACAACATATATATGAGAACCATATACACAACATATATATGAGAACCATATACACAATCGACTTGAGAATGGTCCAGGACGGACCGAAACGTCGTCGTCGTCCCTTCACCTTCTAGTGTGTGGTCTGGTCAACATACTTCAGCCACGTTATTGTGACTCCTCGCCTGCATCATAGTTTATATAATTTATATATATATTTTTATATTATATATTATATATTATATAATTTTATATATATTAATGTTTATAATAAGACATACGGAATGTGCACTGTAGTTATGTAGCTATATTTACTGGCTGTATTCCTGGAGACATCTAATTAGTCCTATTTTTTTCCTTATTCTGGTATACTTAACAAATTTACGTGCTAAAGTAAACTTAATTTCATTACAAAAATAGCTGCAATAAGTTTCTATATTGACAGAAGGAAAGTTTACAGACATATTTTACAGTGAATGACTGTATAGTTTGGTTTACTATTACAAGGAGAGAATACCAGGCAAATGTTCCCATACTCACAGGTGTAAACCGCACGCAGTAGCCAGCACAGGTCCTCGGGTGTACCCCATACTGCCCGAGGTATACACGATACTCGTCGTACGAGTCCTACATACGATTCCACATACGACCATTATCGAAAGAGCCCACGGCTGGGAGACACCGTTATATATATACCGACTGCCACCCACAACAGCCTTCCGGTCTCCAGGTAAACTTTTTGCCACGTCGGCGACATTGTAAAACTGGCCTCTCCCCCCCTCCTGCTACACCGCCCTCACTGACCAACAGTTCGATACAACACTGTAGACAGTTTCTCAATGCTCCAGTATACCCACAGGTGATTGCTCAATATCTTGTTTCAACTGCTTGTTACCCCCGTGGCGTACCAATGTACTGTCAGCACTCCTTGTGAAACACCTCCCCCCCCTCCCCCTGTCCCCACAAAACACACACACACACCTCCCAGTTGTGTGTGTGTGCCAATATAATGACAAGTTTTGTAATAATAGGTATTTGTATGGTCAGCACAGTAACCGAACCAGGCAATATGATGTAGTCATTGCGCGAATTCGCTTTGGCTATAGACATATCTGGCAGGTTAGTGAGGCTGAGCCACTACCAGAATACTCAGATTGTAAACTCTGTGGTAAACCATTCACTAGAATGCATTCATTAGAACACTACATTGATGAATGTGAAACCGTAAAGGACTTTAGACCTCCTGGCCTCTTGTACCACCAACTGTGTAACTATTTTATTGACTCAAGTGTTCTGGACGACATCCTAACAATTTACCCAAAATTTGCTTGTCCATTTTAAAGAATGAAGAACAATTTTATATTACTTCTAAGCTGCGTCACTTATGAACCCATCCCTGCCCTTGTGTGGCAGTGCACAGTAGAAAGTTGTTTTCACATATCCATACATTAAAACATTGATTGTAACCATGTATATATGTGCTTCAGCCTACAGTTTAGACCTATTGTCTTATGTATGACCCTCTGTCCTGCGTGACAGTGAATACTAGCATTATCCTCACTTTAATATGACTATCAAAATCCTCAGATTAGGCAAAATTTTAATTAATTTTGTCAATAAAGATGTTAATAATAATAAAAATATAATTTCTCTTATACATTGCAATTTAAACTTAAGAATGCAATATAAATTCAGCGACAACTAATTCTAATGTATACTGACTGATGATGAACAAAATTATTGAATTCGCATGATGGGAAGTCAACATCCTCCCCTCCCCCCCCCCATCATACTGGCTGGTCCACGCTCTTCTCATATCATCATGATTACTAATAATATTAATTCACTAACAATTAACTATATCACAAAAACAAATGATGAAAACAGATTTTTGTTCATAAAATGCGATATTTTTTTGTCGTATTCAACAACATCTCTGTCAAGTTCAAGTATATTTATTGAGACAAGAAAGAAATACATCTCAAAGGGATAGAGTAGCTTAGGCTATTTCAACCCCCCCCCTATAAACATCTCTATCATTCGCATGATCTCTACTGGGCACGATGGTTAGGAGCTGGATGGGTGACCAGGAGGACAGTCTCGCCCTTGGCTAGGGGTGGATCACGATAACACCTAACTGGTGACTATCCCTGCTAATAAGATATCAATCTTAAGTTATCCCACCAAACCACCCACCAGAGGTTACATAGTTCTATATAAATCAGAAGCCTTATTTTATGAGCATAAATATGTGGAATAACCACACACATATGTGGTATAACCACACATATATGTGGTATAACCACATATACTATACACCTGACGTCAATGTGAAGTTTCCAAATAATCAAGTTGATGCGTGTAGGATCAAGCAAGTCAGTAGGCAGGGAAACAGCCATCAGATAACCAAGATATGTCCACGATAACCAAGACAGAACCATTCATATGATATCAGGTATAACCAGGTTGATGGAGTCCCTGCGTTTGTAAACATACTCACACAACACCCATACAAAAATCAAGATATCATTATTATGATATCAAAAACAGAATTATGATATCAAAACACAAGATATCATTTACAAATAAAGGCAAAAGCATTACAAGCCTGAACTTATTTAGGTTATAACCTATGGTTGGTTATACCCGGGGCTCGAATGGTTGGGAGCCGATTGCGCCAACTACTAGGCTATACTGAACGGTATGTTCATGTGATATAACCATGTGATATAACCACTCACACATGTGATATAACCACTCACACATGTGATATAACCACACACATGTGATATAACCACTCACACATGTGATAACCACACACACATGTGATATAACCACACACGTGATATAACCACACACATGTTATCTCGACTCCAAAACTACAAAAACATTTTTACACGTGTGTAAAAAAATATATTTTAAATTATTCATTGTATCTTGATTTACAAAATGTTCATTTCTTATGTTTATAACAAAAATATTATGTCATTCGTAATTTCCATATTGTATTTCAGTTTTATGGAAGTTGTTATTGTTATTTTATTGTTTTATAAACATTGCAAAATAGAAAAAAGCAGCACAATTGCGCAAGAACATACATAAAAAAAAAATTGACACACTGTTTGGAAATGTTTATTATTTTAATAAATGTAATTATTTTTCACAGAGACATTTACATTTTTTAAACAAATATCTTTTGAAACTCTGGCATGGAGGACACATACAACAACAGCACTAAGCATTCCAGTGAAACGCCTAAACGTGATAGACACATTTCGCAAACGTTTTCGATAATTGTGACCATGGCGCCTGGCGGCTGAGTGGACACCGCTCGGTATTCGTAGTCCTGAGGTTCCGGGTTCGATCCCCGTGGAGGCGGAAACGAATGAGCAGAGTTTCTTTCATCCTGATGCCCCCTGTTCACCTAGCAGTAAATAGGTACCTGGGAGTTAGACAGCTGCTACGGGCTGCTTCCTAGGGGTGTGTGTAACAAAAAGGAGGCCTTTTTCGAGAACCGGGCCGCTGGGACGCTAAGCCCCGAAATCATCTCAAGATAACCTCAAGAAGATAGCGTTAAACGCAAAATGCGCTTAAAAGGAATTACTGGCAAAGTAGGGAGATGAATCTTCAAATACTTAACTCAACAGAACGCAGAGTGTAATAGTCAACGCAGTAAAATCCGTGGGGCTCGTCCCAAACCTGCGCACAGAAATAACAGCACATGAGACCAGAAGACATGGCAGGATGTGCAGAATACCCCCGTTGAAGAGCAGAGGTGCAACAGGTACTCTGAGAGAGAACTATCAACATCAGAGGCCCGAGACTGTTCAACACGCTTCCACTACACATAAGGGACATAACTGGCCGACCCCTCACAGTGTTCAAGAGAGAACTGGATAAGCACCTCCAAAGGATACCTGATCAACCAGGCTGTGACTCATACGTCAGGCTGCGAGCAGCCTGACGTATAACAGCCTGGTTGACCAGCCCAGCAACCAGGAGGCCCGGTCAGAGACCGGTCAGAGAGGAAAGGACTGGTGGGGGACGACAACACCACCTATCCATCTGCCACTCCCTGAAAATTGCAAGAATTTTACCTAACCATCAACGTCGGAGCCGAAGCAACCCACCTAACCTATCCAGGCCGGGGGATGGAAACGCCAATTTATTTATCAATACATCATATTCTACGGGCTCACCATAGCCCGTGCTACTTGGAACTTTTTGCTCCAAGTAGCGAATCTTAAACAGCAAGAAACGTCACATTCTTAACGAATTACGAGATGCATGAGAGATAAGAGGGCAGTTTGGCCCGGGGGGGGGGGGAAGAAGTATTTGAACACGGTGAACAGTGGTTTTGAAGAGGCATTGAACGCACCCAATATGAGGGGGGGGGGTATGTAGTAGTAGTATAGTAGTATGTACAGCATACTACATATTGAACATGTAGTATTGGGGGGAGGGGGGGGCCATATTACATATAGAACAATGTGACAGGAACAAAAATTACGACCCTCGTTTGGTCTCTACAGCCAAGCGCTTCTGCTCTCGTAGTCTCCTTCTCGACCAGGCCATGTGACTGGCGTACCTTCTACTTCAGGAACATTACACTCTGCCGTGGAGCACCCACAGACAGAGGCAGACAGAGAGGGCGACAGAGCAGAAGGGGGGGGGGCCAGATCGGGTCCAGGCTGGCCATTAGGGCCAGAGGAGCCACACACGACCTCCACATTACGCCCACATTCTTTACTGCCTTGTTTTTCTCTCTCATTCCTTTCCACATCCGGGAAATCCTGGGGTGATATTTTCCCACCGTCTTGGGTCCTGGTGCTCACCCTGGGGTCCTGGTGCTCACTCTGGGGTCCTGGTGCTCACCCTGGGGTCCTGGTGCTCACCCTGGGGTCCTGGTGCTCACCCTGGGGTCCTGGTGCTCACCCTGGGGTCCTGGTGCTCACCCTGGGTCCTGGTGCTCACCCTGGGGTCCTGGTGCTCACTCTGGGGTCCTGGTGCTCACCTGGGGTCCTGGTGCTCACCCTGGGGTCCTGGTGCTCACCCTGGGGTCCTGGTGCTCACCCTGGGGTCCTGGTGCTCATCCTGGGGTCCTGGTGCTCACCCTGGGGTCCTGGTGCTCACTCTGGGGTCCTGGTGCTCATCCTGGGGTCCTGGTGCTCATCCTGGGGTCCTGGTGCTCACCTGGGGTCCTGGTGCTCACTCTGGGGTCCTGGTGCTCACCCTGGGGTCCTGGTGCTCACCCTGGGGTCCTGGTGCTCACCCTGGGGTCCTGGTGCTCACCCTGGGGTCCTGGTGCTCACCCTGGGGTCCTGGTGCTCACCCTGGGGTCCTGGTGCTCATCCTGGGGTCCTGGTGCTCACCCTGGGGTCCTGGTGCTCACCCTGGGGTCCTGGTGCTCACCCTGGGGTCCTGGTGCTCACCTGGGGTCCTGGTGCTCACCCTGGGGTCCTGGTGCTCACTCTGGGGTCCTGGTGCTCACCCTGGGGTCCTGGTGCTCACCCTGGGGTCCCTGGTCCTGGCTCACCCTGGGGTCCTGGTGCTCACCCTGGGGTCCTGGTGCTCACCCTGGGGTCCTGGTGCTCACCCTGGGGTCCTGGTGCTCACCCTGGGGTCCTGGTGATCACCCTGGGGTCCTGGTGCTCACCTGGGGTCCTGGTGCTCACCTGGGGTCCTGGTGCTCACTCTGGGGTCCTGGTGCTCACTGGGGTCTGGTGCTCACCCTGGGGTCCTGCAACTCACCCTGGGGTCCCATGGCAGCCTCAACCCTTGCTCTGGTGGACAGTGGAATAAGGCTGAACGGAACAGACGGAACAGCTCTGAGAGGAGCCGTGTAGGGAAGATTGAGGGCACCAACGCCATCCCAATCACCTCCCTGGTTGATGG
>WNGS01160430.1:30075851-30089205 GCA_020271785.1 Procambarus virginalis
TTTTTTTATTAGCTTCAAAGACATTTCAGATGATTACATTGCGTTTTAAATTAACTGAATGGCATTTCAGCAGGACTGAGAGTTTCTCGTCGACCCCCCCCCAAGAAGGTCTAGGTGTTCTGAGAGCATCTAGAAGCTTCTAGAATCGTTGGTTTTTATCTTGAGAACTTGGTCAAGTACCACCTGAGAGCCTTAAGAGCGTGCTGGTGACTGCTTCAAGCCCCCCTCCAGTGTGGTGACGGGGACAACCTTCAACAACTCTTGAAATCTACAAATACATCCACGAAGTAGTGTGTAAACATTCTTTGAACCATCTCTCTATTTCAGAGTTGGTCTAAACATCGTTCCTCAAGTCTCCAGCACCCGTCTCTGACCCTAAACATCGTTCTTCAAGTCTCCAGCACCCGTCTCTGACCCTAAACATCATTCCGATAGTTCTGGGTTCCAATTTCGATAGCCACGATAAATTCTGGGACTCTCTGAGAGTTCAAGACGTTTCGAGAAGCACAGATACATCCAAGGATATCCAGTAATGAATCCAGAAGCAGACAGACCTTGGAGACATCGAGAACCTTCGAAAACATCGAGAAAACCAGGCGATATACCTCAATAGTTCCGGTCTATCAGCACAGTCAGCGATTTAGTGAGCTTCTGGTACATTCTACTTGGCGTGGAACATTCCAGAGTTCCAGTACGTCGCATGGAGGTCTGCTCGAGGAACACGCGAAGAGACACTGGGATTAGACCGGACCTGGGTATGGTGTGGCAGCCCGCAAGGTCATGTAACTCCCCTAGACACCAGCAACGCCGCCGTCAGAATTGTGGGGGGCGGCGGCGGAGAGCAGGAGTAAAGTGGGTCAGAGGAAGTAAGGAGCGGGAGCGGCAGTGTGGGGAGGGGGGATTCCGGCCCCCCTCCAGCAGGGCCACCTTCAGGTGATCAATATCAGAGTTGGCTACTCCGACCTCTGCATGGCGAAACCTGCCTCACCTAGTCTAGTCCTTCTGGTCTTGCTGGGGGATGCAATGCCTCGTTGGTTCATTCTGGTGTGTTGGTGTGTGACTCTTGCTGTTAGTAGGTGATGTTCTTGGTGGAGTTGTGCTGCTTGGTCTTGTGGGTGGGCGGCGTGTGGCTGTTGTGGTGTGTGGTGTGGTGGTGGTGTGGTGTGTGTGGTGTGGTGGTGGTGTGTGGTGTGGTGGTGGTGTGGTGTGGTGGTGTGGTGTGGTGTGGTGGTGTGTGGTGTGGTGGTGATGGTGTGGTGGTGTTGTGATGGCAGTAGTGTAGTGATGGCATAATGGTGACGTTATGATGGTGGTAGTATGATGGTGGTTGGGGGGGGGGGTGGTGATGGTGCCACCTGGTGTGTGTGTGAGAGGTGCATCTTGAGGTGTGTGTGCAAGGTGGTGTTCACCTGAGACATGGAAGCCACCTTCACCACCTACAGTTGATCAATATCTAACTCTGCCTTAAGCTGCCTGGCTCGCCGGCTCAACCCCCACCCCCCCCCCCCCACTAACCCATGCCACCTCCCCCTCAACCCCCTCTTATCTCCCCAACCTACACCCCTACTAACTTATCCCCCCCCCCTCCCTCACCACCTCCATACGACCCCAGAAGGCTTACCGTATTTAACCACAACCATTACAACCACCACCACCACCAGAACCATATTCACTGCCCCTACCACAATCCACACCTCTGAAGCATAAAGGCAAAACTGCAAAAAAGTACACAGGTATGGAACAAGACTGGTGCCAGAGCTAAGAGGCTCAAGCTACGAAGAATGAGCTAACGGAACTAAATCTCACAACCCTGGAGAATAGAAGGAACTGAGGGGATATGATCACAACTTACAAGATACTGAGGGGAATACATCAGGTGGACATAGCTTCTTCAGACTGAGACAAGAGGACGCAGGTGGAAGCCGGAAGCGCAAATCAGCCGAAGGCACCATAGAAAAGTACTCATTTGGTTAGTACTCAGTACTCGAAGTGTTAACTACCCAGTACGGGTAGTTAACAAGTGGAATGATCTAAAAGAAGACGTTGTGGAAGCCACCTCCATCCACAACGTTTAAGAACAGATTCGACAAAAAACTTGAAATTAGTTTTAAGCTGAAATGCAAGAGGTGCGAGGCCAGTAGGCGCGGCATAAAGTGCTATCTTGAAGTTATCTTGATCTTGAGATAATTTCGGGGCTTAGGGTCCCCGCGGCCCGGTCTTTGACTAGGCCTCCTTTATCTTATACACCCCCCAGGAAGCAGCCCGTAGCAGCTGTCTAACTCCCAGGTACCTATTTACTGCTAGGTAACAGGGAGTGGATTAGGATGAAAGAAGCTCTGCTCATTTGTTTCCGCCTCCACCGGGGATCGAACCCGGAACCTCAGGACTACGAATCCGAAGCGCTGTCTACTCAGCTGTCAAGCGCTTTGCCCCCAGTCAAGCCCCTCTTGTCAATATTCTAGACCTCACTCCCACAACAAACTTACTTAAACCTGACTTCATCACACACATTATTACGAGGTTCGAATCCTCGTCACGGCTCTTTTGGATTTGTTCATTTACCTAAACCTGAATTGATCTTCAGCCCCCCCCCTCCCCCCTCCCTTTCCACCCGGTTCCCTGCCCACGTGCTCTCTGGTCGTGCCCGGGGCATTCAAGTGTGCCCCAGTAGACCTATCCATGCCCCCTCCCGCCTCCCCCCCCCCAGGCTGCCAAGGACAGTCACGCCAAGCGGTCAAGGGTTTCTGCCCATCTTGATAGGACCAGTAGTTAATATTCCCACCAGAGTACTCCCTTTTTTCAGGGATATTCCTGCGCGGGCCCCTAGGTCGTCCCTGGCTGGACCACTGGTTTGGTCACTGGCTAGGCCACTGGCTGGACCACTGGCTAGGCCACTGGTTAGGCCACTGGCTAGGCCACTCGCTGGACCACTGGCTAGGCCACTTTCTGGACCACTGGCTGGACCACTGGTTTGGTCACTGGCTGGACCACTGGTTTGGTCACTGGCTGGACCACTGGTTTGGTCACTGGCTGGACCACTGGTTTGGTCACTGGCTGGACCACTGGCTAGGCCACTGGCTGGACCACTGGTTAGGCCACTGGCTGGACCACTGGCTAGGTCACTGGCTGGACCACTGGTTAGGCCACTGGCTGGACCACTGGCTAGGCCACTGGCTGGACCACTGGCTAGGCCTACACTGGCAAAAGTTAGAATATCATTCAGAAACCTAAGTAAGGAGGCATTTAGGGCGCTTTACACTGCCTACGTGAGGCCAGTCTTAGAGTATGCCGCCTCATCACGGAGTCCCCATCTGAAGAAGCATATAAAGAAACTGGAAAAGGTTCAGAGGTTTGCAACGAGACTCGTCCCAGAGCTACGAGGGATGGGGTATGAGGAGCGCCTGAGGGAACTGTGCCTTACGACACTAGAAAGAAGAAGGGAGAGGGGGGGCATGATAGGAACGTATAAAATACTCAGAGGGATTGACAGAGTGGAATAGACAAAATGTTCACACGGAATAGTAACAGAACGAGGGGACATGGGTGGAAGTTGGAAACTCAGATGAGTCACAGAGATGTTAGGAAGTTTTCTTTTAGCGTGAGAGTAGTGGGAAAATGGAATGCACTTAAGGAACAGGTTGTGGAAGCAAATACTATTCATAATTTTAAAACCAGGTATGATAGGGAAATGGACAGGAGTCATTGCTGTAAACAACTGATGCTCGAAAGGCGGGATCCAAGAGTCAATGCTCGATCCTGCAGACACAACTAGGTGAGTACACACACAATTGAGTGCCCACATGAGCCATAGAGACGTTAGAAAGAACTTTTTCAGTGTCAGAGTAGTTAACAGATGGAATGTATTAGGCAGTGATGTGTGGAGGCTGACTCCATACACAGTTTCAAATGTAGATATGATAGAGCCCAGTAGGCTCAGGAACCTGTACACCTGTTGACTGACAGTTGAGAGGCAGGACCAAAGAGCCAGAGCTCAACCCCCGCAAGCACAATTAGGTGAATACACTGGGTCGCCATTAAAGACAGTCCGTGTAAGGCGATCACGAGTCCGTCAACGGCCTGTGAGGTGGGGGGGGGGAAGGTTGGGAGGGAGGGGTGTGGGGAGGGAGGGAGGGTGTAGGGGGGGGGAGAGAGGGCAATGGTAAGTAATGAACAAATTTTGAACCTAAGCGAAGGTTTCACTTTGTTCTTCTCCCTTCCCCCAACGAGCTTTAAATGGGTCACAAGAACACCCACAAAAGCACTGACTCTCACAACATCACGCACAAGAACACCCACAAAGCACTGACTCTCACAACATCACGCACAAAGAACACCCACAAAAGCACTGACTCTCACAACATCCCGCACAAGAACACACACAAAAGCACTGACTCTCACAACATCACACACAAGAACACACACAAAAGCACTGACTCTCACAACATCACGCACAAGAACACACACAAAAGCACTGACTCTCACAACATCACGCACAAGAACACACACAAAAGCACTCTGGAAGAGACAAGTGGAAACAAGTAAAAAAGTCCACTTTCTCAGGAGAAATATTCCCAAGAGTCTCATGTGACAATTCTTTTGAAGTTTTAAGGAGTCATATTTGCAGGATATTCTCAGGTAATATTGTTAATGGGCAATTTACCGAGATGAATTTTTACTGCCGTAAATGTTAAAGGAGAACCTTCGAGGGAAAAACATTTCCATGAGGACATTTGCCATATATGTTAACTACATCTCAAACTTCATCTCAAGATATGCCGGGAGCCTCACTGCTCAGAAAACACAGTTCCTTGTTCCAGAATCCCCATCAGAACATCCATTGATTGAATCCAGATTGAATCCAGAATTGAATTGAATCCATTGAATCCAGAATTGAATCCAGAATTGAATCCATGATTGAATCCAGAATTGAATCCATGATTGAATCCAGAATCAGAACACAGTTCCAGAATCCCCAGCCTCCTGGGGGACTCGTTGTTAGAAAAAAGAAAAAATATTCGCAAAGATGCTTTTGTTTTGTTATAAAGAATTGTTTTCTGGGTTCATTTTCCCTGTGAGGGTAATGAGAGGGAGGACAATGGTTGTCCTGTTTGTCCTTTTCCTGTCTCCTTGTCCGGAGGAGGAGGAGGAGGAGGAAGGAGGGAGAGAGAGAGAGAAGCAGCAGGTGTATACTGGGAAAGGTTGAGCGGATAGGGAGAAGACAAAGAGATTGACAAAATAAGCTTTCATCCTCATTTTGTACTCTGAGTGGCCCCTATGGGGAGATGCCGGCAGGTGTAAGGTAATGCGGATGGGGAAGAGGAGGCCAGAAGGTAGCTATACCTTAAGGGAGGAAGGAAGGAAGAAATTATCAAGGGAAAGCGCCAAGCCATTATGGCTATTTAGCACTTGGAAGGGGTCAGGATAAGAATCTGGGATGGGACGGGGGGAAGGAATGGTGCCCAACCACTTGGACGGTCGGGGATTGAACGCCGACCTGCATGAAGCGAAACGTCGCTCTACCGTCCAGCCCAAGTGGTTGGGCACCTTAAGGGAAAGGCAACTACAGGAGTGGAGAGAGAGACATTAATTTGGGAGATGATGCAGGATACAGTTCCAACACTATCGCCAGAGGCACACACATAAACAGGGTACCATCGGCAGCATATGAGACGCTGGCAAACATAACAACGTCGTTTGGAAACCTAAATCAGAGCTCTTTCAAGGGAATCTATACAACCTATGTTAGACCGGTACTGGAATATGCAGCACCGGCCTGGAACCCACACGTTGTGAGGCATAAAAACCAACACTGTAAAAGTACAAAGGTTTGCAACAAGATTATTGTTGCAGAGCTAAGAGGGCTGAACTATGAAGACAGCGTTAAGAGAATTAGACTTCATAACCCCTAGAGGAGAGAAGAAACAGAGGAGACATGATCGCAACACACAAGATACTGAGGGGAACCACAAAACACATAAGTGGGAGCTGGACGCTCAAATGAGTCAAAGAATCTTAAGGAAGTTCTTGTAACCTATGATGGTGCTCTACACGTGGAAAACACTGGAAGAAGAAGTTGTGATTGGAGAAGGAGGGATTGGGGGTGGTAGGGAGAGGGAGAAGGGGGGGGGGGTCGGGGGTTGTGGAACTGACTTAGATGTTGAACATCACACTGATGACTGATGAACCTGGAAAAGAAAGTCGATACGAGAAATAATATAACACATAACAGGAACCCTGCATAAACNTGAGTGCCACCTCTTCCTGAGTGCCACCTCTCCCTGAGTGCCACCTCTCCCTCTTCCTGAGTGCCACCTCTCCCTGAGTGCCACCTCTCCCTCTTCCTGAGTGCCACCTCTCCCTCTCCCTGAGTGCCACCTCTCCCTCTCGCTGAGTGCCACCTTTCCGTCCTAAGTACCACTCAGCCCCCAGCTCGTGACGATCATTGAGTCAAGTAATTAAGGCTTCCTGATGCATTCATTTCAGGAGGAGAGGCGGGGGACAGGAGGAGAAGGAGGTGGGTAGGGGCTCGGAAGCATCCTGCCTTCCAGTTAAGACATTTCTAGCCTCTACCTATCCTGTCCTCCCCTGCCAGGCACCATCACCTGCCATCTGTCGGTGGAATTCATCTATACAGCTTCAAGCCTTTCCGGCTAATCATCGCCATCTATCGGTTGGATTGGTCACTATGCGGCAAAACCTTCATTTTTTTATGCGCCGTCTGGCCCTGGTTTTAGCTTCTGGAGTAGTCTCCCCTCTCACCGGATCCATTTTTTGACCGCTCATGTTATGCTTGCCCGCTCGCTCTAAGGAGGTTTATACAATGGAGGACTTAAATCTACATTTTTTAGCGGTTCCAGGAGCGTACGTCACATTATGCAAGGGTTGTAGCGGTGCTTCGCTTTGTTTCATCAGTTTTAGAATACTTAAGTTTTAGAAGAGAAGCGAAGCTGTCAGATAGATTTCTGACGGTAAACAAAGAGTAGGTTGATGTTCCAACTTGTTCCCCTCAAGGTGTTCCCCTCAAGGTGTTCCCCTCAAGGTGTTCCCCTCAAGGTGTTCCCCTCAAGGTGTCCCCCTCAAGGTGTTCCCCTCAAGGTGTTCCCCTCAAGGTGTTCCCCTCAAGGTGTTCCCCTCAAGGTGTCCCCTCAAGGTGTTCCCCTCAAGGTGTTCCCCTCAAGGTGTTCCCCTCAAGGTGTTCCCCTCAAGGTGTTCCCCTCAAGGTGTTCCCCTCAAACAGGATTAAAAGATAAACCAAACAGTGAAAGTCTGAAGTACTGTGTAGACAAACACATGTGCAATCACAAAGAGGAGTTGCCTTGTACGGGGGGCAAACACCCCCCCCCCCTCCCCCGCCCCCTTTCTGCTGGTCCCAACAATACCGTCTTCCTTGCATGCCATTCTGGCCCAGGTTCGAGCCCCTGCAGGGCCAGGCGTCCCGCTTGTATTCTTGCAACACCAATAAGTGGCAGGCAGTAGCTTGCTCTTTTGCAAGGTGGTTCAAGTAAGTTTGTTGCGATGCAACACATCTCAAAGGATGGATTAGGAGAAGTTACTTTCTTCCTTCCTGTGGCAGGAAGGTCACTTTCTTCCTGTGGCAGGAAGGTCACTTTCTTCCAGTGGCAGAAAGGTTACTTCCTTCCTGTGGCAGAAAGATTACACCCAGACACAATGCCCAGCTGGGCTCTGGGCACTGATGCCCCAGCCTCCATTAGGGTGAGGCAGCTGGTGATGGGGCCGTTAGTGTGGCTTACTCCATGACTCGGGTCACTGCAGGTCACGTCTACAACTGGAGGTCAGAGAGCAGGAAGAAGAGGTCAATGGGAGGTGTGTAGGAGTGGGAGATGGCTGTGTGGAGGGAGGGTGGGAGGGAGAGGGGAAGGGAGGGGGGCTGGGCTGGTCCGTTCCATCTAGGTCACAGTATCGACCAGCCAGCCAAGCTAACCCCCCCTCCCACAACCCCCTCCCACAACCCCCCCTCCCACAACCCCCCCTCCCACAACCCTTTCCACCTTTTCTCGTACCATCCCTCCCTTCCTTCCTCCTGCTTTGGCTGTGTGGCTTACCTTCTTTCTCATATATATATATATATATATATATATATATATATATATATATATATATATATATATATATATATATATATATATATATATATATATATTATTTCAAGCTTGTAAAGTACATATTTACATGTCAATTGCTGTTCTAAAACCTTCAGGAAGATTCCAGGTCTTCAGGGGTGGGGAGAGTGCCTACATACAGCATACAGCAGGCAGCTACAGCAGGCATCTCCTCTCTGGCTCGCAACATCGAGGCGCTGGAATAGCAAACTTACTGCTGTAAGGTCTCTGCTCTGCCTAACGACTTCCTCTTCTAACTCCTTCAGCAACTTCAGGGCACATTTACCCCCCCCCCAGGAGTTGTAAAGGCTCACGTGACCCGAGTCTGAACGTTGCAATGTGGATAGATATCAGCCATTATAGATGCTCACTTGTTGTTGCAGACAATTGCAACCGATGCAGTTCTGAGTATATACAAGTGCTCTGTGGAGAATGGGGGGGGCAGCAGGGTGAAGGGCAGCCCCAATACTAAGGTCCCCACAATCGAGGTGTTGCCCGTCTCTACTCCCTCATCACAATCGACTTGAGAATGGTCCAGGACGGACCGAAACGTCGTCGTCTCTTCACCTTCTAGTGTGTGGTCTGGTCAACAGTCGAGGTGTGTGTGTCTGGGAAAGAATTGCGTATAGCTAACAGGAAATTCCTAGCATGAGGGGCTTCCTCAGCGAGGAGGAGTGCTTTACATGTGTGAGTATTGACAAGGAAAGATACAAAATTTATCAGCATTTATTTCTTGAAAATGTGTTCCATGGGTGTCAGGGTGCCCCTGTGGAACACGGGTGCCAGGCTGCCCCCTGTGGAACACGGGTGCCATACTGGCCCCCTGTGGAACACGGGTGCCATACTGGCCCCCTGTGGAACACGGGTGCCATACTGGCCCCCTGTGGAACACGGGTGCCATACTGGCACCCTGTGGAACACGGGTGCCATACTGGCCCCCTGTGGAACACGGGTGCCATACTGGCACCCTGTGGAACACGGGTGCCATGCTGGCCCCTGTGGAACACGGGTGCCATACTGGCCCCTGTGGAACACGGGTGCCATACTGGCACCCTGTGGAACACGGGTGCCATGCTGGCCCCTGTGGAACACGGGTGCCATACTGGCCCCCTGTGGAACACGGGTGCCATACTGGCACCCTGTGGAACACGGGTGCCATACTGGCCCCCTGTGGAACACGGGTGCCATACTGGCCCCCTGTGGAACACGGGTGCCAGGTTGGCCTAATTAGCATCCACCAAAAACAGACATCAAGAGCGCCTCCTGTGACCTCCGATCCTTCCACACGAACTGGCCAAAATTGGGTCTATAATTATAAAAGACGAGGATGTTCTTCTATAATTGGTTTTCTGGTATCCTTTCTTGTCCTCCGTCACATTCTCCTCCTTTTCTTCCTGTCCCATCTGTTCTAAATCATCTTCATCGTTTTCTATCTCCGTTTATCTGTGTGTGTGTGTGTGGGTGTGGTGTGTGTGTACGCGCGCGCGTGTTGCCAAGCCGTTCTCCTTGCTAAAGCAGGGGCGGATCCGACTTCAAAGTGTGAGTCTGTCTGCATCCGGATTGCAAGATTCTGGCGGCTAATCGAGCGAGATACCCCAAGATTTGGCGGCAAGGTTGTGCGATTTATCAAGACGTTGCCAGAATGTTGCTTCGTCTTTCGAAAGCCCTGGCGGATGTTGCGATGTTCAGCGAAGCATTACAAACGGAGCAAAGCATTCTGATATCGAGCGAGGCACTGCTAGATGGAGGTAAACATTGCTAGATCGAGCGAGGCATTGCTAGATCGAGCGAGGCACTGTTAGATCGAGCGAGGCATGCTAGATCGAGCGAGGCACTGCTAGATCGAGCGAGGCACTGTTAGATCGAGCGAGGCATTGCTAGATCGAGCGAGGCACTGCTAGATCGAGCGAGGCACTGCTAGATTGAGCGAGGCATTGCTAGATCGAGCGAGGCACTGTTAGATCGAGCGAGGCATTGCTAGATCGAGCGAGGCACTGCTAGATCGAGGTAAACATTGCTAGATCGCGCGAGGCATTGCTAGATCGAGCGAGGCATTGCTAGATCGAGCGAGGCACTGCTATATCGAGGTAAACATTGCAAGATCGAGTGAGGCACTGCTAGATCGAGGTAAGCATTGCAAGATCGAGCGAGGCACTGCTAGATCGAGGTAAACATTGCAAGATCGAGCGAGGCATTGCTAGATCGAGCGAAGCATTGCTAGATCTAGCAAGACATTGCAGATCTAGCAGACATTGCTAGATTTCTCATAATACGATATCAAGTTAATGGAGATACTATGGAATGAGGCGAGACACAATCTCCACACAACATTCAACATACAGATGTTGATTATCTGTCCTCAACATATTCACACGCAAGTTGGCTCAAATAACAGTAAGAGACCCCTCTGGAGTGCGCCTCCAAACAGCTGTAACATGTATATATATATATATTATATATATATATATTATATATATATATATATATATATATATATATATATATATATATATTTATATATATAATAATAGAGTCACTTCTGGGGTGTGAGTTTTCAGTTGTATCTAGTCCTGGGGACCATTCAGGCTTGTTTGCATATATATATATATATATAATATATATATATATATATATATATATATATATATTATATATATATATATATATAATATATTATATATATATATATAGATTATAATATACATATATAATATATATATATATATATATATATATATATATATATATATATATAATATATATATATATATATACATATAATATAGGGAAATCTAAACCGCCAATCCTCGAATTTATCCTCCATGGTTGCCTTTCTCAGATACAGGATTAGGAATAGGAGCAGTCCAAGGATAGAGTCTTAGAGCAAATCCACTTTGCAATTGCCATTCTTTTACCATGTCGTAGCTCAGTCGATTAAGGCAGCGTCTGGGATGCTCTCGGACGCAGGTTCGAATCCCCGTCACGGCCCTTGTGGATTTGTTCATTTGATACATCACTCTATTGTGATTTCTGTGTGTAATAGAGTCTTAGGTTACTGCCAGTCGTGTCTCACCATTGATGGCTGCTCTTCAGCAAGTATATCTCAAGATTAAGTTAGAGAGAGAGAGAGGTTTGCAGGCGATGAGTCACAATAACGTGGCTAAAGTATGTTGACCAGACCACACACTAGAAGGTGAAGGGACGACGACATTTCGGTCCGTCCTGGACCAATCTCAAGTCGATTGTGATCGACTTGAGATTGTGATCGACTTGAGAATGATTGTGATCGACTTGAGATTGTGATCGACTTGAGAATGATTGTGATCGACATGAAAATGGTCCAGGACGGACCGAAACATCGTCGTCCCTTCACCTTCTAGTGTGTTGTCTGGTCAACAGAGAGAGAGGTTACTGGAGCAGCAACTCGGCCCTCAAGTTGTTGTGGTGAACAGTGGGAGGCAAAAGAGGACTTGACTGTGGTCTAGCAACTCGGAGAGAACCTTGCAGGTGCAAGAAGATGCTTCCTTTAATGTATGAGTCATGAACATGTGGAGAGAAGTGAATGGACAGCACCCGAGAGGTAACTCACTCCGTAGCTTCAGGAGAAGGTAGGGTAACAAAGGAAAGGAGTCGCCTTGCAGACACCGGCGACTGAAAAGGCGGAGCCCAGAAGCTGAAGCTCTCCTTGCAAGCACACACACATAGGTGAGTATAGAACACAAGCATGGTTTTAACAGGAGCAGTTACTGGCTCACAAATCTAATGGATCTCTGTTATCCTTTGGCCATAAAAGTGGATTTACGTGCAACACTTATGTGTCCTCTGGTTCCCGCTCCCTCCCCCTTCCTCCTCGCCACGCCACGCCCACAACAGCTAAATATCCACTACGGGCTCACCATAGGCCGTGCTACTTGAAACTTCTTGTTCCAGGTAGCGAATCTTTAACAACACAACCACAACAGCTTGGGGACTTTGGGAGTAGAGTGACCGGTAGGCAGCATAACCAAGAAGCACATAGGCAAGCTGTAGTGATAATATGGACTGAATCCTTAACAACGGATTCAAATTATATATAAAGGTAACAGAGAGAATGGAAACACTGCACTGAACACCAAGGCCCTGATTCACGAAGCAGTTACGCAAGTACTTACGAACCTGTACATTTTTTCTCAACCTTTGGCGGCTTTGTTTACAATTATTAAACAGTTAATGAGCTCCGAAGCACCAGGAGGCTGTTTATAACACTAACAACAGTTGATTGGCAAGTTTTCATGCTTGTAAACTGTTTAATAAATGTAACCAAAGCCGTCAGAGATTGAGGAAAAATGTACACGTTCGTAAGTACTTGCGTAATTGCTTCGTGAATCTGGCCCCTGGCGAGCTGCGGCAGTGAAGAACTTAGACGCACAGATCAATATATGGAGCCAGTGTGGTTCAGTGTATGGGGCCAGTGTGGTTCAGTGTATGGGGCCAGTGTGGTTCAGTGTATGGAGCCAGTGTGGTTCAGTGTATGGAGCCAGTGTGGTTCAGTGTATGGGGCCAGTGTGGTTCAGTGTATGGGGCCAGTGTGGTTCAGTGTATGGTCCAGTGTGGTTCAGTGTATGGGGCCAGTGTGGTTCAGTGTATGGGTCCAGTGTGGTTCAGTGTATGGGGCCAGTGTGGTTCAGTGTATGGGTCCAGTGTGGTTCAGTGTATGGGTCCAGTGTGTTCAGTGTATGGGTCCAGTGTGGTTCAGTGTATGGGGCCAGTGTGGTTCAGTGTATGGGTCCAGTGTGGTTCAGTGTATGGGGCCAGTGTGTTCAGTGTATGGAGCCAGTGTGGTTAGTGTATGGGGCCAGTGTGGTTCAGTGTATGGGGCCAGTGTGGTTCAGTGTATGGAGCCAGGTGGTTCAGTGTATGGGCCAGTGTGTTCAGTGTATGGAGCCAGTGTGGTTCAGTGTATGGGGCCAGTGTGGTTCAGTGTATGGAGCCAGTGTGGTTCAGTGTAGAGCCAGTGTGGTTCAGTGTATGGAGCCAGTGTGTTCAGGTATGGAGCCAGTGTGTTCAGTGTATGGAGCCAGTGTGGGTCAGTGTATGGGGCCAGTGTGGTTAGTGTATGGGGCCAGTGTGGTTCAGTGTATGGGGCCAGTGTGTTCAGTGTATGGGGCCAGTGTTGTTCAGTGTATGGGGTCCAGTGTGGTTCAGTGTATGGGTCCAGTGTGGTTCAGTGTAGGGGTCCAGTGTGGTTCAGTGTA
>WNGS01160430.1:30089621-30099958 GCA_020271785.1 Procambarus virginalis
ATAAAAGCTAAATACTATATAACTTTTGGTTTGAATTCTTCACATAATAACTGATCTAACACAAAGTATATAAACTTCGTAAACATATTTTAGCGTGCATGTAAATGGTATTTTATTGTTATTTGGTATGTTTCTGAGATTCAACGAGGGGTGATCAGTTCCGCTTTGTCCCGGGAGGATGTTATTATTGAAAAGGTTCCGAGGCTTCCAGCCCTTTGGAAGCCTCTCACTTAACACTTGTCAGAACTTATCACTGGGGCCTTTTATACAATATCTGGAAATGAATCCAAATTAACATCGAAATATTGGTAATGTTTTCCCCATTTGAAACATTGCAGTGGGTATGTATTTTTTTCAGGGGATTTGATATTGAACAAAGCAAACACGGATCCAGAATAGTGTGGGATTTTAACCTTTCCAAAGAAAAGCCCTAAAATATTAGAAATTGGTGACATAGGGCTGAAATTCAGACAATGAGGACTTAGAATTGGAATTGTTTAAATGCCCAATATTCCCTATCAGACTTGCCTCAGCCCGACAGTGTGTGTGTGTGTGAGCGTTTATGGGAAGACATCCTTTAGATATTAAGCATTTTTTTATAAGAGAGTGAAAAACAACTTGCAAGGAATCAGCGACCAAAAAGTTTTACCACCGATTCCTCTTCATACTTGAAAGGTTGATACTTTCAGGTACAACTTGAAAAAATACTGGACACCAGCAACCCTACAAAATTCCCCCGTGCAAATTTTTGGGCCATCTAGTCTAGTACATTAGTATGTAAACTACTATCCAACAGAAATCATAAGGTGTTTATGGTGAAACTAGTCAAATGCTTCACATGAAGTGGTAATAGGTTCTGCGAAGGATATCTGTAGTATTATTTATTGTATTTTAGTTTATATATTAGATATATATTACTATATCTTCTCATATATATATCTATATATATATATTATATCATCTCTAAATTTATTACAGTTAGGTGCGGAGCCAAGGTGGGTCCTATCGACTACCAATAGGCTGAGTACAAACAGTTGGACACTTGATTCTTCAAAGGAAGAACTTTTATTACTATTTTTATACATCACTATACATAGGGGTTGTACAACAAAGATCCCCCCTGCACTCGGTATAGGTCAAAAAACATGGGGCAGGTAAAAAAACCCTGGTTGTGCTCTCGGAGGGAGGCGGGCTGGGTATCTAGTAAGTCAGTTAGAACTTCGGTTTCAACTCCTTTTTGACCATGTCATAGCTCAGACGATTAAGGCAGCGTTTGGGTATGCTATCGGACGCAAGGTGCGGAAATTCCTGCGAGTTGATAATTTTTTGTTGTTTCTTCTTCTTTATGCTGTGTGTGTATACTTGATATACTGAGGACCAAGCATCTTCACGTTAATCCCGTATGTTCTGATCCCTAACCCTTACTTCTTAATCATTTACGTGCTTTTTCGCTAACGAACAGTAATTATTTATCGATGCGAAAGTCAAAATTCACATCGGCTCGCGCAATGTGATGAGTCGTACTGTCTCCGTTTCCTGTTGGGATTCCGTCTTGCTTATTGGCTGTTAGGTAAGAGAACGAAAACTGACTTCTATTTTTGCGGTTTGCATGACGTTTTTTTGAAACGTTAGATAGTAACTCGCCTGCCCTTATCCTAACCTACCCTTACCTTGCTGTTTTGGAGAAACGAAAATTCAAATTAATTTTCAAATGTATGATATTTTATCTAAAATTACGGCCTTTTTTTTTTGGCCGTATCGCATACGATCTAAAAGCGGACGTTAAGTTTGGAGCGTCCAACTGAACGCCGTCCGAGGGTTAGAAGAGGGAATCTTTTGTTTTAAGGTTGTAGTTCATTTGAAAATCACCCAACCAAGCCATCCAACAGTAAACCGGATTAGGGGGGGACGCAGAAAGGCCCATATTATATAATAATCGCTAAGTGTGGAATTTAGTCCAATATCGTTTAATTTAACGCATTTACAGAATGATGCCGGCGATTTCGTCAGTTTTCTTTAAAAATTGGTGTGGTGTCTTGTTTTATATTAGAGAGATGTTTGGATGAGGAGGATAGGAGCGAGGATGACTTGATGTGTGAGGAGAGAGAGAGGAAATAGAGATGAGTTGATCGATTTTTATGAGGAGACTGGAATGAGAGGGAGAGGTGAGGAGAGAGAGAGATTGATGGAGGTAGGAGAGAGAGAGAAGAGGAGAGAGGAGAGATGAGAGAGAGAGATAGAGAGTACAGAGAGAGGAGAGAGAGGTAAGAGAGGTTGGGTACTCACCAACACAGGTGTGTTGACTGATAAACTGAGTTAAAGCAGCAGGTGTAAGTAACATCTGTGTATCCAGCTGTGTAACGCGCAGTCATATCTTGGACCAGCTATTTTAAAATATTTCATATTGGGTTCTGATGCTACTGATTGTGTGTGTGTGGGTGTGTGTGTGTGGTGTTTGTGTGTGTGTGTGTGTGGGTGGTGTGTGTGTGTGTGTGTGGGTGTTTGTGTGGTGCGGTGTGTGTGTGGGTTTGTTGTGTGGGGTGTTGTGTGTGTGTGTGTGTTGGGTGTGTTTGTTGTGTGTGAGTGTGGTGTGTGTGGTTGTGTGTGTGTGTGTGTGTGTGTTGTGTGGTGTTTGTGTGTGTTTCTCACTTTTTGTGTGCAGGCTCATAGATTAGACGCAGTGGTGAACCCGCCTTATGTCTAGCGGTAGGATGTTTAAGATGCATTGAGCTCTGCCTATTTAACTTATCCGATAGTATACTTTTATAATACATTGAATAGAGTAGTTTACGCTAAATGAAAAACTTTCTAAGACTTTGTTTATGCTCCCACGAGGTTCCAACCATGGTCCCCTCGTTCTGAGTGTATTCAGTGGCGAACATATCATCATAATTTGCCAAATCCGACTGGAAGACAGGTCCAGGACGGAACCGATAAGGTCCTCGTCCCGTCATTTTCTAAGTTGTGGTCTGGTCGCAATGATGGTCCCCTGTTTCCTAGCCCTTCATGCTAGTTATTTTGTTTATTTCATTGTGATGGGTAGAGGCGTTCACTGATGAGGCGTTCACTGATGAGGCGTTCACTGATGAGGCGTTCACTGATGAGGCGTTCACTGATGAGGCGTTCACTAGTATCGTTCTTCGTGAATCAGGGCGCACCTCAAAGGGCTTCCTTGCCTCCCCTGATGTGATATATGAGGTGCTGTTTACA
This sequence comes from Procambarus virginalis, assembly GCA_020271785.1. Lineage (NCBI taxonomy): Eukaryota > Metazoa > Arthropoda > Malacostraca > Decapoda > Cambaridae > Procambarus > Procambarus virginalis. The sequence continues at coordinate 30,092,832 of WNGS01160430.1, forward strand.
CACCACTTGGTATAGCACCACGGTGTGTGGTTACTCGAAGCTCTTGAGACTGTTCTTTCATATCCCCTGCCATCGGAGCTGAGATTCCAGAAGGAGTTACCGCAAACACTTACGGAACCTGGTACCACTCTTTTTCTCCAACCTTCTGGGCGGCTTGTTTACAATATTAAACAGTTATGAGCTCCGAAGCACCGGAGCTGTTTATAAACATAACAACAGTTGATTGGCAAGTTTCAATGCTGTAAACTGTTTAATAAACAGACCAAGCCGTCAGAAGATGGGAAAATGTACACGTTCGTAAGTGCTTGTCGTAATTGCTTCGTGAATCTGGCCCCTGGCGGGTTCTGGTGCACCACAGGCATTCTCCCTCCACCTGCAGGGGGGAGTGTCGTGCCTCGCTGTGATGGGTAACCAATGCTTGTGCAACAACCTTCCTCACAACCTCCGTTCCAAACCACCCCAACCCTGCCCCACAATAGTACTTGCGTCTCCGCCTTCCCTCTCTTCGCGCTTTCCTCCCGGTGATTGGAAAACCCGACACTGGGGCTAGGAGGGTAGAGCGACGGCCTCCCTTTCAGGCAGGTCGGCGTTCAATTCCCCCGAATGTCCAAGTGGTTTGGCACCATTACGTTTCCCCCCAGGTCCCAATCCCTAAATCCTTATCCTGGACCCCCTTCCAAGTGATTTATATAGTCGTACATTGGTCTTGGTGCGTTCCCCTATAATCTGCGTTTGTCGCCCGCAGTTGCTGGCTGTTTGATTCAAATTCAAATTCAAAAAGTTTATTTATAAATATTCAAACATTTATATAATTGTGGCCAGTTTGCACAAACTTCAAGAACGTTATTTACCTAAAAGCAAGTCAAAATAGCAGCATTACACAATCATTATATCTATGGGAAAATCAGTAGGAGACAAGGGGATTAGAATTCACACCCTATGCACAAGTTCGAATCCTCTCCCACGGCTCCGTTATCTTGAGGTTATCTTGAGATGATTTCGAGGCTTTTTTAGTGTCCGCGCGGCCCGGTCCTCGACCAGGCCTCCACCCCGAGGAAGCAGCCCGTGACAGCTGACTAACACCCAGGTACCTATTTTACTGCTAGGTAACAGGGGCATAGGGTGAAAGAAACTCTGCCCAATGTTTCTCGCCGGCGCCTGGGATCGAACCCAGGACCACAGGATCACAAGTCCAGCGTGCTGTCCGCTTGGCCGACCGGCTCCCTACTCGGTACGGCTCCGTACCGACTTTCTCACAGATACATCGTACATTAACGTGCTTTCTTTGTGCATCATAATTACATAACGTAATTATATGTAATTATAGCCAAAGCAACTCCAAATGCATGACGTTGGTGCTCCAAGTGGAAGGTGAGATGGCCAGGCCAGGAGATCATAAGACAAACTACAACACTGAAAAAATAATTAGTTTGAAGGCACAAAACCCTAACCTAACCTAACCGAGCACCCACACATGGAAAACGTGAATGTTATGGGAGCCGCTACATGGCTTATCGTAGGTCATATTTTGCCCGTCGTGTGATTTTTACTTCAAAATGAGATGAATTATTCGTGAGGACAGGATACAGACCTGAGGCCCTTCGTGGATCTCCTGTCTACGTGAGTCTCCTGTCTACGTCTCCTGTCTCTTCAGTCCTGTCTCAATCCTGGATTGTTTTGACGTTACTGCACCTGACACCACAACAACGAGAGCTAATTAACGACAGTAGTAGTAGCAGCAACATCAGCAACAGCAGCTGCAACAGCAGTAACAGCAGCAGCAGCAACAGCAGCAGCAGCAAAAGCAACAGCAGCAGCAGCAGGACCAGCAGCAGCAGTAGGAGCCAGAGCGGCCACTACTGCCACACATGATCCAGGGACACCAATCTGCTAATGGTTAGTAAACATCGCAGGACACAGATCTGGGTTATTCCCCCCCCCCCCCCCAAGTCTTACCCTCTCTCTCTCCCCTCTCTCTCCCCCCTTTCCCCTCCCCACTGACTCATCTGAGCCAAGGTGACCTCGAGGGCGCCATTGTTACGAGGTCATTCGCTCCCTAGGTCACGTGAGCTCAAAAAGAGCACGCGTGTCAACTGAACCCATCTGGGTTTAAATCCTAAATGTTGGATTTAAGCATTGTTAAATCCAACATTAAATCCAAACTTGTCTGCTCATTTTTGGGGAGATTTGCAATTGCACGAGCAATGCTGAACCCTAAGTATTATCCGAATATTGCAACATTCGATGATGTACTGGACTTGTACCTAAGGTAGGGAGCCGGTGGCTAGCGGACAGAACACTGGACACGTAATCCTGCGGTCCCCGGGTTCGATCCCGGGCGCCGGAGAGAAAGAATAGGCAGAGTTTCTTTCACCCTGTTACCTAGCAGTAAATAGGTACCTGGGAGTTAGTCAGGTGTCACGGCCTGCTTCCTGGGGGTGGAGGCCTGGCCAAGGACCGGGCCGCGGGGACACTAAAGCCCCGAAATCATCTCAAGATAACCTAAAGAAAAAGACTATAAGCTGAGCTTATAAAACCTCCTTGGAACCTCAGCAATTGGTGGTATTGGAGTCATGACCCTGCAAGAAATCCGCGCAGAACAATCTGTCCAGCCCACGCTTTTTGTCCAGGACAACACCACCACTTGTGGCACCTTAGAACAACAACAACACCACCTGTGGCACCTTAGAACAACAACGACACCACCTGTGGCACCTTAGAACAACAACGACACCACCTGTGGCACCTTAGAACAACAACGACACCACCTGTGGCACCTTAGAACAACAACGACACCACCTGTGGCTCCTTAGAACAACAACGACACCACCTGTGGCACCTTAGAACAACAACGACACCACCTGTGGCTCCTTAGAACAACAACGACACCACCTGTGGCACCTTAGAACAACAACGACACCACCTGTGGCACCTTAGAACAACAACAACACCACCTGTGGCACCTTAGAACATCAACAACACCACCTGTGGCTCCTTAGAACAACAACAACACCACCTGTGGCTCCTTAGAACAACAACAACACCACCTGTGGCTCCTTAGAACAACAACAACACCACTTGTGGCACCTTAGAACAACAACGACACCACCTGTGGCACCTTAGAACAACAACACCACTTGTGGCACCTTAGAACAACAACGACACCACCTGTGGCTCCTTAGAACAACAACAACACCACCTGTGGCACCTTAGAACAACAACGACACCACCTGTGGCACCTTAGAACAACAACGACACCACCTGTGGCTCCTTAGAACAACAACACCACTTGTGGCACCTTAGAACAACAACGACACCACCTGTGGCTCCTTAGGACAACAACGACACCACTTGTGGCACCTTAGAACAACAACAACACCACCTGTGGCACCTTAGGACAACAACGACACCACCACCTGTGGCACCTTAGGACAACAATTCACAGAGAACTTTCCAGTAGTTTCAGTTTCCTGTAAAACAGCATCAGAAAAACTTGGTTGAGTGGACTCCAAAGTCACAACACTTGAGAATGAAAAAATTTCTTGGTCAGAATCCTCGTGTGTATTAACCTGGATGTGTATGCTGGGTCGAACGCCAGTTCTTGGGCCCCGCCTTTCCATCGTCAGTAGTTTAATGCAATTATTTTTGTTTTGATTTTTGGAGGTCTTTCTCTGATAACTTTGTCTCATTTTTGTGTCTAGTTCCATTCGTATTCTCTCGTTCTTCTGGTCTGGGCCTTAAATAGTTTGTTTATCCTCTTGTCTATTCTCTTCTCCCTCTCCTCTCTCTCTTACTGTGTGCCACCTCTCCCTGAGTGCCACCTCTCCCTGAGTGCCACCTCTCCCTGAGTGCCACCTCTCCCTGAGTGCCACCTCTCCCTGAGTGCCACCTCTCCCTGAGTGCCACCTCTCCCTGAGTGCCACCTCTCCCTGAGTGCCACCTCTTCCTGAGTGCCACCTCTCCCTGAGTGCCACCTTTCTCTGAGTGCCACCTCTCCCTCTCTCTGAGTGCCACCTCTCCCTCTTCCTGAGTGCCACCTCTCCCTCTCTCTGAGTGCCACCTCTCCCTCTTCCTGAGTGCCACCTCTCCCTCTCTCTGAGTGCCACCTCTCCCTCTCCCTGAGTGCCACCTCTCCCTCTCTCTGAGTGCCACCTCTCCCTCTCCCTGAGTGCCACCTCTCCCTCTCTCTGAGTGCCACCTCTACCTCTCCCTGAGTGCCACCTCTCCCTCTCCCTCTCCCTGAGTGCCACCTCTCCCTCTCCCTGAGTGCCACCTCTCCCTCTCCCTGAGTGCCACCTCTCCCTCTCCCTGAGTGCCACCTCTCCCTCTTCCTGAGTGCCACCTCTCCCTCTCCCTGAGTGCCACCTTTCCGTCCTAAGTACCACTCAGCCCCCAGCTCGTGACGATCATTGAGTCAAGTAATTAAGGCTTCCTGATGCATTCATTTCAGGAGGAGAGGCGGGGGACAGGAGGAGAAGGAGGTGGGTAGGGGCTCGGAAGCATCCTGCCTTCCAGTTAAGACATTTCTAGCCTCTACCTATCCTGTCCTCCCCTGCCAGGCACCATCACCTGCCATCTGTCGGTGGAATTCATCTATACAGCTTCAAGCCTTTCCGGCTAATCATCGCCATCTGTCGGTTGGATTGGTCACTATGCGGCAAAACCTTCATTTTTTTATGCGCCGTCTGGCCCTGGTTTTAGCTTCTGGAGTAGTCTCCCCTCTCACCGGATCCATTTTTTTGACCGCTCATGTTATGCTTGCCCGCTCGCTCTAAGGAGGTTTATACAATGGAGGACTTAAATCTACATTTTTTAGCGGTTCCAGGAGCGTACGTCACATTATGCAAGGTTGTAGCGGTGCTTCGCTTTGTTCATCAGTTTAGAATACTTAAGTTTTAGAAGAGAAGCGAAGCTGTCAGATAGATTTCTGACGGTAACAAGAGTAGGTTGATGTTCCAACTTGTTCCCCTCAAGGTGTTCCCCTCAAGGTGTCCCCCTCAAGGTGTTCCCCTCAAGGTGTTCCCCTCAAGGTGTTCCCCTCAAGGTCCCCCCTCAAGGTGTCCCCTCAAGGTGTTCCCCTCAAGGTGTTCCCCTCAAGGTGTTCCCCTCAAGGTGTCCCCCTCAAGGTGTTCCCCTCAAGGTGTTCCCCTCAAGGTGTTCCCCTCAGGTGTCCCCCTCAAGGTGTTCCCCTCAGGTGTTCCCCTCAAGGTGTCCCCCTCAAGGTGTTCCCCTCAAGGTGTTCCCCTCAAGGTGTCCCCCTCAAGGTGTTCCCCTCAAGTGTCCCCCTCAAGGTGTTCCCCTCAAGGTGTTCCCCTCAAGGTGTCCCCCTCAAGGTGTTCCCCTCAAGGTGTTCCCCTCAAGTGTTCCCCTCAAGGTGTTCCCCTCAAGGTGTTCCCCTCAAGGTGTTTCCCCTCAAGGTGTTCCCCTCAAGGTGTCCCCCTCAAGGTGTTCCCCTCAAGGTGTTCCCCTCAAGTGTTTCCCCTCAAGGTGTTCCCCTCAAGGTGTCCCCCTCAAGGTGTTCCCCTCAAGGTGTCCCCTCAAGGTGTTCCCCTCAAACAGGATTAAAAGATAAACCAAACAGTGAAAGTCTGAAGTACTGTGTAGACAAACACATGTGCAATCACAAAGAGGAGCTGCCTTGTACGGGGGGCAAACACCCCCCCCCCTCCCCCGCCCCTTTCTGCTGGTCCCAACAATACCGTCTTCCTTGCATGCCATTCTGGCCCAGGTTCGAGCCCCTGCAGGGCCAGGCGTCCCGCTTGTATTCTTGCAACACCAAGAAGTGGCAGGCAGTAGCTTGCTCTTTTGCAAGGTGGTTCAAGTAAGTTTGTTGCGATGCAACACATCTCAAAAGGATGGATAAGAGAAGTTACTTTCTTCCTTCCTGTGGCAGGAAGGTGACTTTCTTCCTGTGGCAGGAAGGTCACTTTCTTCCTGTGGCAGGAAGGTCACTTTCTTCCTGTGGCAGGAAGGTCACTTTCTTCCTGTGGCAGGAAGGTCACTTCCTTCCTGTGGCAGGAAGGTCACTTCCTTCCTGTGGCAGGAAGGTCACTTCCTTCCTGTGGCAGGAAGGTCACTTCCTTCCTGTGGCAGGAAGGTCACTTCCTTCCTGTGGCAGGAAGGTCACTTTCTTCCTGTGGCAGAAAGGTCACTTTCTTCCTGTGGCAGAAAGGTCACTTTCTTCCTGTGGCAGGAAGGTCACTTTCTTCCTGTGGCAGAAAGGTGACTTCCTTCCTGTGGCAGAAAGATTACACCCAGACACAATGCCCAGCTGGGCCCTGGGCACTGATGCCCCAGCCTCCATTAGGGTGAGGCAGCTGGTGATGGGGCCGTTAGTGTGGCTTACTCCATGACTCGGGTCACTGCAGGTCACGTCTACAACTGGAGGTCAGAGAGCAGGAAGAAGAGGTCAATGGAGGTGTGTAGGAGTGGGAGATGGCTGTGTGGAGGGAGGGTGGGATGGAGAGGGGAAGGGAGGGGGGCTGGGCTGGTCCGTTCCATCTAGGTCACAGTATCGACCAGCCAGCCAAGCTAACCCCCCCTCCCACAACCCCCCGTCCCACACCCCCCCCCACAACCCCCCCTCCCACAACCCCCCCTCCCACAACCCCCCCTCCCCAACCCTTTCCACCTTTTCTCGTACCATCCCTCCCTTCCTTCCTCCTGCTTTGGCTGTGTGGCTTACCTTCTTTCTCATATATATATATATAATATATATATATATAATATATATATTATAATATATATATTATATATATATATATTAATATATAATACAACTTGTAGGTACATATTTACATGTCAATTGCTGTTCTAAAACCTTCAGGAAGATTCCAGGTCTTCAGGAGGGGGAGAGTGCCTACATACAGCATACAGCAGGCATCTCCTCTCTGGCTCGCAACATCGAGGCGCTGGAATAGCAAACTTACTGCTGTAAGGTCTCTGCTCTGCCTAACGACTTCCTCTTCTAACTCCTTCAGCAACTTCAGGGCACATTTACCCTTCCCCAGGTTGTAAAGGCTCAGGTGACCCGAGTCTGAACGTTGCAATGTGGATAGATATCAGCCATTATAGATGCTCACTTGTTGTTGCAGACAATTGCAACCGATGCAGTTCTGAGTATATAC
>WNGS01160430.1:30115748-30128424 GCA_020271785.1 Procambarus virginalis
CATTATATTGACTGTACACCAACGTATAACATTACAGTGACTATCTACAAGGTATAACATATAGTGACTATACTACAAGGTATAACATTCATAGGGACTGTACTGCAAGGTATAGCATTATAGTAACTGTAACCCAAGGTATAGCATTATAGGGCCAGTAACCCAAGATATAGCATTATAGTAACTGCAAGCCAAGGTATAGCATTATAGGGACAGTAACCCAAGGTATAGCCTTGGGTTACTGTACAGGATTGGTTGGCGTACAGGATCCCCTATATATAGGGGATCCTGTACGCCAGCACTCTGCTGGCGTACAGGATATTTCTTTATATTACAAAACCCATGAGAAGTTAGGATATGTTAGGGCTGGGGATAGGTCTTGAGGCTAGGGCGGGAGGCAAGGGCTAGAGGTTAGGACTGGAGGTTAGGATTGCTGATCAATGCCTGAAGGCTATGTGGAGACTAGGATCTGTAGGCCATGGTTACAGGCTTGGAATGGTATCTTAGGGAAGAAGGATAGAGCTGACATAATTAAAACATAGACATGTATGAAAGGTTGAGACCAAACAGGTGTTTATAATGTTTCTAAATATATCAACGAAAAGTAGAACGTAACCTTTAGGTAACTCCTTCAGGAACAGTCCCTCCAGCTAGCCCACTACAACATTAACTGACGTACACACACACACACACACACACGACCTGGACAAGCTGCAGGAATGGTCGAACAAATGGCTGTTAGAGTTTAACCCAAGCAAATGTAATGTAATGAAGATAGGGGTAGGAAGCAGGAGACCAGATACAAGGTATCATTTGGGAGATGAAATACTTCAAGAGTCAGAGAGAGAGAAAGACCTGGGGGTTGATATCACGCCAGACCTGTCCCCTGCTTTAGAAACTTGTGTAAGGAATCTTTCAGAACATTATATACCACATATGTCAGACCAATCCTAGAGTATGCGGCTCCAGCATGGAGTCCCTATCTAGTCAAGCATAAGACTAAACTGGAAAAGGTTCAAAGGTTTGCCACCAGACTAGTACCCGAGCTGAGAGGTATGAGCTACGAGGAGCGACTGCAGGAATTAAACCTCACTTCGTTGGAAGACAGAAGAGTTAGAGGGGACATGATCACCACATTCAAGATTCTCAGGGGAATCGACAGGGTTGATAAAGACAGGCTGTTTAACACAAGGGGCACACGCACTAGGGGACACAGGTGGAAACTGAGTGCCCAAATGAGCCACAGAGATATTAGAAAGAACTTTTTTAGTGTCAGAGTGGTTGACAAATGGAATGCATTAGGAAGCGATGTGGTGGAGGCTGACTCCATACACAGTTTCAAGTGTAGATATGATAGAGCCCATTAGGCTCAGGAAACTGTACACCTGTTGATTGACGGTTGAGAGGCGGGACCAAAGAGCCAGAGCTCAACCCCCGCAAGCACAACTAGGTGAGTACAACTAGGTGAGTACACACACACACACACACACACACACACACACACACACACACACACACACCACACACACACACCCACACACACACACACCGCAGCAAAACTCACCACATTCTTTGAGTGCTCGAACACTTTCCCCGCTGCGTGGCGCTCCGGAGTACCTTAATTAGCGTGCATGTCTAGAGTGAGAGAGCGACTGAGGAAGTAGCTCAACCCAACACATTTTCTCCAGGACATAAACACCTCCTTCTTCGCTGCTTATAATTAACTCCGCGTACTCTGAACAAAAATAAAATAATAATAATAATGATGATTATTATATTATTATTATTATTATTATTATTATTATTATTATTATTATTATTATAATGACTACAAAAATGTACGCAAAATATTTGCCTGAAACTTAATGACTTCAGGAATATTTTTTTTAGCGTCACGTTGTGTTAAGTTGAATTGGATACCATGTGTTGTGAGGTGTGCTTGTGATGTACCATGTGTTGTGGGGTGTGGTTGTGGTGTACCATGTGTTGTGGGTTGTGGTTAATTGATTTACACACAACAGCTTCACTTATTAATAACAGAATCACTGACATATTCACAGATTCAAAGTCAAACACATAACAGATTCAAAGACTTACACATGCCAAATTCAAAGACATAGATTCAGACATAAATCAGTCGTGACAATTTTTTTGAAAATCTCGAAACTTTTATGTTGTTTATAAATAAATTTGAAAATCAGCATCGATAAGAATTACATTAATTCTGATCAAAGAGCTGTATTCATGATTTTTTACAGATAATAAAATTTATATTTATATATATATTATGTGTTTATATGTATCTAGATGGTGATAGATGGAGAAGCAATGTGATCCAGTGTTTTCTTGGACTCATAGGCACAACTGGAGATGTACTGTGATCAGGTTGACAAATGGTAATGAATGTGATCCTAAATCTTGATAACGAAGCGGTAAAGTTATCGAGTGATATCGTAGACACACGAACTCCAGCTGCTTGTATCATCCGCCTTGTAATTGTATTAAAGCATTTATTTACTTTTCAATCCGTTATGCGTGTAGGCTGCGTCCTTTCTTACCGTTGTCTTCATACCCCGCGAGGTGGAGGCACGCCAGACTTTTCTTCTGAATGAGGATTTTCTCCCTCCGCTGGGTTGGATGTAAGCCAAACTTTTCGTTTAGGAAGGTATTCTTAGATCTTCTTTTCTTCCCCCAGTACAAGACTCTGTTGGAAGGCCTCATAAAAATGTTCACAGTTTTCTCGAAAGTAAAAGCGAGTCCTCTTCGTTATGTTTAAGGACTGGTCGCTGGTGTGCTTGGATGGAATGACTCCCACTACGCTTTTGTGTTTTAGCAATGTTCCCTTGTGGTGTTGCACCATGCAAAACTATCTACACTAAGATGATTTACACCTTCCAGTTTCTCTTCCGCTTGGTATAACATCTTCGCTTCTTAAAGTTATAAGCATTTCAAAACGTACCTCTGCTATCATTTTTGTATAAACCAGGCTTTGCTACATGTTGAACAAATCCACAAGAGCCGTGACGAGGATTCGAACCTGCGTCCGAGAGCATCCCAGATGCTGCCTTAATCGACTGAGCTGCGACATCGTCAAAAGGAGTTGAAACCGAAGTGCTTCTGAACTTACTGGATCCTTTAGCCTCTCCGAGGCACAATTTGATGCATCACGCAATTGTGATGTCTGTTTTTGCTTCATGTTTTCTGAAGTCGCAAATGCAGTGTCCATAAAACAAATTTGTTCTGACTGCGTGAAAGTTATTTAGCAATTAATTCAGCAAGGAGATTACGGCACCCCAAGGTTAAAGCCTATTCATCTCACACATACGCTCCACTCTCGGTCATTAATGTCGTAGTCATATTAATGACTGTTCCTTCAGATTCTTGGTTAGCATTTCCTCTCTCCGTGACGCTCAGATGGAGATGAATATTCATGCGTTCACAGCATCTCTCCGCATGTTGTGCACAAAGACAGCGGCCAGGTGCCTTCGCTAATTAATCTAAAATATTCTGAGTGAAAATGTCTGAAATTTATGCTGAATGTTACATCTCACGATCTCTAATAATAAAGTCGAAGATATAATTTATTGATGACGTGATGTAACTCAGATTAGGGATTTAGGACAATAAAGAAGAGTGTTTTTTCCCATTTAATCTAAAACCAATTATCCTATTTTGAAGTACAAGAAAGTGTCACCACATCAACCAACTGTACCACTATCCCCAACTGCCCTCTACCAACAACACCAGAATCAATAACTCTACTAACACTAACTCCGCCAACCCTTAACTGTAGCCCCTGTTCACCCAGCAGTGAATGGATACCTGGTATTTAAACGCTTTGATGGGAGTCGTATTCCGGGGTAAAATTAGGATTAAGGACCTGTCCGAAACGCTATGCGTGCTAGTGGCTGTACAAGAATATAAAAACTCTTGTATATGTAAACACAAAATGAAAAATTGAGGGTAGTAACTATACTGGGAGTATAGAGTTACTCTATGCTTCCAGTATAGATTTACGGTTTGTGTGTGTCTGTTTAGAGGGAGTGATCACTGTAATATAACTCTGGAAAATAGGGAAGCACATCTTCTTTAGAGATGATTGTTTAATTGGCTCCATGTATCTGTGAAATTGTTTTATCTTGGTGACAGCTCAAAGATCAAAGACAAACAGACACTCATTCATTCACTCACTGACTCATTCACTCACTGACTCGCATACTCGCTAGCTTATTAACTAACTCACAAGCACACAAACATTTGGCAAGCGTAAATGTTAACGCATTCAACACTAAAATTAATAAAACTTCACCGAGGACAATTTGCATAAAATGCAGCTGACATCTGTCTGACATCACCACACATCTAAGCTTTGACTTGCAATGTAATGGAGAACTCTCTTAACTTTACGAACATTGTCTCTAACCAATTGTTTCATATTAATTTCAAAATCAGGGGCATAAATTAATTTACAATAAGATGCAGCTAGATAGTTTGAAGGATACATATATATATATATATATATATATATATATATATATATATATATATATATATATATATATATATATATATAATATATATATATATATAATATATATAATAAATAAATATATATATATATATATATGCAATTGACGATCACAAAACACTGATCATTTATGCGGAAAATCCACAGAGAAAAATGAAAGGAGGTAACGTTTCGACTTGGTTAAAGCCTTTGTCAAACCAGACTGACAAGAAGAGATGGGAATTGGGAGGATATATAGGCCGACACCTGACCAACCAACCCTAGGGAAAGGAATTAACCAGAGACAGGTAAAGCTTAGCTTAGAATGGTCAAAGAGGATTAAGCGGTCAGAGAAAAAGGATGAAAGATAAAGAAAAGCCTCATGAACATGCAATAAATNCGGCTGCGTCATCATGGTTCAACGCCCAACTTGGCCTCACGGCTGTTGATGGCACAGTTTTATGACGACAAGCGACATCGCTGATCTTCCAAGACTAACTTTTCCTTATTTAGGAAGAAAACTGATGGAATTCTAAAAGATAATCTTATGACGTAAGCAGTCGGGAAGGCACATCTATAAATATATTTGTACGAGAATTGTGTGACACGAAGGTAGGTCCACCAGGCTGACGAGGCTATTTAGTAATAAGAAACAGACGGGGGAAAGGTCGACTATTGTTGCGCTGCTAGTGGTTGATAGCTAGGACGCGTGGATGGTCGACCATGCGGCCAAAACTAGCTGGTAGTAACCATGAGACCACGGGAGTCCATGAGAGGACGCCCGTGCTCACGCATATCAACAGCGACTCTTGAGCGCCGTGTCGCTGAGAGCGTCTGAGAGCACGATGAAAGTCTTCCAGGAGCTCTCCACGTGCTTCTTCCTGCTGTATATACACCCTGAATTGCACGGGTGGAATTCAAACATTTTCAACGATACTGACACAGTGTCAACAGAGGTCAGTATAGACAGTGATAATGACTTGGTCAACAGTGTAAAACGTGGCTTCCGCCGCCTCGACCTCCTCGCCTCACTGGGCAAACACAACATCGTGTTGGTCCTCCAGTGCTTGAGAGTCGAGTTGACTTCAATAATCCATAAGACCAACTGAATTTGTGGACATTCTATCTGAGCTATCATTGGGACATGTTGAATGAGCATGCTTCTCATCACCCACCTTTTGTGGCTGTATCTCTGCGCAATTATGAGCACTTTGTCACATAGACTTGCATATTAAATGCTCTTGCTCTTGCATCTGTTGCATGTTGGGCTTTCAACATTAGGCTTTACATGTTCAGCATTACACAAAACATTATCTTCCTTCTTTCTCAATCTGCTTCTTTTCTCTCTCATCAGGTTTTAATTCTTGTAACTCTCTTGTTATTACCCGGTTCTCATGTTTATAATATATCTTTGAGCATGATCTGTCTTTCCTTCTCTTGTTCACCCCACGACACTTTGATATTCCCAGTAATAAGTAAACATTCTCCATCTCTTTACTTTTTACTCTCTGCCACTCTTCTCCCACTCTCTTGTCTCCCTCCCTCTCCTCTCACTTTTAACTCTCTCCCTTTCCTCTCACTCTCTTATCTCTTTCTCTCTCTCTCCCCTTAATCTTCTTCCGTTCCACTCAACATTTCAATGAACTTGTTATCTTTTCAACAATGGCCTGTGCTCTGGACTGTGAATGTGAGTGTATTCACAACTGTGCAAAGTAGAAACACGCCTCAGATGTAGGGAGTGACTGAGGAGGGAAGCAGCCATGAGGGAGAGTGTGATTGTGACCAAGGAATCTTGTCTGGTGCTCGTATTCACCAATATTCGTGAATTTACCAAGACCCAGTGATTTAGAATTTGAGGGAGAGTATTGGGGAGATTATTGCATTATTTCATAATCTTTAGTTGTTTTTTCCAGAGCCAACATTCAGGGATAAAGATTATATTGTTGTTATGGAGATGGAAGTGTTAAGGGTCTTGTTGTAGATGCGTGAGAAGGTATCTAAGACTCTTGGAGACTCGAACCGTGGATCCCACGTGTGTGTGAGGTCAAAGCTCTATCGACCGACCTATTCAGTAGTCCTAATAAGGAAAGGTTTGTAGACTTCGATTTATCTGTAGACTGTGGTCCACCCAACAGAGCGTATGTTACCTATTGGCTCATATAGCCACCTTCTGGACTAAAGAATATGTATACCTATTGAGTTGCTATTTCATATAAATAGTTCAGAACTTAAAGAATTATATTAATTTTTATGTTTGTGTAAGTGTTTCAGTTTTGTTAGTGATTTCGTTTAATGTCCTTCCGACTGTGCAGGCTGCAGCTACTTGGTCTTCTTTGCAACAATTTCAACTGAATGTTCAGCGTCTTGCTTCTTGGAGGCTGACGTTTGATTCCCGATGGTCTAAGTAGGTGGTCACCTTTCCTTCACTCCGTCCTCATATCCCAGCTCTTATACTGCCCTCATATCCCAGCTCCAATCCTGTCCTCATATCCCAGCTCCTATCCTGTCCTCATATCCCAGCTCCTATACTGCCCTCATATCCCAGCTCCAATCCTGTCCTCATATCCCAGCTCCAATCCTGTCCTCATATCCCAGCTCCTATACTGCCCTCATATCCCAGCTCCAATCCTGTCCTCATATGCCTACCAACGGCTGTATAGTGTATCTGACTTAGCGCTTTCTCCTGGTTATTACTTTACCCCGATTCTCTTTATGACACGGCGTGGTGAGTGGGACTGTTTATGTCTCGTGGTTGGAAGCAGGCGCTCGGAGTCAAGAACACAGTTTGCAACATTATATTTTGATGGCTGCAAATGCAACTGAAAATGCACTCTGCAACTGGTGGTAGAGTCAAGAACATACTTCGCCACAGAGTTCAGGGTCGTATTTAAAAGGAGTTTTTATTTCGTGAGAATTTGTTTGACTCTTAAAATATATACTTTTATGAGTCCACTAATCAGAAACTGGGAATCACAGAAAAAAAAGTGTTCCCAAGTTTGTACTGGACAAAGGTGTGTCTGGGTTTGTGTGGGACAAAATTGTCCCTGAGTTTGTTGGTGCAAAAGTTCCCGAGTTTGTGCCAGATAAAAGTGAGACCGAATTTTCTGGGGCAAAAGTGTGCCAGAATTTGTTTTGGCGAAAGATTGTCCTATAATTTGTGTTAGAAACGAGTTTATATATATTGTATTAATTTTCACCTATTTTTTTTAAATTTGCATACGTGTTGTATTAGGCTGAGTTTGCAGTTGGGGGAGGGGGAGGAAAGGGGAGGGGGGGGAGGAAAGGGAAGGGAAGGGAATTATCAGGGAAAGCGCCAAGTCAATACTATATAACACTTGGAAGGAGATCAGGATAATATTTTGGGATGGGAAGGGGGGGGGGGCGGGAAGGAATGGTGCCCAATCATTTGGATGGTCTGGGATTGAACTCCGACCTGCATAAAGCGAGACCGTTATTCTATCGTCCAACCCAATGGGATTAGACAAGTATGAGGCATTCAGACTACTTTTGAAAATTATCAGAAGGGAATAAGGCCAGAGTTAGTCATTATTGACGATGATGTTATAACATGTTTCTCCCACACCGTCACTTTAGTTTGCCGCAAGGATTAATACAAGTTCGTTGCTATTGTTTGCAACTTTCTTAATCATTGTCGAAAAGTAAAATTGTGTTATTGACTCCAGGAAACGTAAAAGTTTTGATCGGTTTCATCAACATTGGAAGTGTTGAGTAATGATTAATTTGGTAATTTTAGTTATAATTCCATTACAGTACAGTTAAAAACTGTTTTAAAAATATGAAATCTGAAGAAATTCTATATTATATATATATTTTATAAGTTTCTTCAGATTTCATATTTTTAAAACAGTTTTTATTTTTTTAAATATTTTTAAAAACTTTTTAAAAATAAACAAATATATAATATATATATATATATATATATATATATATATATATATATATATATATATATATATATATATATATATTTTTTTTTTTATTATAACCTAGAAGGGGTACCACCTCTGGTGCAAGTGTAGGGACCCATAGCCTCGGAGAAGAAAATAAAGAGTACTCAGAGAAGACCTTGTGGATCCTCACTGAACACTTTGATATTTTCTTCTCCTACCACCCCTATTCTTTTGGTATGTGTGTATATTTATCTAATTTTATTTGAAAATGTCATACACAAAAAAAGTTACAGTATTGATTACATGCAGGGTACAAGGCTGCTTGTCACAAGTTGAATAGCTCCTCAAGCTCCTCAGATGGTGGACAGGAACCATGGATGCAGTGAGCATTTCTTTTAACCTTTATATATATATATATATATATATATATATATATATATATATATATATATATATATATATATATATACTGTATATTTATATAAATAAAAATGGAAATGTTCGTTTATTCAAAATCGCTAATCTCTGAAAGTTCTTCATCGATTGCTTTAAAATTTTTACACAACGTTCCATTCGCACCGAGTGGGTTTTATATACATAATATATAGATGTCACGTCTGTGATGGGAAAAAACATGCTTTTTTAGAAAAAACTGTGTTTTTCATGTGAGGGAAATCTTCGAAACCTCTTTACCGATTGCTTTGAAATTTTAACAACGTTGCATTCGAACAGGCGCGTGTTTTTATATACCTACTTTATATATGCCTCACCTGTGACAAGAAAAACTTGCTTTTTTTTTAAACAGCGCCATCTGTTGGACGTAAGAGCAACATACGCTGTAATCTCCGAAAGTTCTTCACCGAATTTTCGGTGCTTTGAAACTTTGAAAGCTTTGAAACTTTGACACAACGTTCCATGGGCGTGTGTTTTTATATAGATGGGCATGTGTTTTTATATACCTACTATATAGATGCCACATCTGTGACAGGTAAAAACATGCTTCTTTTGAAAAACAGTACCATCTGTTGCACATAAGAGCAACACACGCTTTACAAACAAAATATGTTATGATTCCATTTCAATGTTTCTGATTCCATTGATAAGTTGAATTTTCATAGATTTCGATTTATTTTAATTTTAATTTAAGTATTTTTTGTGACATTGCATTGAAATTGAGGTGTGTTGTTTACCATACTGATCATTTCGTAAGTATAAGTATAGATGCCACACCTGTGACAGGTAAAATTCTTTATTTTTAAGAAAGAGCCCCGTCTGTTGCACGTAGGAGCAACAGACGCTATACTAAATATGTTACGATTCCATTTCAATTTTTCCGATTGCGATTGTGACTCGAACGAATGGGTTCTAGTCACTTCTGGAGTGTGAGTTTTCAGTCATATATATATATATATAATATATATATATATATATATATATATGTCGTACCTAGTAGCCAGAACGCACTTCTCAGCCTACTATGCAGGCCCGATTTGCCTAATACCAAGTTTTCAGGAATTAATATATTTTCACTAATTTTTTCTTATGAAATGTAAAGCTACTCATTTCATTATGTATGAGGTCAATTTTTTATTGGAGTTAAAATTAACGTAGATATATGACCGAACCTAACCAACCCTACCTAACCTAAGCTAATCTATCTTTATAGGTAGGTTAGGTTAGGTAGCTGAAAAAGTTAGGTTAGGTTAGGTTAGGTAGGTTAGGTAGTCGAAAAATAATTTATTCATGAAAACTTGGCTTATTAGCAAATCAGGCCTTGCATAGTAGGCTGAGAAGTGCGTTCTGGCTACTAGGTACGACATATATATTATATTATAATATATATATATATATATATAATATATATATATATAGAGATATATATATATATATATTATATATATATATATATATAAATACCTAAAAGGGGTAGCACCTCTGGTGGAAGTGTAGGGACCCATAGCCTCAGAAGAAAATAAAGAGTACTCAGAGAAGACCTTGTGGATCCTCACTCATCACTTTGATATTTTCTTCTCCTATCACCCCTATTCTTTTGGTATGTGTGTATATATATCTACTTTTATTAAAATTTCATTACACAAAAAGGGTTACAACATTGGTTACATGCAGGGTACAAGGCTACTTGTCACAAGTTGTAGAGTTCCTCCAGCTCCTCAGATGGAGGGCAGGAACCATGGATGCAGTGAGCATTTGTCTCTGGATCGCCACACTAAGGAGCTGAAAGAGAAACTGGCAGCTCTAGGGTCTGTAGTTGTTTCAGTTAGCTTGGAACCCAGCTCCTTCAAAAGACTAGCAGGACTTTTTACCAGCACCAAGTGTCTTTGAGGCAATGGGGACAAAATTGTAGTGGTGGTCAAGATCTCTGTATTTACGCAACTTGGCTGCTTCCTGGTGATTGCAGCACCTCCGGCCTGTGCAGCACTGAAGTTAACATAGGTTTGGCTAAGGTTGAAGCGCAAGTGTAGTCCCCCACCAACTGTCTACCATTTTCCAGGGGTTCACCGTGATCCCGTCTGGGCGACCGACAGGCTCATTAGAGTTGCGGACCATTAGGTAACGGGGCTCTCTCTTTGCTGGACAACCGCTGTGGTAAGGCTTCTCTTATAATGTCATTAACCTCGCCGTGTCTGCATGCCATCCTCCTGTCCTTTGGCAGAGAAGGCCATGCCATCCGTTTTTCTTCTGTCTTCTAGTTTTGGCATATTTAATGCCAAAACTGTGTGTGTGGTGTGTGTGTGTGTGTGTGTGTGTGTGTGTGTGTGTGTGTGTGTGTGTGTGTGTGTGTGTGTGTGTGTGTGTGTGTGTGTGTATCTATAATCAGCTCTCTATCTGATAAACAAAAATATTTATTGCTAAAGATTAGCATAATGATTAATAAACGAACTTAAACAACAAGCAAATATAATTAGCATTCATTAATGATTCCGTGCACAATAATAGCTACAGAATGACTGGTCTGTAGTAAATTAAATTCCTGTCGATGGTAGATGGCCAAAATTTGCTATAGAGCAATATGATATATTGATGTAATTTATTATTTGATTTATATACTGTCAATAAAGATGACAAATGATTTGCAAACTGTAAATGACACGCACTTACACGAGCTCGCTCACGCACACGCACACAGCACCCACACACACACACACACAGACACACACACACACACACACAACACACACACACACACACACACACACACACACACACACACACACCCACACACACAACACAGTTCCACGTAGGAGGTGTTCTGGAAACTGGAAATATTGGAGGGGTGACAGGTAAGCTTCTAACATGGATGAAAATTTTTTCATCCATGAAAATTTTTCATTTTCACTGAACATTTTCAGTGTTCCTAAGAACATTCACGTCCACTGTGTACGTCTCTTTAGCGTCGTTAATTTTCTGCATAAAGTTCTCATCTCCTGAAGGAATCCCACCAACAATGAATCACTGATGAGATCAAGTCACGACGCCGCAAAGAAACATTTTCGTAGCATCTTGTCTAGGGGATGACAAGTCATTATTCTGGGTTTCCATGAGAAACATCACATTCTTCTCTTTTTCTGTTTCTTTCCAAATTTACACATCCTATGACTTCAATCTCGATCATTACGTTTTCTTTCGATATAACAGAACTAAAAGTCAAAGAGATGCTTTCCTCTTATTCAGATAAATGGGATTATCCGGGTTAGACTACGTAGATCAGACTACGTGGAGTGGAAGATGCGTGCCGTGACAGTGAGGGCAGTGAGGACAGTGAGGGACAGTGGGGACAGTGAGGGACAGTGAGGGATGCAACGGCCGAAACACTAATGGAGTGCAGTAAGTTGTAGTGTTATGAAGACTGATGTGGCCGGAACACTCGCCAAGTGGCTTACATATTATGCCTCTCTCACAGTTTAATACAACGTCTCGTATATATTCATCTACGATTTGTCGGGAAAACTGTAGGATTTCACATTTAGATAGTAGGATTTTACCTGCTGCCCTAGATTAATGAAAATGACTGTCCTGGATTTTTTCTAGATTAATAACTAGATTCAATAGATGACAGAGCCAGAGTACATGGAAGGATTGCGGGAAATCCTGCTCTTGATATAGTAGAAGCCTCAGGAAACCCTCTTGTGTTCAGTAGAACACCAGATTGCAACATTATTCCATGTCGTGTGTAGTCGCTAGAAACGGGTGCGTGGGAACACCCACCGCATAGGTTCGAACCCTTATCACGGTTCTT
>WNGS01160430.1:30133981-30151426 GCA_020271785.1 Procambarus virginalis
TGATGATGGGATCTGTCTTTCTCTGATTCTGATTTGTCTTTTCTCTGAAACACAGATCAGAGAGGTGCACCTATTGTAATTTTGTCCAGATGACACTTGGTATTTGTTAATAATGTAATACGTGATAGTGATTATGTGGAGGGAGAGAGAGACAGTCCTTCTAAGCCACTTCCTCGTCCGGCCTGTTGCACGTCGTAACTTTCCTACACAGACGGACAATTTAATTTCGTCACTTTATGTGTATGTATAAAGTTCTACCTTTGCCCCGCTGTAACTATGTCCAATATCCTCATAGCTTTATCTCTCACACGTCTAGACTCCCAACTTTCCCCTTTCTGAAACCATTCTCTGGTTGCAGCTCCTCTCGTCCATTGTTTCCTCTCACACTGCACACAGTCTGGCTGCTGGCGACGCAGTCCCATCCCAAAGACAAATTATGTCTCTGGTGAGAAGGAACTAGAGCAGATTGGGTCCCAAGACCAATCACAGCATTTCCTCTATCGCAGGGATGCTGGCCTATTTACATCATTATAATGAAGACAAATATGCCTGCAACAACCCAAATAATCGACAGACGCAACGACTAAAGAAGATCAGACAAAGCCGAAACACTATATATCAAACACTTTCACCCACTGTCAAGATTTTGTTGTTGTTGTTTACGATTCGCTACCTGGAACAAAAAGTTCAGGTAGCGAATCACCATAGCCCGATTGCTATGGTGAGCCCCTTGTCCTGAAGTACACTTTGTCCTCGTTAAGACAAGAGAGACCCTGCACCCACTGCCGCAGCAGACACCAACTGTGTAACACCTTACTTCACCCTCGTCACAATCACTATGTATCAGCGTATTCCTTTACATTTTTTAATTGTCGAAAACCGAAAAATTTTCTTGGATGAAAATCGCAATAATTTTGTAACAGAAATGTTCTTTAGAAATTTGGAATCTGTATAAAGACGGCACAGAGAGGGAGGTGGGAGAAAGTTTATGAATGAGAGGCAGAGTGGGAATGAATAAGAAATTGAGGGAATTTTATATTAAATGATGAAATGAATGAGAAATGAGGACAGGAAGGGATGAAAGATAGAGATTGAAAGATAAATGAATTGTGGGAATGAAAGAAGGAAGTAGAGAGTGTAGGGAGAATGGAAGTTGAGTAGAGAGCACGAGAGATGGGGTATAGCTCTCTGGATATACAGATTGAACACCGAGACGGCTGCAGCATCCAGCTGTGAAGGGACGGTAATACTCTCTCTCTCACTTCCGTCTCAAGAATATTCCCAGGTCCAGAGGAAAATGAACGCCTTAAGGCACTCCCGAAGACTAAACAAACTAGAACACCTTCAGAAAACCCGGAATAGAAGGGGAAATTGAGAGCTAAAAAGACCCTTCTAATACTACATAACGTGTAGGAAACATGTTTTTTCCTTCTTTTTTCCTTTCTTTTCGTCAAGCCTAGTTGACGGAGGCTTAACACGAGGTTCCAGTAGGAACACACAGGAATCACAATAGCGTGATGCTTCAAATGAACAAATCCACAAGCTTGTGGATTTGTGTCTCGGAGAGGCTGCAGGATCCAAGTAAATTCAGTAGAACTTCTGGTTGCAATTCTTTTACCATGTCGTCGCGCAGTCGATTAAGGCAGCGTCTGGGATGCTCTCGGACGTAGGTTCGAACCCTCGTCACGGCCCTTGTGGATTTGTTCTTTCAGTAAGTATTTGATAATTCGGTAACTATTGACCTCATCTTCACATATCAACGACTGGTGATGTCAAGCTTCACATATCAATGACTGGTGATGTCAAGTTTCACATATCAACGACTGATGACGTCAAACTTCACTTATCAACGTCTGGTGACGTCAAGCTTCACATATCAAAGACTGATGACGTCAAGCTTCACATATCAACAAGATACTAGAGTACAAAACAAAAGATTGTAATAATAAAAAGCATTAATTAATCTGATTCATCTCCAATTGTTTTGAAAGATAAGATAAAACACTACGACTGTACTCGGTGGGCTGTGTGTCGTGACGCGACGAGTTTAACAACTTTGTATCAGATGGTCGAGTGCATGACAAAAGAGCAGCGCGGATGCATGACATATTCCAAGGCTCTTCTAGACAGTAGTGTTTCAGGGCTATACAACGGCGAGCCATTTCTGGTATATATGCTCCTGGGAGATGCCAGGTGGGGCAGGTAGGTGATGATGGTGATGGAACGGCTGTATGGCGACACCATCACCACCATATTCCTCCCCCCTTGTGCCTGGTGATAGTGACAGAGCGGCGATATTCACCGAACATGGAGGACCATGAAGATGAAGTCTGCAGGAAACGACACTGTCCGAGAGGAGACATATTTGTCAGCTCCGGCAGGCATTTCCCAGGTGTGCTGGGACCTACATCCCCCCCCCCCGCCTGCTTCAGCCTCCCACGTGCTCTCGCTCTTCTCCCAATATATCTCACGTCATGGATTGTATATATATATATATATATATATATATATATATATATATATATATATATATATATATATATATATATATATATATATATATATATTGGTAAGTCTTTCTTGTAAATATGTTGTTAAATATGACCGAAAAAGAAGATTAATAATTCTAATGTGAATTTTCTCAATATTTCTTATGTTTCTTTTTACTGTCGATGGTAATTGAAAAATCAATTCTCCAAAATTCATTTGTATTTCTAGTCTGACGCGACACTTGAACGCGTTTCGTAATAACTTATTACATTTTCAAAGACTTTAGTTTACACACACCCAACTGTAACCTGAAAAAAGAGTTTAACTTAATGCCAACATTGAACAGCTTGTCTTATATACTCGCATTTGGGTGAGGTGATATGTTTGCAACAGTTTTGGATGAGGTGAACAAATTTTTGACCAACCCAAGACAGAACACGGTACAATGGGTATAAATTGGATAAGTGAGAGGGAAGAATGGAAGTAACTGCAAAGGCCTATTGGCCCATACTTCATCTTGATGCTTCTATATTGGTACGGAGTCTTGAAGTGGGTAGAATATAGTTGTGCATTAATTGGCTGTTGATTGCTGGTGTTGACTTCTTGATGTGTAGTGCCTCGCAGGTGTCAAGCCGCCTGCTATCGCTGTATCTATCGATGATTTCTGTGTTGAAATCTTTGTTGAACACCATGTAAAGGAATTTTACGTCAAGATATCAATCAAATTTTCCCTTCAGCGTTATTCTTCCTTCGTGTTTACTTTCACTCACTGACTCATTGTCTGTTATGTAATTTTTCTGTGATGCGCGCATGTTCCCCGCGGCGCCACACGCCGGCAGCCTCGCCCTACTCTGTATGCATGACTGGATCACGGGACAATATCTCTCCTGATGGTTTCCCTGATGTCTTCCATGAGCTGCTGGCGCCGCTGACAATTCCTGGCGTCGTGCTGTTGGCGTCGCTGACACCTCCTGGCGTCGTGCTGTTGGCGCCACTGACACCTCCTGGCGTCGTGCTGTTGGCGCCGCTGACACCACCTGGCGTCGTGCTGCTGGCGCCACTGACACCTCCTGGCGTCGTGCTGTTGGCGCCGCTGACACCACCTGCGTCGTGCTGCTGGCGCCACTGACACCTCCTGGCGTCGTGCTGTTGGCGCCGCTGACACCACCTGGCGTCGTGCTGTTGGCGTCGCTGACACCACCGGACGTCGTGCTGTTGGCGCCGCTGACACCACCGGACGTCGTGCTGTTGGCGCCGCTGACACCACCGGACGTCGTGCTGTTGGCGCCGCTGACACCACCTGGCGTCGTGCTGTTGGCGCCGCTGACACCACCGGACGTCGTGCTGTTGGCGCCGCTGACACCACCGGACGTCGTACTGTTGGCGTCGCTGCCTCACACACCTCCATACTTCTCCCCACCCGCCTGGACCAACAGTGGCGACAACCACCACAGTTGAAGTCCTTGTATTATGCACAAACTTTCTTATCCCACAAAATAATTCATCCAAGTTAGGGAGCGCGGATGTGAGCTGTGCTGTGAGAGTTAGTGAGGCGTGTGAGTGTTGTGTTGTCTTACTCTTGCTGTGAGGAGTTAGTGAGGGCGTGTGAGTGTTGTGTTGTCTTACTCTAGCTGTGTCTCTGGTTTATGTCTGTGTCTCTCTAGTTGTCTGTAAATTTGTTTTCTGTCTGCGTATCTCTTTGTTTTTATTCTAACTCAGTCTTTTTTTGTCTTTCTGTCGGCTTGTATGCGTGTCTGTCTGCTTGTGTCTGTCTGTTTGTTGCTCATTTAGTGTTTCACGCTTTTTTTTCTGTCTCTCTCTTAGTGTCTGTCAACATAATGGTTTTTNCAGATGTCCACTGACTTCAATGTGGCTTCAAGGACTGCATTGGTTCCTTTGACTGTGTGGAAGTTGCTGGTTGAGTGTTAGTGTTGAATGGTTGGAGTGTCATCTTGCTGAGCTCCGGAGTTGAAGTGGCCGCTTCAATCATTCCTCGAGGCTCGGGGAGGCTATTTTCATCCTAATTTTGGTTTTAACTTTTTTGTATTATTCGATAGATTGAGTTTTCGTATTGAATATGTTCAATATATATTTGAATGATTCCCCCCCATATTCATAGTTAATTTTTTTTTTTGTTTTAGCTTTAAGAATATTATTTATCTTGTAGTATTTAGGAATATTGTAATATTGTATATGTTACAAGGATACTTTATGATATTAATGTTGTTTAGTATTATTCGCAGTAGCTGAAATTGTCGTTGCAACGCGAGGAAGACCTCCTCTCCCTCTCACTCCCACTCTCCCCTTCTCTCTCTCTCACATCTTTTTCTCTCGCCAATTTTCACTTTCGCTCCCTATATCTCTTCTCCTTTCTCGCTCTCATCCCTCTCTCACACTCATTGTCTCTCACTATCGCACCCTCTATCTGTTGTTGTTGTTGTTTTAGATTTAGCTACTCAGAACAAGAAGTTCTAGTAGCCCGGGCTATGACGAACCCGTAAGTGGAGGCTCTTTGAACCATTATCTCTATCAATAGCTGATACTAGAGATATGGCGATGGATGGGGGTCTCCATGGTGGTTTTCAGCCCTGGAGGGCTGGCTGTACCAGTTATGGAGCTGGTGGGTTAGTGTAGACCGCTAGGTTTTCCGTTTTTTCTTTGCCTGAGACTTTGGCTGAATCGTGCTGTAGATGTAGTTTGGTGAGGTGGCCTCCATGAGGAGGTCTTGAAACGAGTAAGTGTCGTATTTGTGGTGCGGCGGTGGAGCTCCTACTAAGATTTCCTCGTCTGAGGAGTCCGTAACCTCCGTAGTTGGTGTTTTGGTCTTTCGCCTCGCAGCTTGAGGTAAGCGTAGGTGTCGTGGATTGGTGGTAGAAGCTATTTCAGGAGAGTTGGTGGTGCTGTTAGCATTTGTAGACATCACGTCTGCTAGCGCGGCTGCTGAGATGTGATGGAAGGAGTGTTGGGAGCTGGAGAGGGAATTACGTCTGTTTGTGCCGCCCGGGTCTTGGGTGGTTCTGGATTCTGTGTTGAAGTCGACCTCATGGTCGTCCTAGTGGTAGTCTCCGAAGTGGTAGTGGAGGCAGTTGCCCCAGGGGCTATGATGTGGTCCAGGCCACTGGCTAGATATAATATGTTCAGATGTTCAGTTCACTGACAAAACGGTGGTTGTCTGGTCCGGCAAGCCTTTCCGCTAGTCTAATAAGACCAGGAATAATGCCTGCACGTGAAGCAGGGGTCTGCAAAGGAGCCTTTGGAACCTTGGGTCTCCATTGTTAGGGCTGGGTCGCCTGGTTGGATGAGCCACTCTTTGGTAAGGCTGGAAAGTCTTCTTGTCGGTTGGTGGGAACTGAGGTGGTGGGTTAAGCACCTGGGGCTCTGGTCGCAGAGGTAGAAGGATTGTTTCTCTTGACTTCATCCTGGGTTTTGATGTTTTCCTGTCTGCGGGGGCAGCGGTAGGACATTGCTGGGTGATTGCCATCACAGACCAAGCAGCGATGGGCTGTTGGCTTGCATATGGAGTAGTGAAGGTCCAGTGCGCACAGGCTGCACTTCTGGACAGGGTGCTGACACTTGTTATTGGGGTGGGAGAGCTCGTAGCACTTGAAGCACTGATGGATCTCATGGTATCGTTCCTTTTTTACTTGGTGGGGTTGTATTTGTAAGCCAAAGCAGTAGAAACCTTGTGTGGCAGCCTGGGTGGCTGCAGCTGTGGTGGTGAAAGTAATCTTCATTGATGATTTATCGGTGCTGTAGAACTCTAGGTTAATACACACAGGTTGGATTTTCGTCCTCGATATTGTCCATGATATTATATTGACAAATCCACACACTAGAAAATGAAGGGACGACGACGTTTCGGTCCGTCCTTTACCATTCTCAAGTCGATTGTCTCACAATCGACTTGAGAATGTCCAGGATGGACCGAAACGTCGTCGCCCCTTCATTTTCTAGTGGGTGGATTGGTTAACATACTTCAGCCACGTTTTTGTGACTCATCTCCTCCATGATAATATGTTGCGGTTGGTCAGCGATACACTGGCTGGTCCTACTGGTAAAAAACAGTTCCTCGGCCTGGAACTGTCGTGGGTAGTGAGGATGTAGGTGGTGTTCCTTGCGAAGTATGACATCGCTGGTCAAGAGTTTTTCTAGCTCTTCCTCACATGAAAAGAAGAGCTCAATATTATCACCTTCCTGTCTAGTGTCAGTGGGTGTGATGCCGGTAACGTCCTTCAGGACCTTAGGAATATTGCCTCTCTCGAAAGCCTGACCGTCAAGAGGGCTAGCTCAAACCTTTAGAACCCTCTATCAATCACCCCTTTTTCACTAACTGTACCGCTCTCGCTCCTTCTCACTACCACACCTCACTCTCACTCCTCTCTCTTTCTTTCTCTCTATCTTTCGCGCCCTCTCTCTAATCTCCTAAAGCTCTTCCTGCAAGAAATACAAAATATCCTGTACCGTCCAAGGCCTCCCTGTGAAGAGGAAATCCCTCTGTGGCGCTGAACGTTGAGGCCACAAAGAACTGAATAGCCATCTAAGGGGGATTCGTGTTTTGTATAAAGTTTTCAACACCTTTGAGTGAGACTTTGAGGTGTTTGCGTGAGGTTTAGAGGTGATGGTGTTGGGATTATGAAAACGAGTCGTAGGAAAAGCCTGACCTTCAACTGGTCCTTTCTGACATTAGCGATACGAACTGAAGCCCTGTACCTGTAGCGGGCATTCTCGTCCTTACTGAAGGCGGAAAATGTTCCACTACTGGTCCAGAATGGTCTTACGAGTTGCTGTGATATTGAAAGGTGTTACTGCTGCAGACGCAGGTATGTGTCAAGCCCCTAAATTACCTTAATGCTTATAAAGTGAGTTACCAAGCTTCATGTCCTCCTCTTAAGATCGTGAAAACCGCATCGTTGCCGAGAAAATCGTCTTCACCCCCCAGTATCAGCGATACAGATATGCAACAGCTGGATTTCCCTCTTAGTACTTGCTTGACGAATAACAGACCCGTGAAACTAGTCTGTTATTATTCGGTTTCACGAAATACGCGTGACACGAATATCCGAAAGACACAAAATTCGTCAGAGCGAATATAGGGCCGGAAGGCGTGTCGAATGCTTGCAGCATCGACCTTTACTGAGCGCCAGGGATCACAGGGATCATATATGTAAATGTTTATTTAGTATGCGCCCCCGGCAGCCCCACCTGTCCCACCACCTGGAGGGCTCCGTCTGGATCATATATCGTACCTGTCGACCAGCTGTTGTTCCCACAGCTGGTCAGTGAGATGGCACGTGGTCTGCGACAGTTGTCCTCCTACTCGATATATATGAGCTCTCTTAGCTGGGATAAATGTTTTCCTACCTGGGATACTTGTTCTCCTAGCTAGGATTTTTGAACTCCTAGTTCTCACTCGGTTCCGTAATAGTCTATCCCGCTTTCACTCAATTCTCACGGGCACAACATTAATTCTCACGGGCACAACATTAATTCTCTCGCGTACATCATCAATTCTCTCGCGCACGTCAATTCTCTCATGTACAACATCAATTCTCTCACGTACAGCATCAATTCTCTCACGTACATCAATTCTCTCACGTACAGCATCAGTTCTTTCGCGCACATCATCAATTCTCTCACGTACATCAATTCTCTCACGTACATCATCAATTCTCTCGCGCACATCATCAATTCTCTCACGTACATCAATTCTCTCACGTACATCATCAATTCTCCCCCGTACTGCATCAATTCTCTCGCGTACAGCATCAATTCTCTCGCGTATAGCATCAATTCTCTCGCGTACAACCTCAATTTCCTCGAGTACAACATCAATTCTCTCGCACACATCATCAATTCAGATAAATCAGGAGTGAATTCCTCAAAGGCCAGAGTTGCAATGTGCATCAATTGCGCACGAAAATTTAGCATTTCCTGACTCGGACCAAAGCAGCGTGGTATATGCCCTTTAATACCCAATGTAGTCAGCTTGATTGGTCACTGTGTTCTTCCTGGTCATTTTTGATGAACAAATATTGTGAACTTTTCTAACGAAGAGAGAAACACTTGTTTGTATGGGGTTGTGGGGGGGGGGGGGAAAGGAGGGGGGGGAGGGGGGGTTAATCAGTCTTTTCTGGCTTTTGTTTGATAGTTCGATTTGTTTGTTTAGCCGTATTTGTATCTGAGTTAGATGTTTGAATGTGTGTACTCACCTATATGTGTCTGCAGGATCGAGCATTGACTCTTGGATCCCGCCTTTCGAGCATCAGTTGTTTACAGCAATGACTCCTGTCCCATTTCCCTATCATACCTGGTTTTAAAATTATGAATAGTATTTGCTTCCACAACCTGTTCCTTGAGTGCATTCCATTTTCCCACTACTCTCACGCTAAAAGAAAACTTCCTAACATCTCTGTGACTCATCTGAGTTTCCAACTTCCATCCATGTCCCCTCGTTCTGTTACTATTCCGTGTGAACATTTCGTCTATGTCCACTCTGTCAATCCCTCTGAGTATTTTATACGTTCCTATCATGTCCCCTCTCTCCCTTCTTCTTTCTAGTGTCGTAAGGCACAGTTCCCTCATGCGCTCCTCATACCCCATCGTAGCTCTGGGACGAGTCTCGTTGCAAACCTCTGAACCTTTTCCAGTTTCATTATATGCTTCTTCAGATGGGGACTCCATGATGAGGCGGCATACTCTAAGACTGGCCTCACGTAGGCAGTGTAAAGCGCCCTAAATGCCTCCTTACTTACGTTTCTGAATGATGTTCTAACTTTTGCCAGTGTAGAGTACGCTGCTGTCGTTATCCTATTTATATGTGCCTCAGGAGATAGATTAGGTGTTACGTCCACACCCAGGTCTCTTTCGCGCGTCGTCACAGGTAGGCTGTTCCCCTTCATTGTGTACTGACCCTTTGGTCTCCTATCTCCTAGTCCCATTTCCATAACTTTACATTTGCTCGTGTTGAATTCGTTGTGTGTGTGTGTGTGTGTCTGTCTGTCTGTCTGTCTGTCTGTCTGTCTGTCTCTCTCTCTCTCTCTCTCTCTCTCTCTCTCTCTCTCTCTCTCTCTCTCTCTCTCTCTCTCTCTTCAGTATATATCACATATATCAATATGTATCCCGTGTCACTGCAGCATGTGTCAGCATGCATCACTAGAGAGACATCGGTTATCAACACGTGATTGCGAAGGACTTGGAAGGTCAGGAGTGGATGTGAATGGAGGGATGGGTGGCGGAGAACCCGAGGGAGGGGTTCAACCAGCACATAATACAGCGAATAATGGATGATTTACTTGATATCCATATAACCAACTCTGAGGACAGCACACTCCTAGGAGCTCCTCTTGGAGGGAACGCCGTCGACGAGGTCTTGGGTAAGACGATTGCTGACCTGAAGAGGATGGATGAGAGGACTGAAGACATCGACGTTCATGATGCACTTTACCTCATCACCAGATGCTTGTTCCTCCCCAGGCTGACCTATTTTCTTAGATGTTCGCCATCGTTCAATAATAATAAATTAAAAGAGTACGACAGCCTGCTGAAATCAATGCTAGAAAAAGCCCTCAACCTTTCTCTCAGCGACTCACACTGGAAACAGGCTTCCATTCCTGTCAAACTCGGGGGCCTTGGCGTTCGCACAGCAACACAAATTGCTGTACCAGCGTTCCTATCCTCTTCAGTGGCATGCAGCATCTGACAACCTGGTGAAGGAAATCCTTCCCGATTATCTAAGTCAATATGCAGGGGCACAAGATACCAGCTTTACAGACTGCACCACCAAATGGATCTCTTGCAGGACCAGCACCCCAACCACCAAATTCTGAAGCTCAAAAGCAATCCAGCTGGAATTGCCCCATTGTACACCAAGCAACTGCGACATGCCTAAGAGCTGCAGCACCACCACATGACACTGCCCGACTGAGAGATGTAGCAGCTCCCCATGCAGGTGACTTCCTATTAGCAACCCCAATGTCAGCAACAGGCACCCGTCTCACACCGCAAGCCCTCCGATTTGTTGAGGCTCTACGCCAATCCACACCGAGTATAGGTGTATTTGCGGCGAGGTAGTGTCCGACAGGTACGGACGGCATGACCTTCTCTGCCAAAGCACAGGAGGATGGCATGCAAGGCACAGAGAAGTAAATAACATTATTAAGTGGAGCCTCATCCCTGCCAGTTGTCCAGCAGAGAGAGGACCTCGTTACCTAATGCCCCGCAACTCTGACGAGCCTGTCGATCGCCCAGACGGGATCACGGTGAACCCCTGGAAGAATGGTAGACAGTTGGTGTGGGACTACACTTGTGTTTCAACTTTAGCCAACACCTACGTTGACTTCAGTGCTGCACAGGCAGGAGGTGCTGCCAATCACCAGGAAGCAGCCAAGTCTCGTAAATACAGATCTTGGTCACTACTACAATTTTGTCCACATTGTCTAAGAGACACTTGGTGCCTGGGCAAAAGTGCTGCTAGTTTTTTGAAGGAGCTGGGTTCTAAGCTAATTGAAATATACCTAGAGACCCTAGAGACGTCAGTTTTCTCTTTCGGCGCCTTAGTGTGGCGATCTAGAGAGGAAATGCTCACTGCATCCATGGTTCCTGCCCACCATCTGGTAGGTAGACAGGTAGCCTTGTACCCTGCATGCAACCAATGTTGTAACCCTCATGAGACTGATGGATGCCTACTAACCTTTTTTGTGTAATAACGTTTTAAATAAATAAAATGACAAAATACAAAAATATACGGGGTGGTAGGAGAAGACAATATGTGGGTGTACGTAGGTGCCCCACGGGGCTCCCCCCTGATGCTGCATGTCGTCTTCTTCTAGGTCGAGGGTCCCTATCTTATTAGAAAAAAGTATGTATATAACATATAATTTCAATTTCTGTTCAAAGCGTGTATACTTTTGTCTGAATGTTTGTTTAAAAGCAGGAAATTGTTTAAATAAAAAAAACAGATGCCATAAAAAATATTGTAACGCATTTGCATGATTGAAATGTGTTTATTAAAAACTATAAAATGATAAAACAACTAGATTGTCCATAACAAAAATATCTTTATTAATCAACTATGTGTATAACTTTGATTGCAAAATTTTTTACCATAAATATTATTACAATTCACAATGCTGATTTCATGTGACTTCCACTGTTAACATTTTATGGAACATATAAAGAAAAAAATAATTTTAGTTGATTTTTAAGTTCTGATAATAGTAGTTTATTCTCTACTAACTGTACCCGGCCACGCATTGCTGTGGCTCAACAGTGCATGTGAATTGCTGAGCCACAACAACCATCCCCATGTCCCACAGTCCTCCCCTCCATTCCCCCTCCCCCGTCCCTTAGTCCTCCCCACCATCCCCCACTCCAACATCCCCTCGTCCTCCTAACCATTCCCCACTCCAACGTCCCCTCGTCTTCCCAACCATCTCTCATTCCCCCGTCCCTTAGTCCTCCCTGCCTTTGTTCCCTATCCCCGTCCCCTCGTCCTACCCACCATCGCCCACACCCCTGTCCCTCGTCCTCCTCACCATTCTCCATTCCCCTGTCCTCTTGTCCCCACCATTCCCGACTCCCTCGTCCGATGCATTCCCAAATGATCTGATGTTCCCATCAGAAAATTTGGAATATAAAATGATCTGATGTTCCCATCAGAAAATTTGGAATATAAATGATCTGATGTTCCCATTACTGAAATATAACAAAAACAGTTTATAAAACGAAATGAAAAAAAATATCTAAAATATAAACTATACTCACGAAATGAACGGTATGGTAAACAACACAGCTCGATTGCAATGCAAAGTCACACAAAATAATTACATTAAAATTACAATAAATTGAAATCTATGAAAATTCAATTTATCAATGAAAATGGAAATATTGAAATGGAATCGTAACATATATAGTATAGCGTGTGTGTTGCTATTGTGTGTAACAGATGGCGCTGTTTAAAAATAAAACATGTTTTTACCTGTCACAGGTGTGGCATTTATATAGTAGGTATATAAAAACACGCGCCAATTCGAATGCAACGTTGTGTCAAAAATTCGAAGCAATCGGTAAAGAGGTTTCGAAGGTTTCCCTTCACATGAAAAATGCATGGAAAACACAGTTTTAAAAAAATGTTTTTTTTTTCCCGTCACAGACGTGACATTTATATAGTATGTATATAAAAACACGCTGGTATGCGAATGGAACGTTGTGTGAAAATTTCAAAGCAATCTGTGAACAATTTTCGGAAATTAGCGATTTTGAACAAACGAACATTTCCATTTTTATTCATATTGATTGAATTAAACGTTTATGTGCACTTTACAAAAATATTTACACAGTATATTTTATATTTGTGTGTGAGTACGATTAACTAAGTGTAGTTATTGAATTAGAGCTACGCTCGTGGTGTCCCGTCTTCCCAGTACTCTTTGTCGAATGACGCTCCGCAACTAATGAACGGGCTTGGCCTCCACCACTTTCACCTTGAACTTTTTCCTACCATCTACCACTCTGCAATAACTAAAAAACATTTAATATTTTTCCGCACCTTTGTATCCTTATCATAGATCAATGACCTCTTGTTCTTGATGTTCCAGGTTTCAAGAATTCCTCTTTGCTTAGGAGCCGGTAGGCCGAGCGGACAGCACGCGGGACTTGTGATCCTGTGGTGCTGGGTTCGATCCCAGGCGCCGGCGAGAAACAATGGGCAGAGTTTCTTTCATCCTATGCCCCTGTTACCTAGCAGTAAAATAGGTACCTGGGTGTTAGTCAGCTGTCACGGGCTGCTTCCTGGGGGTGGAGGCCTGGTCGAGGACCGGGCCGCGGGGACACTAAAAAAAAGCCCCAAATCATCTCAAGATAACCTCAAGATATTGATAGTTTTATCGATTCCTGTTACTCTTTCCCAGGAATTGATCATATCGCCTCTTTCTCGTCTGTTTTTAGCTTTGGCATATTTTACACCTCAAGTCTCTCCTCGTATCTCTTGTTTTTCGGTTCAAAATGCCATTTCGTGGCATGTCTTTGAATCTTTTCAAGTTTACTGATGTGCTTCTTGAAATAAGGGCACCATACAACCGCTACCTATTAAAATTTTGGTTTTACAAATTTCGTGAAGAGTTTTTTTTTCAAATATCTATCCATACATTTATTTAAAAGCGATTCTGAAGTTGGAAAGCGCAGCATATGCTCCTTGCACAATGTCTTTTGTGTGTGTGTGTGTGTGTACTCACCTAGTTGTACTCATCTTGTTGTGCTTGCTGGGGTTGGGCTTCGGCTCTTTGATCCCGCCTCTCAACTGTCAAACAGCTGGTGTACAGGTCCTGAACCTATTGGGCTCTATCATATCTACACTTGAAACTGTGTATGGAGTCAGCCTCCACCACATCACTTCCTAATGCATTCTATCTGTTAACTACTCTGACACTGATTTTTTTTCTAATGTCTCTGTCGCTCATTTGGGAACTAAGTTTCCACCTGTGTCCCCTTGTTCGTGTCCCACCCGTGTTAAAGAATTTGTCTTTGTCCACCCTGTCAATTCCCCTGATAATTTTGTAGGTGGTTATCATGTCTCCCCTTACTCTTCTGTTTTCCAGGGACGTGAAAATCAGCTCCTTTAGCCTTTCCTCGTAACTCATACATCTCAGTTCCGGGACGAGTCTGGAGGCATACCACTAAATCTTCTCGAACTTTGTCTTATGTTCAACTAGGTATGGACTCCAGGCTGGAGCTGCATATTCCAAGATTGGTCTGACATATATGGAATACAGGATCCTGAACGATTCCTTACGTTTCTAAAGACAGTTCTTATGAGGCTAACCTAGCATATGCCGCTGATGATATCCTTTTGATGTGGGCCTCTGGGAATAGGTTCAGTGTGATATCAACCCCCAGATCTTTCTCTCTATTCGACTCTTGCAGGATTTCACCTCCCAGATGGTACCTTGTGTTCAGCGGTATGCGGCTGACGTTATTCTATTTATATGAGCCTCTGGAGTTAGGTTTTGGTGTTATGTCCACTCTCAGGTCTTTTTCTCTGAACGTTATAGGGAGGTAGTTTCCCTTCATCGTTTATTGGTCTTTCGGTCTCCTGGCTCCTGTCCCCATTTCCTTCGCCTTGCACTTGTTAGTGTTGAACTCTAGCAGCCGTTTATCGGACCATCTCTGCAACCTGTTCAGGTCATCCTGGAGAATCTTACAATCCTCAGCCGTCTCAACCCTCCACATTAGTTTTGCATCACCTGCAAACATCGACATGAAAGACTCAACTCCTTTTATGTTGTGTGTGTGTGTGTGTGTGTGTGTGTGTGTGTGTGTGTGTGTGTGTGTGTGTGTGTGATTATTAAACAGGTGAGTACATACACGCACACGATAACTCCATAACTTCTTAGTCCCTCTAGCCAACAGCCTCAACAGCTTTTAAGTGTTCCAGCTTGTTTTTCAAGTCTGATTATTCTGTACTGAACAGAGCAACACCTTTCATTAACAACACAGAACCACAAATCCCCACTACTAACAGCACCGATCCCCAACCTGCCCACAAACGGCACAGAGCCACAACTCCCACCAAGAATGAGAGCACGAAGGAGGCGATATAGAAGGATGAAAAAAGAGCAGGCAGATGAAGATGAAAAGGCATATAAACCTAAGGAAGAGGGTAATGCAAATGGAACAGGAAGAACAGGGGGAAAAGGGGGGACGGAGGAGAATAAGCATGGTTGTTGAGGAATAAGGAACTGAACAGGCAATGAAGGGAGACGTAAGCTGAGCGTATATGAACAGGAAGCGAGAGCGGTAGAAGAAGAGAAGAGAGAGAGAGAGAAAGAACGGGAGAGGGGAGGTGGGGGTGATTGAGTTAGCGTAGAAAGACAAGAGGCTTTCTACGAGGAGCAAATCCTTTGTGTGGTTAAGGCTGTGAGTGGCCTCCAGTGTGTGGGAGGTGCACCACGCTCCCCCACACACCACCTGTGTCCCCAGGTGGTGGGGACACAGGTGGCCTTTCTTCTTCTTCTTCTCTGGCCTTTCCTGGTCCAGGTGGTCACAACAACCATGATAAGGTAAACAACTTTCTTAAGATACCATAATAGTTTTTTTTATTATCAAGACTGAACATTAGTTGAAACATTATTTACGGCTAAATTTTATTAGTGTAAACATTATTTACAGCTAAATTTTATTATTGTAAACATTATTTACAGGTAAATTTTTCTGGAGAGAGAAAAAAACAAAATTCTGTCTCTCGCATGCTAAAAAGGAGATCAACAGATTCCCACTCTTTTTCAGAGAGAAATTAGGTCTAATCTTCTTGCTAGGATTTACCATGCCATAAACACCCAGGATTAAGCCTGCGGTCTATCAGTTTCATCCCTGATTCTGTAGGAAAAATGACTGGTGCTGTTACGCTTTTGGCGCTCAAATAGGCATCATTACCCCACAAAATCAGTGATGATGGGATCTGTCTTTCTCTGATTCTGATTTGTCTTTCTCTGAAACACAGATCAGAGAGGTGCACCTAATGTAATTTTGTTCCAGATGACACTTGGTATTTGTTAAATAATGGACGTGATAGTGATTATGTGGAGGGAGAGAGAGACAGTCCATCTAAGCCACTTCCTCGTCCGGCCTGTTGCACGTCGTAACTTTCCTACACAGACGGACAATTTAATTTCGTCACTTTATGTGTATGTATAAAGTTCTACCTTTGCCCAGCTGTAACTATGTCCAATATCCTCATAGCTTTATCTCTCACACGTCTAGACTCCCAAACTTTCCCCTTTCTGAAACCATTCTCGGGTTGCAGCTCCTCTCGTCCATTGTTTCCTCTCACACTGCACACAGTCGAGGCTGCTGGCGACGCAGGTCCCATCCCAAAGACAAATTATGTCTCTGGTGAGAAGGAACTAGAGCAGATTGGGTCCCAAGACCAATCACAGCATTTCCTCTATCGCAGGGGATGCTGGCCTATTTACATCATTATAATGAAGACAAATATGCCTGCAACAACCCAAATAATCGACAGACGCAACGACTAAAGATCAGACAAAGCCGAAACATTATATATCAAACACTTTCATCCAACTGTCAAGATGTTGTTGTTGTTGTTTAAGATTCGCTACCTGGAACAAAAAGTTCCAGGCAGCACGGGCTATGGTGAGCCCCTTGTCCTGAAGTACACTTTGTCCTCGTTAAGACCAAGAGAGACCCTGCACCCACTGCCGCAGTAGACACCAACTGTGTAACACCTTACTTCACCTCGTCACAATCTCTATGTATCAGCGTATTCCTTTACATTTTTAATTGTCGAAAACCGAAAAATTTTCTTGGATCAAAATCGCAATAATTTTGTAGTACAGAAATGTTCTTTAGAAATTTGGAATCTGTATAAAGACGGCACAGAGAGGGAGGGTGGGAGAAAGTTTATGAATGAGAGGCAGAGTGAGGGAATGAATAAGAAATTGAGGGAATTTTATATTAAATGATGAAATGAATGAGAAATGAGGACAGGAGGGGATGAAAGATAGAGATTGAAAGATAAATGAATTGTGGGAATGAAAGAAGGAAGTAGAGAGTGTAGGGAGATGGAAGGTGAGGTAGAGAGCACGAGAGATGGGGGTATAGAGGCTCTCTGGATATACAGATGTGAACACCGAGACGGCTGCAGCATCCAGCTGTGAAGGACGGTAATACTCTCTCTCTCACTTCCGTCTCAAGAATATTCCCAGGTCCAGAGGAAAATGAACGCCTTAAGGACACTCCCGAAGACTAAACAAACTAGAACACCTTCAGAAAACCCGGAATAGAAGGGGAAATTGAGAGCTAAAAAGACCCTTCTAATACTACATAACGTGTAGGAAACATGTTTTTCCCTTCTTTTTTTCCTTTCTTTTCGTCAAGCCTAGTTGACGGAGGCTTAACACGAGGTTCCAGTCTCTCTCTCTCTCTCTCTCTCTCTCTCTC
>WNGS01160430.1:30178111-30193080 GCA_020271785.1 Procambarus virginalis
CAGAGGACACACCACTGATATCCAACAGAGACTTTCAATCTCTCCTGGGATATCACTAGAGTCTGGAGGCAGTAGGTGATCCACATGCCAGTCATATAAATAACAAACCCTAGTAGAGGTGGAAATAAAATTTCATTCACATACACCACATTCACTTGTGAATGTTCCTGGTTCATTCCTGGTTATTCATTCGTTAACTCACCACCCTTCACCACAGTCTTGGTGAAGTTTGTTTTAACTTTTTCTGGTATGTCAAGAGGAGTACAAGCCGGATCACGATACATTTTGTTCGCTATCATCCCGATTGTTTCATCCACAGGTGCGCTGGTAAACAGTGATTCTACATCCAACAAGGCTCTTATCCCTGTGGCCCATGTTCCTCGCAGTAATCAACAAATTCCTTTGGAGACTTCAGGCTGAAAGCACAAGGTACATAAGGAGTCAGCAAACCGTTGCGTCGCTTAGCCAGTCTGTATGTGGTGGGTATCTGGCTGATGATTGGCCGAAGTGGGTTTCCAGGCTTGCGGGTCTTGATGTTTCCATACGCATACCCAGGTTTGTATTTCCCATTAACCTTTAGCAGGTGGAGTCCAAATTTCTTCGCGTTCACAGTTTTGATCAATCTGTTTATCTTTGTTTTCAATTCGGCTATAGTGTAAATCTCTTTGAAATTTAGTTTGGTCAGAGAGTATGAGGTTCATTTTCGCCAGATATTCGTCTTTTTTAAGATTAACGTATATTGGCGACTTGTCACCTCTCCTGACGACTGTCTCCCTGTTCTCGGGAAGGCTCTTACCTGCCGCTTTGAGCTCGGGGACAGTATGGTGCTTCTGTAGTTGCCGCGAATCTTTCCTCCTTCTGCAATAAGCTCTGCTTGCACGGTGTCTTTAGTGGTAAGAGCTAAGAGCCTTTGCGAGAACAAGGAGATCGTCAGGAGAGGTGACAAGTCGCCAATATACGTTATTGGCGACTTGTCATTTGAAATATAGAAGTTTGCAACATAAATGCTCTGTAAGATATGGCCAATTGTCTATTGCTTTGTTTGTTCATTTGTCAGAAAATGCTCACCAAATTGATTGGGAGATGGCTTCTTCAATAACGAATTGTAAAAATCACTTATAACAGGAACATAATTGAATCTGCTTTAATACAGATTACAAAAGAATGTAATTTGAACATTAACAGTGGTTTATATAACTTAGATCCAATTTTGGTAGATCAATTGATGGGCGATTTTGAGTAGGATCATTGATATACATTTGTCTCACTAATTCATTGTAAATATTTACTATCTTATGCTATTGTTATCCATGTGTGGTCTGTGCGTGGGGGTATAAATAGGAGCTGCCTCGCATGGGCCAATAGCCTTCTGCAGTTCTTATGCGTCTCTTATTTGTATCAACTTAATTCCCATTCATTTTTCACTGCACCTCACCTCACTTCACCTCTCTCTCCTACCTATATATATGTCCAATACTTGACTTGTAAATCATTCCTTCTGAAGACGTATTAATATACGAAAGTACTTAAGGAAATTCCTGTTTCAATTCTTCCTCTGTGGTCTGACAGTCACATATTTCATCACGTGTTAATTTCGTGATTTAACACATATTTATATTTATAATTATATTTATAATTATTGCATATAGTCCTGGGAACCATTCAGGCCTGTTCGCATTTATATTTATATATATCATACATATAGAAGGGGTACATTCGCATTCGCGTCTGTTTATACGATTTACCCCTCTATCTTTCTCTCTCTCTCTCTCTCTCTCTCTCTCTCTCTCTCTCTCTCTCTCTCTCTCTCTCTCTCTCTCTCTCCTCTCTTCTCTCTCTCTCTTTCTCTCTCTCTCTCTTTCTCTCTCTCAGATTTTCTACTCTATCTGCTCTTTTTTTACATCTTTTTCTCACTTTATCTTTGTCTGTCTTTCTTTACCTGCCTTTATGTCTGTCGGCCTGTTTCTCTGTCTCGCTCTCTCATATATGACCCCGAGGGAGTGAGATTCCCTCCGTGGGGGTCAATCACTACAGGGGCGCCCACTTGCAGTAGATGACCCATTGCATTTGGCCTCATATAGCGGCAAGCGGCCGCTACGTGAGGTCACTTCCATATTTAAGCTAATTACTGGCAAAGTGATAACTTTGCCAGTAATTAGCTTAAATAACCTAACTGGCACTTATTTCTGTTGTTCTGACTATGTTAGGCATGTGCTCACAGAATTCGGGGTGCAAAGCTACCATCAATGGTATTATTAAGAAAAGTGTTAATGATAAAATCAGTGTTAGGGAGAAAATCAGTAGTGTTAATGATAACAATTCAATCATCGGAGAATCGAACTCTGGCGTGGTTGTGGCACAACTCTCTCATTCGTTTTAAAAAACCTATTGCATTCCAAATCGTTATTACATTAATTAAATTTGTATAGCATTTTATACTCTGCCATTTGATGAAAGAGAGACTGTATCTTATATTAAATTCTTATACTAAATCATTTATACGCGAGGACAGCGAGGAATATTGTTTATCTTCACCGTAAGGTAGTTCCTGCGGTACTTGGGAGTTCAGTAAAGAGATGGCGCTGCTTGTCGCCAAGGAGGCACTTACACGTCTCATTATCAAGCTTGACGGAATAATGATAAAAATCAATATTAATTAAAAGTCACCCATGACCAGCCATTAAAGCCTTATGAAATAATATACTAGCCAGAATCAACATGTAACAATGGAGTCCATAACTTCGAGTTGTTCAACTCGCATTTCATTGTAGTTAAATGAATCGATTCCTAACATGTAGTTAAGGTCCAGACTGACAGCACTCGAAGTTAGTATAGTGAAATCAGTGTAAGTGAAGAGGTGACTCATGGCTTGACAGTGATCACGTATCGTAGAGTTGACAGCTGGCTCAAGTGGCAAGCCCGTATGACAGGAAATATCCATATGGTCATTGATCTTGAGAATTCGGACATTACAACTCGGTATTAAAAGCTAGAACCTAAGTGCTCGTCTGTCTTCTACTATCGACCGTCCAGCTTCGCGTGGGAACCAGCGTCTGTCTTTCACCCACCAGTGTCACCCACCTGTGTGCTGCCAGGAGCTGCTGTACTCATCCCTGTGACCGTAAGTCTTCTACTCACTCATGTGTACGTACTCACCTATGTACACGTAACAATGTCTCGTTCCCTCTCAGTTTTACGCTACGTGAGGCAAACTATGTATTAATGTTTAATAAGGAGAAAATA
Organism: Procambarus virginalis; assembly: GCA_020271785.1. Classification (NCBI taxonomy): domain Eukaryota; kingdom Metazoa; phylum Arthropoda; class Malacostraca; order Decapoda; family Cambaridae; genus Procambarus; species Procambarus virginalis. Next base: position 30,181,355 of record WNGS01160430.1, read on the forward strand.
TATATAATCATATATGCATATAAAGGTTATTTATGAAGATTTCAATGTCTACATATAACAAAGGTAACCTTAAATATTAGTGCATTATTCATGAGCCAATCTGAAGAAATTTTATAGTCACCTAGTTGCACCCATTGAAGTTTCTCATTCCCGTGTTGCACTTTATTTCACTTGTTTAAGTGAATAATGTTCCTTTAGGATAAAAACTTTTAATTCAATAGAGCAACATAGTTAATGGTGAACTGAGGTAGCCAGTGGTCTCAGAGACCTTGGTCGACCCCCACCTCGATGGTAACTGAGGTAGTCAGTGGTCTCAGAGACCCTGGTCGACCCCACCTCGATGGTAACTGAGTAGTTGTCAGTGGTCTCAGAGACCCTGGTCGACCCCCACCTCGATGGTAACTGAGGTAGTCAGTGGTCTCGGAGACCCTGGTCGACCCCCACCTCGATGGTAACTGAGGTAGTCAGTGGTCTCAGAGACCCTGATCGACCCCCACCTCGATGGTAACTGAGGTAGTCAGTGGTCTCAGAGACCCTGGTCGATCCCCACCTCGACGGTAACTGAGGTAGTCAGTGGTCTCGGAGACCCTGGTCGACCCCCACCTCGATGGTAACTGAGTAGTTGTCAGTGGTCTCAGAGACCTTGGTCGACCCCCACCTCGATGGTAACTGAGGTAGTCAGTGGTCTCAGAGACCCTGGTCGACCCCCACCTCGACGGTAACTGAGGTAGTCAGTGGTCTCGGAGACCCTGGTCGACCCCCACCTCGATGGTAACTGAGTAGTTGTCAGTGGTCTCAGAGACCCTGGTCGACCCCCACCTCGATGGTAACTGAGGTAGTCAGTGGTCTCGGAGACCCTGGTCGACCCCCACCTCGATGGTAACTGAGGTAGTCAGTGGTCTCAGAGACCCTGGTCGACCCCACCTCGACGGTAACTCAGAAGTTGTCAGTGGTCTCAGAGACCGTGGTCGACCCAGACGGCAACTTTGGAAAAGTCGTTCATTATCAAAGTTTTTATCGGCGACAGAAACTCTGAACCTTAAATTGGACTAATTGAGTTCGGTGCAAAGACTGACGAGTAAATAGAACGTAACTAAGTTTAATAAAGCTTGTATGCACCTTAAAATGAGGTTCAGAATGTTTTATCTGTTCGATTTGGTTGAATATGCTGAGAGAAATGGCTTTATATTTAATTTCCTTTTTAATTGGATATATTGTATAACGCTTTACGTTGTTATATTCAGAGAACGGGGCCGAATTATTTTAAACAAGCGCGAACAAGTGACTGAAGCACTTATCGAGAAAAATTTCTAATGTAATTACTAAATCAAAACAATTATCGCTAAGGGGAATGAGCAAGGAACTGAAATCCAATATTGCAAATACCATTACTAGGGTTAAACGAGGACTGAATTAGGTACGGTGATGAGACGAGAATTTCGCCCATTGCCAGTTTGTGATAATTGGCCCTATTCGCATATACGGTGAGACAGATACAGTCGTATGGGGCAATAGATACTGACCATCAGTGTTGTTTGCGGTATCTGTATATACTGTATATATATATATATATATATATATATATATATATATATATATATATATATATATATATACAGTATATATATACACAATGTGTGTGTGTGTGTGTGTGTTAAGAGATGGAGGAGACTCTAGTGTTCTTTCCTGGTGTACTGCTATAGGTAAAGAGAGAGTGGACTAATAAAGTTATTAATAATAAAGGGGGACGCCATGCTTCCTGTGATTTCAGTATAAATCCAAATTGACGTAAAATATGGATCTTATATATTACAAAGTAAGAGTATGTGATCTTTTCAAATATTGTTGATTATCTTTGAAACGTTAATAATGTTTTATAATTATTTTTTGCAAATGAACCACATACTATATTTTGTGTACTGGAGTTAATTTGTTTGTATATCATGGAAATTTTAAGAATAAATAGATTTGCTGCAGAGCAAAGCAGTGTCTGGTGCGAGAACTTTAGCAGTTTGTATATATCTTGACTAGTATTACATTTATTTATTTATATACACGAAAGTACATTGGGTTTGTGAGAATACATAGCATAGTATTTACAATCTTGTAAAGCCACTAGTACGCGCAGCGTTTCGGGCAGGTCCTTAATCTAACAGATAATTTTAAGTAGGTAAATTCTAGCAGAATTAATAAAATGATAACAAATACATTGCAAGAAAAAAAATGAGATGAGAGTACATTAGTGTTACTAGCTTGATGAATGGATTGGAAATATCAGGACAAAGTGCCAAGCCATTACGACTATATAGCACTTGGAAGGGTAAGTACAAGGATTTCGGATGGGACGGGGGGAAAGGAATGGTGCCCAACCACTTGGACGGTCCGGGATTGAACACCGACGTGCATGAAGCGAGACCGTCGCTCTACCGTTCAGCCCAAGTGGTTGGGCACCAGCTTGAGGAGTGCAACATCACACATACAGACATCTACATAAATAAGATACAATCAACATGACACATGGGGAGTTACACGAGACTCGCTCTACAGTGTGCAGCCTCGGCACGGAACTCTCACCTGAAACGTAAAACAGACGTGAAAAGGTAAAAATATTAAAAACATAGGCTTGATCTTGATCCCAAGAAGATTGAGTTACGAGCTCGGAGGAGAGAAGGAACATGATAACGACATACACGATCCAAAGAGGAATTAGTAAGGTAGACACAAAAATAATATTTAAAATGAGAAACGGCAGAATTAGAGGGCATCGGTGAAAAATAGAGCCACATTAATTTTTTAATTTAAGGTTTTATGTATAACACATTGGTAACGTCTCCCCCATCGTCATGTTGCTACCTGGCCCTCAAGGACGGTCCCGCTTGTGCAGTGTTTCCAAGTCCCTGACCCACACCAAGTCCCTGACCCCACACCAAGTCCCTGACCCAGCACCAAGTCCCTGACCACACCAAGTCCCTGACCCCACACCAAGTCCCTGACCCAGCACCAAGTCCCTGACCACACCAAGTCCCTGACCCCACACCAAGTCCCTGACCCCACACCAAGTCCCTGACCCAGCACCAAGTCCCTGACCACACCAAGTCCCTGACCCAGCACCAAGTCCCTGACCCAGCACCAAGTCCCTGACCCAGCACCGAGTCCCTGACCCACACCGAGTCCCTCACCCCACACCAAGTCCCTGACCCAACACCAAGTCCCTGACCACACCAAGTCCCTGACCCAGCACCAAGTCCCTGACCCCTCACCAAGTCCCTGACCCCTCACCAAGTCCCTGACCAAGCACCAAGTCCCTGACCCAGCACCAAGTCCCTGACCCAACACCAAGTCCCTGACCCCACACCAAGTCCCTGACCCACACCTGGTGAAGGTTTATACTTCCTCTAATGTTTTAAAAAAGTCTTTTCCTTGAACATTTTTCCTCCCGCTCTCCATTGTTCTGTTCACAAATGGGTCCAAGTCTGCCAACGGTGTTGCCTACTCCGTTGTTCTTCCCGAGCGCTCCTGTGTGTACCGGCGGCCCCTGGAGACTAGCCTCTTCATGGCGGAACTTTATGCGATTTTGCCCGGTCTTCCTCAGCTGGTTTCTCTGCGTCGATGTTTCCTTTGTCATTGTGGTTGACTCTAGCTGTGTCCTCATGGTGCTGGAGTCTCTTTTTTTGTTTAACCCTTTGCATCACGTGTTGGTCGAAATCCTGTACTAGTTGCTTCTTTGGCAGATATAAAAAAATAGAGTAGAATTTTGGAGTTGTCTCATATGAACTTGCGGACACCGCCGCTAAGGAGGTTTTTCGTGCTTGCAACATTTTCCGGAAAGGAAATCCGTATTCAGGTTTCTACCACAAGTATTCATTGTGCAATTCACGATCGTTGGCGGGGCCGTTGGTCTGGCATTGCAGTTATTAAACTGCATGCTCTTAAAAGTGACGTTTTTCCTTTGGCCTTCCTTCTACCAACGTAATAGATGATGGGAAACGGCTTTGACTAGGTTGCGTATCAGGCATGCAAGTTTTAACCCATTGTCACTTAATGAAACGACTTCCTGCTGTTTTTTTGTCCTCACTGCATTGTCCCACTTACAGTCCTACAACTCCTCGAAGAATGTTTAGATTTTCGGAATGGTCGTATGTTTTGTTTTGCCCTCGAGGCCACCTGTCCCTGGACAGAAACCTTGGTGAACCCGCTACCTTTGATATCACTCGCCTTATATGCTTTTGTTCTCGTATTGGCGTCCTCGGTGATATTTAACACCTTTTAAATATGGGGAACACCGATGGTGCTATATAGGCTTCACGTCTTGGCGCCATCTTTTGATAATTACTTTTTCTGTGTAAGGTTGTAAACAAGTTGCTTCTGTTAAATGAAGTGGCTGTAGGTAATACATTATACAATTTTAAATAAAAGTATGGTGAGAAAATCGAAGCTTAGAGTTTTTCTCTCGACTAGTAATCGCTGGAAAGGCAGGGTTTGGGAGCCAACAATAGGCCCCGCAAGTACGTCTAGGTAAATACATTAGATGACTACCAGTCGGTGGCAAGTGATGGAACGAGAGAGCCAGAGTGCGGGTCCGTCCTGCAGGCAGCTGTGACGACACCCTCCGACGCTCCCCTGGGAGAGAGGTAAGAAGGGAGGAGGAGGTGAAGGTGGAAGTAGTAGCAGCGATGAAGGAATAGAAGGATGGCGGACACACTTGATGGAAATCAACTGCAAGACAGCAGACATGCAGCAGAAGGAGGTGGCGCACGGCGACCACGAGAAGGAGGAGGAGGAAGAGGAGGAGGAGGAGCAGCAGGAGGAGGAGGAGGAGATGGCAAGAGTGTCTCATTAACTCTTTTTTTTTCCTGGAGACTAATTAAAGGGAGACCTAAAAGGATAAAACAAAAGTTTCCGTCTTTGTTAATTGCAATCATATTTAGGGGAGAGAATGTTTAAGTTTGTACTTGCGCTCTCGCTCTCTCTCTCTCTCTCGCTCTCTCTCTCTCTCTTCTCTCTCTCTGACAATAAGAGCCTTGAAGTATGCTTATTTTTCATTAGCTAAAGTGCTACTGTAGACAAATTCTTAGACTTAACCTTGTAAGGAAAATCAACAACGCTTCTTTTAAAAGTTGCTGCAACATTCAATTCCTGGCATAAAAGCTGGGCTGCAAGCTAAGGCAAGCTGCACACGAGGTGTGTGACGGTGTCACTTGACTGAATAAATAGACCAGCGTCCTGCATCACAGACATAAACCAGTTAACCTCTTTGGTTGCATAATCCCTCAATGAATCAGATAGCAAGATGTTAAGTAAGGAGTTTAGCTACTCGCCATCAGAATGCGCTCTATCAGCTGCCATCAGCGAATAAAGAGAATAGAGTTCATAGAGTTCAATAGTTACTGAATGCCTACTTGACCTTGGTCAATCATTTTCCCTTGGTTCCTGAATGTCGCTTAAGCTGTTAACTTAGTAGGGTGGTCGATCCTTGAGCTAAGGCTTGTAACTCCTTGAGCTAAGCCTTGTAACGAGGCTCAGGAGCTGTGTTGTTGTTGTTAAAGATTCGCTACCTGGAACAAGAAGTTCCAAGTAGCACGGCTATGGTGAGCCCGTAAGCTCAGGAGCTGCCTCGCATGGGCCAATAGGCGTTTTGCAGTTACCTTTATTCTTATGTTCTTAACTGCTTGCAGGTGGAGAAGGCAGTCATCCTGCAACCTTGGACACACCAACATTACCTTCTCTATATTTTCGCTGTAGAGGCAAAATATTATATAATTTAGGAATGCATTAATCTCGGGAAGAAAACCCACGAGGGCGGAATATATCAGGACGTGCTAAAAATGATTTGAAATTCAACTTGTCGCCCCTCCGTCCCCTTGCCCCTGGCCTCCTAGCCGTCCCTGGCATCCCTTTCCACCCTCCCCTAGCCGTCCCTCAGTCACCCGACAAACTCCCCATCTCCTAGCCACCCATCCTCTTACCCCCTCTCCCTCCTCCCCCCCCCCACACTTCGTCCTCGGGCCTCAGTAAAGTTCTGAATTGTCTTTAATTTGCACTTTAATAAACGGTAATAATATGCTCCCAAAATATTAATATTTGTGCGGCTGTGAGGAGAGATTTTTTTAACTTTTCATTTTGCGGATTTGTGGAAAGAGATTTTTTTCAGCTGTAGAGCAGAGCTTGTCACTACTGTGTCGAATGCTCCCCCCCCCCCAACGTCAACATGGTACAGAGTTTACAATAGAGGAGCCGAAGTTCAACCACCGCAATCACAACCAGGTGAGGACAGTTGAACACCGGGGTCCTATCATAATTTCCCCATGAACAAATGAACACTCTCGCGTGTGACAGCTGTAGACACAAGAGCACAGATCAACACCAAGTTTACACCCCACTGTAAACTGGTGTTGTACAGCAACTGGACACTCGCTATATTTTGTGTGTTGTGTGTGTTGCTAATATGCTATAGTTACATATAGTTGCACTAGCCCCGCACCCCCTCTCTCCCACCCACTCTTCAAAGACCTCCCTCACACACCGACCTAATTATTATATATCTGAATATTTATTCATGCGTAAATACTGTCTGCGGGAGGCCTGATCATCCACATGAAGCAGCTCCACATTTCTGCCTTATATTTATACCTATTATTTTTATGCGACCAAATTCATAAATATCTCGCTTATGCTTGAAACACCTGTCGTGTTGGGTGAGTGTGTGTGCCGCCGTGTTGGGTGAGTGTGTGTACCGTCGTGTTGGGTGAGTGTGTGTACCGCCGTGTTGGGTGAGTGTGTGTGCCGTCCTGTTGGGTGAGTGTGTGTACCGTCGTGTTGGGTGAGTGTGTGTACCGTCGTGTTGGGTGAGTGTGTGTACCGTCGTGTTGGGTGAGTGTGTGTACCGTCGTGTTGGGTGAGTGTGTGTACCGTCGTGTTGGGTGAGTGTGTGTACCGTGGTGTTGGGTGAGTGTGTGTACCGTCGTGTTGGGTGAGTGTGTGTACCGTCGTGTTGGGTGAGTGTGTGTACCGTCGTGTTGGGTGAGTGTGTGTACCGTGGTGTTGGGTGAGTGTGTGTACCGTGGTGTTGGGTGAGTGTGTGTACCGTGGTGTTGGGTGAGTGTGTGTACCGTGGTGTTGGGTGAGTGTGTGTACCGTGGTGTTGGGTGAGTGTGTGTACCGTGGTGTTGGGTGAGTGTGTGTACCGTGGTGTCGGATGAGTGTGTGTACCGTGTTGGGTGAGTGTGTGTACCGTGGTGTTGGGTGAGTGTGTGTACCGCCGTGTTGGGTGAGTGTGTGTACCGTCCTGTTGGGTGAGTGTGTGTACCGTCCTGTTGGGTGAGTGTGTGTACCGTCGTGTTGGGTGAGTGTGTGTACCGTCCTGTTGGGTGAGTGTGTGTACCGTCCTGTTGGGTGAGTGTGTGTACCGTCCTGTTGGGTGAGTGTGTGTACCGTCCTGTTGGGTGAGTGTGTGTACCGTCGTGTCGGGTGAGTGTGTGTACCGTCGTGTTGGGTGAGTGTGTGTACCGTCCTGTTGGGTGAGTGTGTGTACCGTCCTGTTGGGTGAGTGTGTGTACCGTGGTGTTGGGTGAGTGTGTGTACCGTGGTGTTGGGTGAGTGTGTGTACCGTCCTGTTGGGTGAGTGTGTGTACCGTCGTGTTGGGTGAGTGTGTGTACCGTCCTGTTGGGTGAGTGTGTGTACCGTCGTGTTGGGTGAGTGTGTGTACCGTCCTGTTGGGTGTGTGTGTGTACCGTCGTGTTGGGTGAGTGTGTGTACCGTCCTGTTGGGTGAGTGTGTGTACCGTCGTGTTGGGTGAGTGTGTGTACCGTCCTGTTGGGTGAGTGTGTGTACCGTCCTGTTGGGTGAGTGTGTGTACCGTCCTGTTGGGTGAGTGTGTGTACCGTCCTGTTGGGTGAGTGTGTGTACCGTCGTGTTGGGTGAGTGTGTGTACCGTCCTGTTGGGTGAGTGTGTGTACCGTCCTGTTGGGTGAGTGTGTGTACCGTCGTGCTGGGTGAGTCTGTGTACCGTCTTCCAGACACGCGTGAGATACCGTAAACAATTCACGCTTTACAAGACAGCTTGAAGTTGGCTTCAGAAAGCGGTCTTTCTGAAGTCTATCCTAGTTCAAGCAGGGCAGACAGACGTCCCATGAGACCGGCTCCTTCGTATCTCTAAGTGCACGAACGTGAATATTCTTCCCACCGTGTATACCGTAGACTCCACATACTCCTTCACCTCGTGTATACCGTAGACTCCACATACTCCTCCACCCCGTGTATACCGTAGACTCCACATACTCCTTCACCTCGTGTATACCGTAGACTCCACATACTCCTCCACCCCGTATATTCCGTAGAGGGTTTTGGGTCGCCAGCGTGCAGGCACCCAGTGACAACACTGTTTACCTACTGTAGCCATGTGTTAGCACTACACACGAGGGTGTTGTGAAGGACTGTGTGCGCAAGTCTCCCAATATTGTGTCTTACTGGTCTAGGTGTGTAAGTTAATTTTCCTCGTCTCGCTCCTTACCCTACTGCAGAGAGAGGTATTTTTGCCCCCTTCCCCAAGTGAAAAGAAACATAAGAAATATTGAGAAAATTCGTGTTAGAATTATTAATCTTACTTTTTCGGTCATATTTAACAACATATATATATATATATATATATATATATATATATATATATATATATATATATATATATATATATATATATATATATATATATATATATATGGCCGAAAGGGTTAGATTAATAATTCTAACACGAATCTTGTCAATATTTCTTACGTTCTTCTTCACTGTCGAGGGTAATTGATAAAGTAACTCTCCAAAATTCATTCTTTATTTCTAGTCTCATGCCTGAACGCGTTTCGTAATTCCTTATTACATTTTCAAAGACTTAATTTACACACAAAATACATTCATACTTAGACTCGTTTTGGGTGAGGTGATATGGCACAAACGTTTTGGGTGAGTTGAAACAGAAGACAGAACACGAAACAATGGTTATGAGAACATAAGAATGGGAGTAACTGCAGAGGACCTATTGGCCCATACTTCCTCTTGCTGCTTCCATATTGGTACGGGGTCTTGAAGTGGGTAGAATATAGTTGTGCATTAAATGGCTGTTGATTGCTGGTGTTGATACTTTTTGATGTCTAGTGCCTCGCTGATGTCGAGTCTCCTGCCATCGCTGTATTATCGATGACTTTTGTGTTGCTTGTTAAAATTTCTCTGGTGTGCCCATCTGGACTCTAGAAGGGTACCTCTTTAGTGCAGGCTAAAGTGGCACCCTTCTCTACACCCAGAGGCACCCCTGTTGGCGAGGGTGTAGCCAACAGGGGCGAGGGTGTAGCCAACAGGGCGAGGGTGTAGCCAACAGGGACGAGGGTGTAGCCAGCAGGGACGAGGGTGTAGCCAGCAGGGACGAGGGTGTAGCCAACAGGGGCGAGGGTAAAGCCAACAGGGGCGAGGGTGTAGCCAGCAGGGGAGAGGGTGTAGCCAGCAGGGACGAGGGTGTAGCCAACAGGGGCGAGGGTGTAGCCAGCACGGGAGAGGGTGTAGCCAGCAGGAGAGAGGGTGTAGCCAACAGGGGCGAGGGTGTAGCCAACAGGGGCGAGGGTGTAGCCAACAGGGCGCGAGGGTGTAGCCAGCAGGGGAGAGGGTGTAGCCAGCAGGGGCGAGGGTGTAGCCAACAGGACGAGGGTGTAGCCAACAGGGGCGAGGGTGTAGCCAACAGGGGCGAAGGTGTAGCCAGCAGGGGCGAGGGTGTAGCCAACAGGGACGAGGGTGTAGCCAACAGGGACGAGGGTGTAGCCAAGGGGCGAGGGTGTAGCCAACAGGGGCGAGGGTGTAGCCAACAGGGGCGAGGGTGTAGCCAACAGGGACGAGGGTGTAGCCAACAGGGGCGAGGGTGTAGCCAACAGGGACGAGGGTGTAGCCAGCAGGGGCGAGGGTGTAGCCAACAGGGACGAGGGTGTAGCCAGCAGGGACGAGGGTGTAGCCAACAGGGGCGAGGGTGTAGCCAGCAGGGGCGAGGGTGTAGCCAACAGGGACGAGGGTGTAGCCAACAGGGACGAGGGTGTAGCCAACAGGGACGAGGGTGTAGCCAACAGGGACGAGGGTGTAGCCAGCAGGGGCGAGGGTGTAGCCAACAGGGACGAGGGTGTAGCCAACAGGGACGAGGGTGTAGCCAACAGGGACGAGGGTGTAGCCAGCAGGGGCGAGGGTGTAGCCAACAGGGACGAGGGTGTAGCCAGCAGGGGCGAGGGTGTACCAACAGGGACGAGGGTGTAGCCAACAGGGGCGAGGGTGTTCCCAACAGGGACGAGGGTGTAGCCAGCAGGGGCGAGGGTGTACCCAACAGGGACGGGGGTGTACCCAACAGGGACGAGAGTGTAGTTCCCTGACACAGGCACCAAGCAAGACCCCCTACCTCACCTGCTGTAATTACCTTCACTGTAGTTAATTTAAATGTGATTTGTATTAACAACGCAGATTGTCTTATGGTTTGATCGGCTTTAAGCAGCTCGGAGGGGCTGAGAGAGATGACGTGGGGGGGGGAAGGGGGAGGATAGTGAGAGAGGGAGGAAGATTAGGAGGAGAAGGAGGAGGAGGAGGAGGACAAGGGGGAGGGGTGGGGTGGGGGAGGATACATTTTTGGATAAATTTAGCACACAATTTGTCATGTTAATAGTCTTGTGATAATATTTTTATTTGTGCTATTTATACTTTCAGATTATTTTTATTAATATTACTGCTCTAGTGTTTTAATCTTAATAGTATTGGTGTTTATAGCTCTACTACTACTAATGATAATATTATTATTATTATACTGGACCAATATCAACAAAGTGAACAAATCCATAAGGGCTGTGATGAGGGTTCGAAGCTATGCGAAGGATGTTCTCACACACACGCCCCTAGACCACGACATGGTAAAAAGATTGCAACCTGGAGTTCTTCTTGGAGGCAGAACTGCATGAGGGGAGGGGGGAGGAGGGAGGATTGTGTGAAAATACTGTTCCTGCTTTAGTGGAAGCCTCTGGAAACCCTCGTGTGTTCAGTAGAGCTCCAGGTTACAGTCATTTGACCATGTCGTGGTCTGATTGTCTGGGGCGTGTGCGTGGGAACACTCACGCATAGGTTCGAATCCTTATCACGGCTCCTACGATTTCTCAGTGAGACAACATTTTAATGCGTTAAATAATTTAATTTTAAGTTTAATAATTTTAATTTTTCTCACACTATCAAAAATAGTATTATTACTGCAGTTTGTGCTTTTATTAGTTATTTAATTACGTTAATCATCATAATCATTATCATCTTTAATAATACTCAATTTCTTCGTTATTATCGTGTCGTTATTTACGGCAGGGAGATTCCCCCCTCCCTCCTTTCCTTCTTCCTTCCCCTCCTTCTTCCTTCCCCTCCTTCTTCCTTCCCCTCCTTACCTCTGTCCCAGGTCCTACCCCAGCAGCTGAGAGGTGGGCCGGGCCCAGCCTCCCCACCTTACTGCTGTGGGCTCTGTGGCCGCCTTGCCTGGGGTGGAAAATCTTGTATTTTTCCATTAAAAAATCTTCCATTCTTTAAATGGAGGAACGGAAGGTGGATCCGTTAGAAATAAAACGTATAAATGATAATTAAAGCACAGCAATTTCGACGTTTTCTGTACATCGGCCTCGAGAGGTTAGGAGGGTTGCGTGGGGTTGAACTTTTGAGGTTAAGGTAAAGAGTTGCATTT
>WNGS01160430.1:30194080-30227728 GCA_020271785.1 Procambarus virginalis
GGTGGTGTCTGTGTATAGCTGAGATAGTCTTGGTAGTAAGGTTGATGTAAAGTCATTCCTGGTTACTGACTTTAATAAATAAACGATTACATGATAGAGTAGCTCCCAAGCTTGGCAGGCGTCCTGTGTGCTGTTTACCTTCTCTAGTGGCGTCCAGCCGCCGCACATAGAAAACGGATGGTACCATTTTCTGTGAACATGACATCCCTCCTTTTCTTTAAAAAGAATGAATACAGGATGTCTACCATGCTTGTAGCACAAAGCAAAGTTATTGACACAAAGTAAGTTATTAACATATCAAGAGATATTGCATACATTTAACATTAATTAAACACACAAAGAATTTAAACAATCTTTACCACAAAGGATTTCAATGTTAAAAATACATATGCAATGTTAAACAAACATGAAAGAAACTGTAATACAAAGTTACAAAATATTGAATGAGAGATCTGCATTATTCAAACAATATTAAATTTAGTTCAGCATAACAAGTAAATACTTTGCATTACATAGGAACACAATTAATCATCATATCGTGTAGGGCGTTTAACATGACGTTTGGACGAGAGTCCTTAAATACAAAAACATCCCTCGATGAATTGTTTATCGAGTTATAACTCATTTTTTCTTTTCTTTTGCACGACTTTGCACTTCATCATTTTCTACACTATTTGGAATCACTTTGAAATAAGCCATATTACGTGTTATACTATGATCTCTATTACTCGCTGTTACCATAGTTCCTTTACACTAATCACTTTATATGGTTTTGTATCATACGGCATATCTAGCTTTCCCTCTTTTTTCTTTTTAACGAGAACAGTATCTCCAACCTTTATGAATTGTTCCTTTGCACGTTGATCATGAGCAATTTTCATTTTGCCCTTGGCTAGTGCATCCTTCTGAGCGAGACGTTTATCCGTTACTTGTTGCTGGCATGACAGGTAGTGCGATTCTCATAGGACGTCCAAATAAAAGTTCGCCAGGCGACTTGCCCAGTGTTCCATGCGGTGTTGCACGGTAGTTCCTGAGAAAAGCATACATAGCTTGTTTCCAGGATCGTCCTTCGGCATGAGCACAGCGTACAGCTTTCATGAGAGGTTGCATGAATCTCTCGACTTCTCCATTTGCTTGAGGATGTAGTGGCATCACACGGCGGTGTTTGAATCCAATATGCTCAGCAAAGTTGACAAAGTCTTGTCCATTAAATGGCGGTCCATTGTCCGTCTTGACAACTTCAGGAATGCCAAAGTTTGAAAAGATCTTGTCGAGCTTCGGGATGACAGCCTTTGCAGATGTGGAAGTGATGATTTCTACTTCTGGATAACGTGAGTGATCATCAATGACTACCATCAAGTACTCTCCAGTTGGTAGCGGTCCACAGAAAGTCCATCGATACTTCCATCCATGGTGCAGCAGGTAGTGGTGAAGGTTGTAGAGGTGTTGGTCTTGAAGTATCCACTGCAGCTTGGCAAGGGACACAGGCATCATGCATGTCCTTAGCTTGACGATCAATGCCAGGAAACCACACCTTTTCTCGTAGCAGCTGTTTGGTCCTTACAAGACCTTGGTGTCCTTGATGTGCAAGCTTCAGAGCACGTTGCTGGAGAACAGCTGGATGACGATACGAGTACCTCGCAGCACGGTGTCGCGTTGTTGCGTAACACTTAATTCTGTCTGGATGCGTTCAAGTGCTTTGAATGCATCTTGGTCAACTCCTGAGGGTGGGATGCGTGGAAACTTTTTCTTAGTCAATGCATCCACTGTTGCTTGCAGAGTTGGGTCCTCTAGGGTTGCAGTACGGATTTCAAAGAGTGAGAGCCTTAGGGACTGCATCACAGGTTACAGAGTGTACATATTCCTCGGCAACTTGCTGATGCTTGGTGATGGTGAAACTGTTGGCAGGATGTCGACTGATGTAATCAGCGGGATTGCCTGCACCTGGCTTGTATTTCACCGTAAAGTTGTATGGTTGCAGACGAAGAGCCCATCTCTCAATGCGAGCTGGTGGTTTGGACTTTGGATTATTGAAGATGGTCTCCAACGGTTTGTGGTCAGTGACTATCGTGGTAAAGGGTGCACCAAGCAGATACACATTGAAGTGTTCACAGCCCCATACAAGAGCAAGAGCTTCCTTCTCTGTCTGACTGTATCGTTGCTCAACATCTGTGAGAGAACGGCTGGCGTAGGCAATTACTACTCTTGAATCTGGTTGACCAGGTTTGTGTTGGGCTAACACAGCACCTAAACCAACAGGACTAGCATCCACCGTTAACTCAGTGTCCATTGATGGATCAAAGTATGCAGCAGTCGCATTTTCTACTAGTGCATCTTTCACAGCATCAAATGCATTTTGCTCGACATCGCTCCAGTACCATGATGCATTTTTCTTCAGGAGCTCACGTAGAGGCTTCGTAATGGTAGCAAAATCTGGAATGAAGCGAGAACAGTAGTTTGCCATTCCCAGAAAAATGTACTTCAGTGGATGTTGAAGGAGGTGCAGCATTCTTGATATCTGCAACTTTCTTAGGATCTGGAGACAGACCTTTGTCACTAAGTACATGTCCAAAGAATTCAATTTTATGTTGATTGACATTTGTGTAGATTGATCAACATTAAAATTGATTACTTTGGACATGTACTTAGTGACAAAGGTCGTCTCAAGATCTAAGAAAGTTGCGATATCAAAATGTGAACTCCTTCAAATCCACTGAAGTACATAGTTTTCTGGGAATGGCACAAACACTGTTCTCGCTTCATTCCAGATTTTGCTACCATTACGAAGCCTCTACGTGAGCTCCTGAAGAAAAATGCATCATGGTACTGGAGCGATGTCGAGCAAAATGCATTTGATGCTGTGAAAGATGCACTAGTAGAAAATGCGACTGCTGCATACTTTGATCATCAATGGACACTGAGTTAACGGTGGATGCTAGTCCTGTTGGTTTAGGTGCTGTGTTAGCCCAACACAAACCTGGTCAACCAGATTCAGAGTAGTAATTGCCTACGCCAGCCGTTCTCTCACAGATGTTGAGCAACGATACAGTCAGACAGAGAAGGAAGCTCTTGCTCTTGTATGGGGCTGTGAACACTTCAATGTGTATCTGCTTGGTGCACCCTTTACCACGATAGTCACTGACCACAAACCGTTGGAGACCATCTTCAATAATCCAAAGTCCAAACCACCAGCTCGCATTGAGAGATGGGCTCTTCGTCTGCAACCATACAACTTTACGGTGAAATACAAGCCAGGTGCAGGCAATCCCGCTGATTACATCAGTCGACATCCTGCCAACAGTTTCACCATCACCAAGCATCAGCAAGTTGCCGAGGAATATGTACACTCTGTAACCTGTGATGCAGTCCCTAAGGCTCTCACTCTTGACGAAATCCGTACTGCAACCCTAGAGGACCCAACTCTGCAAGCAACAGTGGATGCATTGACTAAGAAAAAGTTTCCACGCATCCCACCCTCAGGAGTTGACCAAGATGCATTCAAAGCACTTGAACGCATCCAGACAGAATTAAGTGTTACGCAACAACGCGACACCGTGCTGCGAGGTACTCGTATCGTTATTCCAGCTGTTCTCCAGCAACGTGCTCTGAAGCTTGCACATCAAGGACACCAAGGTCTTGTAAGGACCAAACAGCTGCTACGAGAAAAGGTGTGGTTTCCTGGCATTGATCGTCAAGCTAAGGACATGCATGATGCCTGTGTCCCTTGCCAAGCTGCAGTGGATACTTCAAGACCAACACCTCTACAACCTTCACCACTACCTGCTGCACCATGGATGGAAGTATCGATGGACTTCTGTGGACCGCTACCAACTGGAGAGTACTTGATGGTAGTCATTGATGATCACTCACGTTATCCAGAAGTAGAAATCATCACTTCCACATCTGCAAAGGCTGTCATCCCGAAGCTCGACAAGATCTTTTCAAACTTTGGCATTCCTGAAGTTGTCAAGACGGACAATGGACCACCATTTAATGGACAAGACTTTGTCAACTTTGCTGAGCATATTGGATTCAAACACCGCCGTGTAATGCCACTACATCCACAAGCAAATGGAGAAGTCGAGAGATTCATGCAACCTCTCATGAAAGCGGTACGCTGTGCTCATGCCGAAGGACGATCCTGGAAAGCTATGTATGCTTTTCTCAGGAACTACCGTGCAACACCGCATGGAACACTGGGCAAGTCGCCTGGCGAACTTTTATTTGGACGTCCTATGAGAATCGCACTACCTGTCATGCCAGCCAAGGTAACGGATAAACGTCTCGCTCAGAAGGATGCACTAGCCAAGGGCAAAATGAAAATTGCTCATGATCAACGTGCAAAGGAACAATTCATAAAGGTTGGAGATACTGTTCTCGTTAAAAAGAAAAAAGAGAGAAAGTTAGATATGCCGTATGATACAAAACCATATAAAGTGGTTAGTGTAAAAGGAACTATGGTAACAGCGAGTAATAGAGATCATAGTATAACACGTAATATGGCTTATTTCAAAGTGATTCCAAATAGTGTAGAAAATGATGAAGTGCAAAGTCGTGCAAAAGAAAAAGAAAAAATGAGTTATAACTCGATAAACAATTCATCGAGGGATGTTTTTGTATTTAAGGACTCTCGTCCAAAACGACATGTTAAACGCCCTACACGATATGATGATTAATTGTGTTCCTATGTAATGCAAAGTATTTACTTGTTATGCTAAACTAAATTTAATATTGTTTGAATAATGCAGATCTCTCATTCAATATTTTGTGACTTTGTATTACAGTTTCTTTCATGTTTGTTTAACATTGCATATGTATTTTTAACATTGAAATCCTTTGTGGTAAAGATTGTTTAAATTCTTTGTGTGTTTAATTAATGTTAAATGTATGCAATATCTCTTGATATGTTAATAACTTACTTTGTGTCAATAACTTTGCTTTGTGCCACAAGCATGGTAGACATCCTGTATTCATTCTTTTTAAAGAAAAGGAGGGATGTCATGTTCACAGAAAATGGTACCATCCGTTTTCTATGTGCGGCGGCTGGACGCCAGAAGAGAAGGTAAACAACACACAGGACGCCTGCCAAGCTTGGGAGCTACTCTATCATGTAATCGTTTATTATTATTAAAGTCAGTAACCAGGAATGACTTTACAACAACCTTACTACCAAGACTATCTCAGCTATACACAGACACCACAACATACAATAACAAGCAAAATAATATTAGTGCTGGGAATATATGCGCTAGCTATAAACCTCTATTTGATCACACGAGGTGAGTCAACTTAGGTGTTCATAGCATGAGAGCACTAGATATTCTGGTGAGAGAAATGGCTGGGCGGTCCTGACAATGGCTAGCGAGGAATGTGATTGGCGTGGAGCTGGAGTGGTGTGTTGTTTAACGGCCAATGAGAACGCAGGGCGTCCAGTAACAAGCAGTTTGTCTGGGACTGTAGCCGTCGGCGCGACCAGGTGTGCAGAAGTGGGGGGGAAGGAGGGAGTTGCAGGTGCGTGTGGCTGTCTTGATATATACGTTAAGCCACTATAAAACGTATCTTGCATATTGTTGAGAACGGGACGATGAGAAGATATAGCAGGCTCAATCTCTGGAAGAGATTATCGTCACATATATATATAGATATATATATATATATATATATATATATATATATATTATATATATATATATATATATATATATATATATATGCAAACAAGCCTGAATGGTCAAAAACCATTCAAGTCTAGGCAAGCCTGCCCCACAACAACCCCCCTTCCCACCCAGAACAGATTCGAACAGGAGGAAGAGCCCGCAGAGACTGAACTTCCAACGGGACACCTCGGCGAACAACAACAACAACAGGCAAGGTAGGAATAACAGAGACAGGTCAAGAGAAGGGTAGAGAGATTCATCACGAGACAAACCGGGTGGAAACCAGACGAGGAACAACAGGGACAGATCCATAGACAACCGAGGCCAGTGTAACA
The DNA here is from genome assembly GCA_020271785.1 of Procambarus virginalis. NCBI lineage: Eukaryota > Metazoa > Arthropoda > Malacostraca > Decapoda > Cambaridae > Procambarus > Procambarus virginalis. Next base: position 30,200,073 of record WNGS01160430.1, read on the forward strand.
GGAACGGGACCGGCGACCACAGAGGCCAGAACACAAGAGATCACCCCAGGAGACAACAGAGGCAATAACAGCAGAGACTACCCCTCCTGGAACAACAACAATAGCAGGGACAATAGACAGGGAGGTAATAATAATAATAGGGGTCATAATAATAATTTTTTCAGAAACAGAAACAGGGGCAGAGGCAACAATCGGAACCAGGAGAACAACAACAGACCCAAGCGCTGGAACAGCACGAACCGAGACCAACAAGGAAGAGACAGAGACAGAGGGTGGCACGGTGAGATCGGAGAAACTCAGGAAACGACAGGAATTAAGGCAGAAAGAGGACATTTGAAACAGACAGTTGTCTCTAAGGTACCCCTTACTGAACAGGAGAGGAAACTGTTGGAAAAGGGACTTACGTTCGTGATAGGCCTTCCGGCGCGTAAGAAGAGAGAAGATGCGATAGAGGATCTGTGCAACAACTTGGAAACTAGTATCAACCAAGTTTGGAGAACCTCCGGCTGCAGCAAGGTAAGTCATAGGGAGCAATTAAGAGAACTAAACTCTCCCTCTCTTTTAGGTACCTCCACCCCAGCAAACCAGTCCAGTGCCCAAACTACAACCTAGTAGGCCTTAAACCGGTAATCCAGCAAATGAAGGGCGACCTCAAGCGTGGTGCGGAACGACGACGCAACTGCAATCTCACAAGGGAGGAGAGGGACGCCCTATCAACGCTGAAAGGACGCACGGATATTGTGATAAAGCCGGCGGACAAGGGAGGTACTGTCGTCGCCTGGAGAAAGGACAACTACAGGAACGAGATGAAGAGGCACCTGGCAGACACTGCAGCCTACAAACAGATACACAATCAGGATGATGCGCTTAGAAACGCCCAAACGAGGAGTAAAAGGATAGTCCTCAAGCTGTTCGAAAACAAGACTGGGGACGGGAAAGGAGGACTCATGCAGGCAGGGGCGAGAGATTTCTTCCTAGCCTTTGAATCCATAATTCCCACCTCTACCTTTTACCAAAAATCCATAAAGCACTAGAAGAAACAACAGGAACGTGGCAAGGGAGACCGGTTCTAAGCGGCTGCCGGGCCCCAACAAGGCTGCTAGACTGGATCTGCACAGCTCTCCTGAACCCCTTACTATGCCTACTACCGGAAAGAATAAAAACTACGACGGATTTCCTCAAGAAAATTGCAGAAATTAGAGGCCCCGTCCCGAGAGGGACCCGCCTTTTTTCCATGGATGTGGTATCGCTCTACCCGAGCATACCACAGAGAGAAGCTGCAAAGGTAGTAGCATCTTTTTTTACAGATAACAGAGCAAAAATCAGACAGGAACTTCAAGACGCAGGAGTATGGAGGACCCCCTCGAAAAAAACTCTTGAGGAGGCCTAAACGAACCATCCCTGAGGCTGACCCAACACACACCTCATCAACATCTACAGAGAATGACATCTGCCCTAACACAGCTACCATTGCTGTATGCACATCGTTTGAACTGATTTTGGACAAACTCCAAAATAACTTCTTAGCACACCTTTCCCAAGTCACTCCCCAGGCTGACGTGCCACAAACACCAACCACCGGCACCAAGAGTAAGCATCCCCCAGCTGTACAAACCTCCCAGCGACCTGGTACTTTGACTGAAAAAAACATATAAACCACACTCTCCCACGACACATCCTCCAACCACTCCAGATATTCAACACGGTGTACTACTGGCTCGTGAGGGAAGACCGATGCAATCATATCCCAGACGTAATGATCCGAAATACGACAACATGATATAACCTATCTTCAACTAACTTATCTCAACCTAACCTAACCTTATACGCATTAACCACATGTTACTTAATGTACGCTAACTTACCCTACCATAATCTACCCTAATCTGAATTGCGACTAACTCCCAAATATACTTCGACTCACAAACTCAGTCTCCTGACTAAACCACACACTCTTCATAGAACAGCAACACTTTGCTACTACCATCAACACAACTCCTCATCTTTGCCATCCTGAGTCCATTTCCACTCATATGTTTATTTTTGTCTTTATCCTCACACAAATAGAAGACTTCGATAACTTCCAACCTCTGCCAAATGATAACCATTGATGCGCCACTGTGAATGCAACATCTGTCAACATCACCACTCGTGCAAACCTTCAGAACAAACCTTCATGCAAACTGCACGTATCGCGAAGAATTGGAACAAAATGGGATATTTAATTAATTCATGGTGTCAGGGGACAGAGAAATCACTCATAAAAATAGAAAGGCAACGTATAAATCATGAAAAGCATATAAATATATTTGTGCAAGAGAATGAAAACTTGTAGAGGAAAATTACACTACATTTTCGATGTTCTAAATTTCATAATAATAAAGTTCAAAATATTTATCGCATAACCTAAAATGATGAATAAGAGTTTAAATTATCTGTTAGATTAAGGACCTGCCCGAAACGCTGCGCGTACTAGTGGCTTTACAAGATTGTAAATACTATGCTATGTATTCTCACAAACCCAATGTACTTTCGTGTATATAAATAAATAAATGTAATACTAGTCAAGATATATACAAACTGCTAAAGTTCTCGCACCAGACACTGCTTTGCTCTGCAGCAAATCTATTTATTCTTAAAATTTCCATGATATACAAACAAATTAACTCCAGTACACAAAATATAGTATGTGGTTCATTTGCAAAAAATAATTATAAAACATTATTAACGTTTCAAAGATAATCAACAATATTTGAAAAGATCACATACTCTTACTTTGTAATATATAAGATCCATATTTTACGTCAATTTGGATTTATACTGAAATCACAGGAAGCATGGCGTCCCCCTTTATTATTAATAACTTTATTAGTCCACTCTCTCCTTACCTATAGCAGTACACCAGGAAAGAACACTAGAGTCTCCTCCATCTCTTAACACACACACACACACACACATTGTGTATATATATACTGTATATATATATATATATATATATATATATATATATATATATATATATATATATATATATATATATATATACAGTATATACAGATACCGCAAACAACACTGATGGTCAGTATCTATTGCCCCATACGACTGTATCTGTCTCACCGTATATGCGAATAGGGCCAATTATCACAAACTGGCAATGGGCGAAATTCTCGTCTCATCACCGTACCTAATTCAGTCCTCGTTTAACCCTAGTAATGGTATTTGCAATATTGGATTTCAGTTCCTTGCTCATTCCCCTTAGCGATAATTGTTTTGATTTAGTAATTACATTAGAAATTTTTCTCGATAAGTGCTTCAGTCACTTGTTCGCGCTTGTTTAAAATAATTCGGCCCCGTTCTCTGAATATAACAACGTAAAGCGTTATACAATATATCCAATTAAAAAGGAAATTAAATATAAAGCCATTTCTCTCAGCATATTCAACCAAATCGAACAGATAAAACATTCTGAACCTCATTTTAAGGTGCATACAAGCTTTATTAAACTTAGTTACGTTCTATTTACTCGTCAGTCTTTGCACCGAACTCAATTAGTCCAATTTAAGGTTCAGAGTTTCTGTCGCCGATAAAAACTTTGATAATGAACGACTTTTCCAAAGTTGCCGTCTGGGTCGACCACGGTCTCTGAGACCACTGACAACTTCTGAGTTACCGTCGAGGTGGGGGTCGACCAGGGTCTCTGAGACCACTGACTACCTCAGTTACCATCGAGGTGGGGGTCGACCAGGGTCTCCGAGACCACTGACTACCTCAGTTACCATCGAGGTGGGGGTCGACCAGGGTCTCTGAGACCACTGACAACTACTCAGTTACCATCGAGGTGGGGGTCGACCAGGGTCTCCGAGACCACTGACTACCTCAGTTACCGTCGAGGTGGGGGTCGACCAGGGTCTCTGAGACCACTGACTACCTCAGTTACCATCGAGGTGGGGGTCGACCAAGGTCTCTGAGACCACTGACAACTACTCAGTTACCATCGAGGTGGGGGTCGACCAGGGTCTCCGAGACCACTGACTACCTCAGTTACCGTCGAGGTGGGGATCGACCAGGGTCTCTGAGACCACTGACTACCTCAGTTACCATCGAGGTGGGGGTCGATCAGGGTCTCTGAGACCACTGACTACCTCAGTTACCATCGAGGTGGGGGTCGACCAGGGTCTCCGAGACCACTGACTACCTCAGTTACCATCGAGGTGGGGGTCGACCAGGGTCTCTGAGACCACTGACAACTACTCAGTTACCATCGAGGTGGGGGTCGACCAGGGTCTCTGAGACCACTGACTACCTCAGTTACCATCGAGGTGGGGGTCGACCAAGGTCTCTGAGACCACTGGCTACCTCAGTTCACCATTAACTATGTTGCTCTATTGAATTAAAAGTTTTTATCCTAAAGGAACATTTATTCACTTAAACAAGTGAAATAAAGTGCAACACGGGAATGAGAAACTTCAACTGGGTGCAACTAGGTGACTATAAAATTTCTTCAGATTGGCTCATGAATAATGCACTAATATTTAAGGTTACCTTTGTTATATGTAGACATTGAAATCTTCATAAATAACCTTTTATATGCATATATGATTATATATATTTTCTCCTTATTAAACATTAATACATAGTTTGCCTCACGTAGCGTAAAACTGAGAGGGAACGAGACATTGTTACGTGTACATAGGTGAGTACGTACACATGAGTGAGTAGAAGACTTACGGTCACAGGGATGAGTACAGCAGCTCCTGGCAGCACACAGGTGGGTGACACTGGTGGGTGAAAGACAGACGCCTGGTTCCCACGCGAAGCTGGACGGTCGATAGTAGAAGACAGACGAGCACTTAGGTTCTAGCTTTTAATACCGAGTTGTAATGTCCGAATTCCTCAAGATCAATGACCATATGGATATTTCCTGTCATACGGGCTTGCCACTTGAGCCAGCTGTCAACTCTACGATACGTGATCACTGTCAAGCCATGAGTCACCTCTTCACTTACACTGATTTCACTATACTAACTTCGAGTGCTGTCAGTCTGGACCTTAACTACATGTTAGGAATCATTCAATGGGTCATCTACTGCAAGTGGGCGCCCCTGTAGTGATTGACCCCCACGGAGGGAATCTCACTCCCTCGGGGTCATATATTGAGAGAGCGAGACAGAGAAACAGGCCGACAGACATAAAGGCAGGTAAAGAAAGACAGACAAAGATAAAGTGAGAAAAAGATGTAAAAAAGAGACAGATAGAGTAGAAAATCTGAGAGAGAGAAAGAGAGAGAGAGAGAAAGAGAGAGAGAGAGAGAGAGAGAGAGAGAGAGAGAGAGAGAGAGAGAGAGAGAGAGAGAGAGAGAGAGGAGAGAGAGAGAGAGAAAGATAGAGGGGGTAAATCGTATAAACAGACGCGAATGCGAATGTACCCCTTCTATATGTATGCATATATATAAATATAAATGCGAACAGGCCTGAATGGTTCCCAGGACTATATGCAATAATTATAAATATAATTATAAATATAAATATGTGTGTAAATCACGAAAATTAACACGTGATGAAATATGTGACTGTCAGACCACAGAGGAAGAATTGAAACAGGAATTTCCTTAAGTACTTTCGTATATTAATACGTCTTCAGAAGGAATGATTTACAAGTCAAGTATTGGACATATATATAGGTAGGAGAGAGAGGTGAAGTGAGGTGAGGTGCAGTGAAAAATGAATGGGGAATTAAGTTGATACAAATAAGAGACGCATAAGAACTGCAGAAGGCCTATTGGCCCATGCGAGGCAGCTCCTATTTATACCCCCACGCACAGACCCACATGGATAACAATAGCATAAGATAGTAAATATTTACAATGAATTAGTGAGACAAATGTATATCAATGATCCTACTCAAATCGCCCATCAATTGATCTACCAAAATTGGATCTAAGTTATATAAACCACTGTTAATGTTCAAATTACATTCTTTTGTAATCTGTATTAAAGCAGATTCAATTATGTTCCTGTTATAAGTGATTTTTACAATTCGTTATTGAAGAAGCCATCTCCCAATCAATTTGGTGAGCATTTTCTGACAAATGAACAAACAAAGCAATAGACAATTGGCCATATCTTACAGAGCATTTATGTTGCAAACTTCTATATTTCAAATGACAAGTCGCCAATAACGTATATTGGCGACTTGTCACCTCTCCTGACGATTATCTCCTTGTTCTCGCAAAGGCTCTTAGCTCTTACCACTAAAGACACCGTGCAAGCAGAGCTTATTGCAGAAGGAGGAAAGATTCGCGGCAACTACAGAAGCACCATACTGTCCCCCGAGCTCAAAGCGGCAGGTAAGAGCCTTCCCGAGAACAGGGAGACAGTCGTCAGGAGAGGTGACAAGTCGCCAATATACGTTAATCTTAAAAAAGACGAATATCTGGCGAAAATGAACCTCATACTCTCTGACCAAACTAAATTTCAAAGAGATTTACACTATAGCCGAATTGAAAACAAAGATAAACAGATTGATCAAAACTGTGAACGCGAAGAAATTTGGACTCCACCTGCTAAAGGTTAATGGGAAATACAAACCTGGGTATGCGTATGGAAACATCAAGACCCGCAAGCCTGGAAACCCACTTCGGCCAATCATCAGCCAGATACCCACACCCACATACAGACTGGCTAAGCGACGCAACGGTTTGCTGACTCCTTATGTACCTTGTGCTTTCAGCCTGAAGTCTCCAAAGGAATTTGTTGACTTACTGCGAGGAACATGGGCCACAGGGATAAGAGCCTTGTTGGATGTAGAATCACTGTTTACCAGCGCACCTGTGGATGAAACAATCGGGATGATAGCGAACAAAATGTATCGTGATCCGGCTTGTACTCCTCTTGACATACCAGAAAACACACTAAGGAAACTACTCCAAGCCTGCACTAAAAAGGCACCCTTCTTGAGCCCAGATGGGCACATGTATAAGCAAGTAGATGGGGTCGCCATGGGTTCTCCCCTAGGTGTCCTGTTTGCGAACTTCTACATGGGTACCATCGAGCAGAAGGTCTTAGTTGACATGGACTTGAAACCCGCCATATACTGCAGGTATGTTGAAGACATTTTTATCTAGGTACCTGATGCCAGACGTCTGCAGGAGCTGAAGGAGGTATTTGAATAGTGTGATCACACATACAAGTTTGTGTGATCACACTATTAATTGGAATGGGGGCAAAAAGCATTGCCAATTGCAATGGCTTTGTGGAACGGAATTTAATTGAGTCTGCCCTAATTAGTCAATGTCCAAATCTTCTCAATGTTAGTGCTGGTATGCACAAACTTGACCCTGTTTTAAGTTACAATATTGCACAACAGTTTAAGGAAAAACTATGATAGTTATATTGTCTCATAACAATATTATTTTAATATTTTATGTAGGTTCAATGAGGCTTTTTCTTTAATCTTTTATTCTGACCGCTTAAATCCTTCTGAGCACTCTAAGCTAATCTATACCTTTTTCTGGTTAATTCTTTCCCCAAGGAGATGGTGGTCAGGATCTAGTGTCTGCCTTCACTCTTTCTTTGTGATTTCTTTCATTCAGGTGTAGACAAAGGCCCAGATCGGCCAAAACGTTCATCTCTCTTTCCAATTTCTCTGTGGATTTTCCGCATACAAATGATCAGTGTTCAGTGATCGTCAATTGCATATGTATATATATATATATATATATATATATATATATATATATATATATATATATATATATATATATATATATATATATATATATATATATATATCACACCTTTTCTTCGATACTGCAGCATAAACATAAATAAATTACACCATTTTCAAGTGCATTAATTTTGGAAGAAAATCTGCGAGGTCGGAATATTTTAGGACGCATGAAAAATAATTTAGAATTCAAGTTGTTCATAAAACCGTGGCTGGCATCATTTTCCCCTTGGCATCTCCCCCTCCCCTTTGCCACCCTTCTTTTGCTCCCTTCCTTTTCTTGCTCCCCTTGCCTCCCTCCCAGTTCCTCCCTTAGTTTGCCTACCTCTCCTTGCCACCCTCAGCTTCTCATTTCACAGGTAATTTCTGGGATGAAGAGATACAGGGAGAGATGAAAACCTTACTAGATGAGTGTGTAGTCTGTTTGAAGAAGTGCCTACCGAGACCCATGTCATTCGTATGCATGGGTCAACCACCCCTATTGGTATGCATCCGTATAGAGTGTCACCAGAGAAGATGGCTATTATAAGGAGGGAAATGGAGTTCCTCCTAGAACACTGTCTAATTAAGCCTATTCAAAGTTTCTGGTGCTCGCCTGCTTGTTATTTTCTAAACCGGATGAGAAATGGCGCCTGTGTACTGACTACAGGATATTTAATAGGGTAACTGAAGTAGATAGTTTCCCCTTACCTTTGCTTGAAGATTGTATTGACCAGCTTGGTCACTGTCAATTTATTTCGAAACTCGATTTGTCAAAAGGTTATCATCAAGTGCCCTTGACAGATTGAGCCAGTGAAGTGTCAGTATTTGTAACACATGACGGTCTTTTCCATTATAATGTTATGCCTTTTGGTCTTAAGAATGCGCCAGCAACATTCTAAAGATTAAAGAATTTCCTGTTGCAGGATATTCCCAACTGCCGTGCATATCTAGACGACATTGTCTTGTTCAGTGACTCCTGGTATAACCATTTACAGGGTTTGAAATTGTTATTTGTCACTTTGAAGAAATGCTAATCTTACTGTAAACTCACAAAAATGTAATTTTGCCAGAGGTACAATTGTCTATCTAGGGAACAAAGTTGGACAAGGTAGGAGTGATGCCTTTACAGGATAAAATTAGTGTCATTGTTAACTCCCCTATCTTGACCAACAAGAAACAGGTACAGCGCTTCTTGGGATGAGTGCCTACTATCTTAGGTACTGTAAAAACTTTTCTGTGGTAGCTTCACTTCTGGCTGATTTGTTGCAGAAACAGAGGAAGCTAAAATACACTACCCAGTATCAGAAGCTTTTGATGGTTTAAAAAGTATCTTGTCTTCATCCCCAGTTCTCGCTAGTCTTGAGGTTGATAACCCTTTTGTAATATATATAGATGCTTCCGACTTGGGTGCAGGCGCTGTCCTACTCCAAGTTGAACTTCATGGTGTAGAATATCCGGTATATTATTACTCTCGAAAATGTAATAGTACAGATAAGAATTACTGCTGTTGAAACAGAGGTTTATGCTCTTGTCTTGGCATGCAAGAAGTTTGAAATCTACTTACAAGGGAATAAGGTAAACATATTACTGATCCTTTAATATTATACTTTAATAATATAAATCTTTAATATTATAATATTATATTTAATATTATTATAAGGTAAACACTATATACTGATCCTTTAATATTCATTGAGAGAATGAGACTTAATAATCAGAAGATTTTAAAGTGGTCGGTTTTGCAGGAATTTAATCTCCCACTACATCATATTCTGGTAATTGAATGTTTTGGCTGACGCATTGTCCAAGTGTTTTTTTGAGAAAACCCTGAGTTTGAGGGACCACCATAAAAACTTCCTGATTGTATTTGCCTGTATATTGCTAATAGACTTGTAGTTCCATGTAAACTTGATGCTGTATTATATATGCTGTATTTTATGATACTGTATTATATGATGCTTTATTATTGATGTTGTATTATTGATGCTGTATTATTGGCTTGCACTAAATGTTGTGCAGCTCATGACTATTAGCTGATTATGAATATATCATTCATAATAATGTTTTTGCGGTCTATGTCAGTAAGGAAGTGTACACTATGTACCATCGTGTACATATCTCTTGTGATTTACAGGCTATCCATGCCCGTGTCACCTGGTTGGCTTAATCTTAATCAATAAATCTATCTCTTGCAATTGAGGGATGTTATGACCTTGCATACACCAGTATGATCATGGTATGACTGGTATACACTGAGATCATATCGTCCCGTATAATCTAGCATTCACTAATATTTTGTATAAAATTATCTATTATTGACAATACTCTAACGTGCATCAGTATTGCCTTATTATGTCTGATGCATATACTTGACATATATCATTACTGTATATATACTATATGTTCACTTATATGTTCTGTAGTAAAAGTTCAGAGTAATAGCCTAATATTGCTGATACATACTGATTGCTGATTATTGCCATACTGCATGTATAGCAGGGTTTTAAAGAGTGTTGTATATATATTTAATTTGTAGTGATGTATAATTATGTATTAATTCACATTGTTTTATAGAAGAGAGTGGCAGTTTAACTTGGACGTTTTTTTAATCCTTTCTTAACTCCCCCCCTTCCCCCCCCCCCTTCCCCCCTCTGCTTACCGGTCAGAGTCAGTACTACCAAGTCCTGTAGATAGAAATTTTCTCTGTATAACTTTCCACATGATTATATGTTCTCTTGTGTATTCACATATTGATCTAACATTCTACTGGAATTATATTTTGTAATACTTTATTATTCTATGTATGTGCGGGGCAGTAAACAGTTGTAAAAGTAGTTTATAGTGTTAATGTTTGAACCAGTGTTGACGGTTTATTCGTGGAGTGAATTTGCTGTTGCTGAAACACCACTATCCTGTTTCCTTGATTTGTAGCATGCTAGAATTAGATTACCACTGCACTAGGATTGGAGCCTATTAGCAGCTAGTTCATAGGGTGTGCAATTGATATATGTATGATAAAGATTCCGAAGACCTTTGATTAAAGCTATTTTATTGTATAATGGGAGTAGCGGTGTTAGAGAACTGTATACTTAAATTGTTACTGTGTCTTGCTAGATATGCCCCAGTAAATTGAAAAAGTTTAGTACCATTTTTATAACCCTAGACAAACATTGAGATTCTCCTGAGGTCATTGTTGCCAACGATACTGTGGAGTATTGGGACACGACAAGGTGATGAACAAATATTCTGGCAATCGTTCCCAGGTTTCAAACCATTAACATTACAATCTCTCCGCCTACAAAGGACGTCTCTACTGACTTTGAATCCTACTTTAGTGAAGCCGCTAACACGGCTGCCATATTCATCTTTTTTGTCCTTTGATTTTCAATGGGTCCTAGCATTCGAACTCTGTATTGCTGAAGCCTTCCGATGTACTGTTCACTTTTTCAAGGTCATCCAGGAGGGGGGTGCAACGCAGCTGATATACTGAGAAGAGGGGCTTGCAGTTGTAGCGGTGGGAGGGGCGGAGGGGATGACTTGTCGTGAGGGGAAGGTGGTGGGGACTACTCGTCTTGGGGGGAGGAGGGGGGTTGAGAATGGTCTGTATGCCAACATTTGCTTTCACACTAATTACTTCACATGCGCTGGTTATTAGAGTGTTGTGATGGTCGAGTCTGACATTGGATTCATATTTATCATTTCGTGCAGGATTAATCAATACCGTTCCTTTGTTGTTGTTACTTTGTGATGTGAAGATGATGAGCGTCTCCGCCCAGCACCTGCTGACGACGCCTCAAGAGAGGAGAGCTGTTCATTCTGTTGCTGAGAAGTGATTGTTCCCACTCTTGCTCCTTCCCTCGCACCTACATTTAAACTGTAAAAAAAATATATATAATACATACATATATATATATATATATATATATATATATATATATATATATATATATATATATATATATATATATATATATATATATGTCGTACCTAGTAGCCAGAACGCACTTGTCAGCCTACTATGCAAGGCCCGATTTGCCTAATAGGCCAAGTTTTCACGAATTAATTGTTTTTCGACTACCTAACCTACCTTGCCTAACCTAACCTAACTTTTTCGGCTACCTAACCTAACCTAACCTATAAAGATAGGTTAGGTTAGGTTAGGTTCGGTCATATATCTACGTTAATTTTAACTCCAATGAAAAAAAATTGACCTCATACATAATGAAATGGGTAGCTTTATCTTTTCATAAGAAAAAAATTAGAGAAAATATATTAATTCAGGAAAACTTGGCTTATTAGGCAAATCGGGCCTTGCATAGTAGGCCAAAAAGTGAGTTCTGGCTACTAGGTACGACACATATATATATATATATATATATATATATATATATATATATATATATATATATATATATATATATATATATATATGGTAGATTGTTCTACTTTTATGTGGATTGCTTCAAGAATTTGTAATCTTACATCTTGGGTTTTGTCTATTATACAAGTGTTTTTATTCAACATTTCTCTTGTTAGGGTGATGTCATGGGCTTGTCTCATGTGATTCCTGGGGGCACCGGATTGAAGATGACAGGTCAAACGCCTCGTCAGCTTGGTCGACGTCATACCTATGTACTTAGATTGATGGTTACATCTTTCATGGGGGCAAGTGTACATGTATACAACGTTTGACTGCTGTAGAGGGTTCTCCATCGGCTTCGGGCTGTTTTTTGATAAGGAGGTCGGTAGTCTTCTTGGTTTTGTAGAATATGATCAGGTCTATGTTTTGGTTAGGAGTAATACTTTTTACTCCTTTACTGATTATTTCTTTCATTACTTTTTCTTCTTTTTTATATTCACTGTGCATTGGTTGATTTGTATATAATTTTATTGCAGGCATTGTGGTTTCTGTTCTAGGTTCAGGATTGTACCATCAGTCCAAGTGTCTTCTTATAGCAGCGTTTATTTCCGTGTTGCGATATCCATTGTTCATATTTATCCTTAAGTACGAACAATGGATATAGCAACACAGAAATAAACGCTTAACAGTAGGACATACGACTATATTTGAGACATACAACATATTATTTTGAGACATACGTCACATTATTCCGAGACATACGACACATTGAGACATACGACACATTATTCCATGCCGTGATCAAATTCGGTGCCGCGTTAGCGAACGGAAGAAACCCAGGGGGCCCTCCCTTCAACACTTTACGTTTCGTGTATCGGGCGGAAGCTTACTTACCCGACGTGAAGCTGCGAGTGGCGCCGGAGCCCAACCTGGGTGATGGTGTCCGTCAGAACTATGTTCAGGGTCTCCGACAAGTTGAAGGTTGCCAGTCCTGCTCCCACCGACGCTGCCCCAAATACCACTGAGGACAGCCAGGCGTACACCCCCTGACATCGACACCGTCAGCAGGTGACACAAGCCCCCCAGGTGTTGGGGTATGAAGGGGTGTTGGCCCCAGGTACGAAGACGTTTATTAATACTAGAAGGACTTGTCATTTATTATAAAACAATTACAGTCTAGAAGTATCGGTAAGTCTAATCTATAATCGGTGAACTTTTGTATTTTGAAATAAACAAACTTTTGGATTTACTGTGAAAGCTTGAACAAGCCTGAAATATAAAGATTACTGAATGATAATAAAGGTAATTAGTAATGCAATTAACCCAATATAACCTAATCTAGCCGAAACTTACATAATCATATATTACTTAACTTAATTATAGTAAACTAGCTTAACCTAGCCTAAGCTAACCTAACAAAACCTAGCCTAATTTAACCTAACCTAACTAAACTTAACGTAACCTAACCTAGCCAAACATAACCTAACCTAACTAAACCTAATTTAACCAAGATAAACCTAGCTTAACGAATCCTAACCTAATTTAACCAAACCTAACCTAACCTAGCCAAACCTAACTTAACATAACCTAACCAAACCTAACTTATCCAAACCTACCCAAACCTAACTTAGCCTAACCTAATCTAATTTAACCATACCTAACATAACTAAACCTAAAAAAATATATTAGTTCCAAAAATAAAACGAGATAATATTTCTTTTTCGTGCCTTTGAGAAGGCTGATCAAGACTGTATCTTGGTATATATGAGAAAGGCTGCAGGAACACGCAAACCATAAATCCCTAAGAACTCTAAATGACCAGATCAGAATTCGAACCCATGACGTCCAAGATCACCTGTAAACGAACACGGTACAGGGACCATGCACCAATTGATCAACGTCCGGCTATAGTGATCTTTCTTGCTCTAGAAAAAGCATTCGAACTTGCAAGCCCGCAAGCAATTTTACACACCTTAGTTAAAAAAGGTGTAACGGGAAATATGCTAGTATGGTTTCAAGATTACCTAAGTCACGGGTCTGCCAGAGTAAAGTTGCAAGGACAAGTGTCGGACTACCACTTGCATGAGAATGGGACTCTACAAGGAGGAGTCCTCAGTTCTAGTCTTTTTAACATCCTTATGGAAAACCTCGTTACCATGACATTTGCCGAAGGGGTTAAATTGCTAAGCTATGATGAAGATATAGCTTTAGTCATTACGGGTCCTTCACTTCTAAATAAAGCACAAGAGGCGTTAGATAAAGTAACATCAGAATGCAGCGTTTTAGGGCTAAAAATATCTGCACAGAAGTCTAAGGCAATGAGACTAGGCGGCAACACTCCAGACAGGCACCTACGCATTCAAGACATTAACCTTCAGTGGGTTACACAATATCAATATCTTGGAGTGTCGATAGATTCTAAAATGACATTAAACAAGCAAATTCAATATCTGAAGGAGAAAGCAAAATCACGACTAAATATAATGAGAGCAATCACAGGGCCTCGTCTAGGAGCGGGACACAAAGTGTTAAGAATGTTTTACATACACACCGTTCGTTCCCTAGTTGATTATGCAGCGCCTGCCTTACTCACTCTTTCTCCTGGCCAGTGGGCAAACGTTGAGAGTATTCAAAATAATGCAATGTGAGTCATAACAGTGCTCCCAGATGGACTAAAATACTGAACCTAAGAAAAGAAACCAAGCTAACGTCGATTGAAATAGGGGTAAAAGGGCTTGCTGCGTGCATGTAGAATCAGTTCACTTAAAGATATAATCACTGGAGCACTAACTCGGGACAGAAGAGCCTCCAATAACAACAGGTGGACCCATTGTGCGATAAACACCATCAATACATTCGATATAACAAACACAATCACTGAGAAGGGTGTCGACGAAATACATGCAAAGTTGTTATGCAAGCCCCTTGGGAATCGCTGCCAGCAGACTAAGATTTTGGCGCTTGAAGAAAAAAAGAACCAGACTAATCCTCATCTGCTACATAATATTGCACAGATACATATAGAAGCAAACTTGGCATCTGACAGCTTCACATACTTCACAGATGGATCAGTAGACCAGCAGGGACAAGAAATCGAAGCTGCAGTTTAAGGAGGAAATTCTGTAAATAGTTGGACTCAAATGGGTGTTTAACTTTACAAACAGAGATGCTAGCCATTCATAAGGCTTTGGAACATGCTTTTGTTGAACACCGACAACATGTTATCATACATACAGATTCGAGAACTGCCATGGAAACCTTGCAACAAAAACACATACGTGATAACATACATCTGATCACAAATGTCATAATTAATGCAAACACTCAAACGACAAGGCCGACGGGTACTTATCAACTGGTTGCCAAGTCATGTGGGAATAATAGGAAATGACATTGCAGACGAAGCTGCAAAACTTGCAGCTTAGAGAAGAAATGTAGACATTTACATACCACAGAGTCTATCACAGATTAAGAAAGTAATTAGAAACAGAACAATGCAAAAGATGTACAGTGACCACAACACAGCAGTTGCAACATCAGGATCTGCGGGTTGGTACAAGAATTCAACCAACTACGAATCACTTAGTTTGATGAAAGTGAGCAGTAGAGCAACAGAAGTACACTTACATCGCATCAGGCTTGGATACCCATGTGCATGGGAAATAGGCTTACAGGTTCCGGAAGATGAGAGGAAATGTCAGCACTATGGAGAAAAGCCCGACAGACCACTGGAACATTATCTAACACAGTGCACAGTTACCAACCCATTCAAATTTCAACTTAGATTCAACAGAGCAAAAGAAGTTGCTAAACACATGGGACAAAATCTTACTGAAACGACCATACAAGTCATAAATACTCATACTCCGCCCAAGTAAAATAGAAACAAGCAACACTTAGTGGGCCAACCAGAGGCTTAGGGCCCACGCAGGAATATCACTGAAGAACAAAAAATTTATCAACTACAAGAACTGATCGGTTCTGGTGTTTATATACCAGGTGTTAGACTTGGTAGAGCTTAGTTAATAAGCACCAAGACTGACCAACAATTTTAAATATAGTTAATTATTTTATATTTTAACTATATTAAATATAGTTAATTATTTTATATTTTAAATATATTAAATATTGTTCTTTATTTTATAATAATGAGATTCGATGAAAGAGACAGCACCATATGTAACAACACAGCTTCCAGTTTACATAATACCAATTGTAACGGTCGTCAATAGTTACGAATTCGTACGTTCTTAGCTTTTAGAAAGTCGTATACTGACTAGTAAGGAATTCTATTAAAAATTAATGAAGCTAAAAAAACTAACTTACTTATTCCTAGGCCTAGTATAGCACACATATATATACTATATTAGGCCTCAGATATCGTGTATTAGGCTGAGGAAAGTTAGGTTAGTTTACTTTGTCAAAGTAAAAAATAGTTTTCCGGTTTGTCTAACTCAATAGTTCAGATTTCTACTTTCTAATTTCGCTGTACGTCTATATACATACATATATATATATATATATATATATATATATATATATATATATATATATATATATATATCACTTAGAACTCTTTGACCCGGCCAGGATTCGAACCCATGCCGTCCAGGATCACCCCTAAACGTACACAGTACCGTGACCACCGCACCAATGATCGTCTATATAAGGATTGGTCAGTCTTGGCGCTTATTAACTAAGCTCCCTGACTGACCAACCCCCGACGACACTCATGGATCCATTTGGGTACAGTTTTTCATCAAATTCTGGCGCATGCACGGGCCGCACTGAGTCTAACATGTGTGAGAAAGCTGCATGAACGCTCAAGCCATATATCACTTAGAACTCTTTGACCCGGCCAGGATCTTTCTCACACATGTTAGACTCAGTGCGGCCCGTGCATGCGCCAGAATTTGATGAAAAACTGTACCCAAATGGATCCATGAGTGTCGTCGGGGGTTGGTCAGTCAGGGAGCTTAGTTAATAAGCGCCAAGACTGACCAATCCTTATAGACGATCATTGGTGCGGTGGTCACGGTACTGTGTACGTTTAGGGGTGATCCTGGACGGCATGGGTTCGAATCCTGGCCGGGTCAAAGAGTTCTAAGTGATATATGGCTTGCGCGTTCATGCAGCTTTCTCACATATATATATATATATATATATATATATATATATATATATATATATATATATATATATATATATATATATTATATATGTCGTACCTAGTAGCCACAACGCACTTCTCAGCCTACTATGCAAAGCCCGATTTGCCTAATAAGCCAAGTTTTCATGAATTAATATATTTTCTCTCATTTTTTTCTTATGAAATGATAAAGCTACCCATTTCATTATGTATGAGGTCAATTTGTTTTTATTGGAGTTAAAATGAACGTAGCTACATGACCGAACCTAACCAAACCTACCAAACCTACCTAACCTAACCTAACCTATCTTTACAGGTTAGGTTAGGTTAGGTAGCCGAAAAAGTTAGGTTAGGTTAGGTTAGGTTAGGTAGTCGAAAATCAATAGTATGGTCCTCATCGTTACTACAAGCACTATTAAAACAGAAGGATAGGCTGCGTTACCAGATAGTCAATGATGGCGGGCGCCACCATGACGCCGACCCGGGACACCATGACGCAAGTGCCCAACCCGCGGCTCCGCAACTCCGTCGGGTAGAGCTCCGCAGCGAACATAAGCATCGTGACGTATGCTATATTGACGGTCAGCTTGGCGAGCATTACCACCGTCACCACCAGCCATTCCGTCCCTGAAGATGAGGTGACGGGGGTAAGAAATGGGGGTGTTGCTGTGGCGTCTAACTCATCCACGGGTCCTCTTCCCCCTTCCCTCTTCCACTCCCTCCATCCCTCCCCCACCCATCTCCCTTACCCCCCACCCTCCCCCACCGCCAAATTTCAGCACCCATTCTACCTTTCCAAAAGTCATTTTATGAGAACAGACAAACGCGATTCTTCTAGATCTTCAATCCCCATTACTCGATATGAACGAAACAAAAATCAAATAAATTTTGCCAATGGGCTTGTGTCCCCGACCTGCAGGTATGAAGGGTTGAACCAGCAGAAAGGCGCCGGTGAGCAGGAAAAACCCGATCACCAGAGGTTTGCGGCCGACCCGGGTTATGAGAGGGATGGCCAGCACGATGAAGACCTCCATGGCCCCGCTCAGGGCCATGTAAGCGAAGGGGTCGGACGCGTAGTGGCCGCCACTCAGGCTGAGGCCGACGTGCACCATCGACATCGAGAAGTAGTTCAGGCAACAGCCGAGGGTGATGCTTCGAAGCCTGGGAGTGCTAGGGAGGATTTTTGAGTATTAATAATGGGAGTGTTAGGAAGGAGAGACGAATTTTATGTTGGACTGCAGCCAGTGTGTGCCGGGAGAGGAAGGTGGGTGTGGAACCTGGGAGAGGAAGGTGGGAGTAGAACCTGGGAGAGGAAGGTGGGAGTGGAGCCTGGGTGTGCTGGGAGAGGAAGGTGGGTGTGCTGGGAGAGGAAGGTGGGTGTGGAACCTGGGAGAGGAAGGTGGCTGTGCTGGGAGAGGAAGGTGGGTGTGGAGCCTGGGTGTGCTGGGAGAGGAAGGTGGGTGTGGAGCCTGGGTGTGCTGGGAGAGGAAGGTAGGTGTGGAGCCTGGCTGTGCTGGGAGAGGAAGGTGGGTGTGGAGCCTGGGTGTGCTGGGAGAGGAAGGTGGGTGTGGAACCTGGGTGGAAATGTCTGGTGGAAGTTGGAAGGGTCTGAATGTTGTAAAATATATAATAATAATATGAGTTATCAATTTACTACATATATTATTAATTTGTTTATTCACCTGACAAGAATTGTGAAACTCCGAAGGCGGGTCCGAAGAGCTAGCACCACACTGCGGTCACCATTCAACTGGCTCTCTTCTTTCGCCTACAGATTTAAATAAATTAAAACCATGATCTGAACTCCACTCACAGCTTACCACACTCATCCCACTTATCGCCAGGAATATACCGAGTAACACACATAGACACACACTTGAGGTTCAGAAGAGTGGTAGCCGGTTTGTCCGGTCTCGTGCTTGCGAGAGAGGGAAGGCAGGTGTTTCTCCAGCGGCAGGGAGACCTTGTTCCAGCTAGCAGCCTTCTGCAACACCTTCCGCGCCTCCGCCTTCCGCCCCTGCACCGCCAGCCATCTGGGCGACTCGTCAATCAGCCTGTCGAAATCCGTTTGATTATTTTCAGGTTGAGGTTTGTCTCAGTGTGTGTGTATTAATGAGAACGTGGCTTTTAAGGATCAGTAATGCATGACACTGAATAACACTGATTCACAGCCATCATTGGCTATAAATTGAGTCACTACTCACAGCAGCATGGGAAGGAAGAGCAGACAGGTAAGGGAGACTGTCAGCTGGAGCATCCGCCAGTCTCTCAGCAGATAGGCAAACCCTCCCCACGCCACAGTTCCCAGCATCCAAGGTAACATGATGATTATGCCAGCTATCGAGCGAATCTTAGGCTCCAACATCTCCATCACTGGCAGACAGATACAAACGAATAAGAAAGATGACAGGAATCTGTGTGGTATCCATAAATAGATAAAAAAGAAAGTGAGGGGGGGAGGGATCGCACTAGATTATCTCGACAAAACAACAATGCATCCTGGAGTTCGACAGATTCAGTGCTTTTGTGTTTTTTGGACTCTTTGTGTTAAGCCAGGCTGTCTTTATACTTCTGGCGAGAGATGAGTCTGCGATGTGTATTGAGGAAGACGAAGCTCTAGGCAAGCGCCCCTTAACAGACTTCACAAGCTCCTCTCCTTGAATAATGGGGCAGCATGAAAGCAATGAGTCTGAAGTCCTGGGGTTCCTGTTTGGATCTACATATCTATTCATCTAAAGGGTCGCCCTTGGGGCCGCCGTGTGTGGATAGATGGGTGTCTAAGCATGAGGGTGTCTTTGCGAAGGTATGAACAATAGTTTTGTATCAGTGCTCTCTTCAGTTGAAATATCTACCGGAGACGAGATATCCCATCTTGCGACGACTTACACTTGTCCACCTTCCTCCCATGGCAGGTGGAATACCACTGCCGTGGGGTCCACCAATTATCTTTCGCATTTATATGGATAACTGCCTTTCTTCTTTATCTTTTAAGCGTCTTGTATTGGGTGACCAGGCTCGTAACTGCTATGGTCTTTCCGGACGTGAACATTTGGTAATCTTTGAGCTTAACGGTCTGGTCACTTGTCTTGACACTTTTATGACCCTTCTTGACCCTTGGCCCCGTCTTTGGCATGAAGCCTCACATGCCTAAAATTATTCAAAGAGTGAATAAAACCAAAGAGTGAATAATTACCAATCTCGTAAGTGAAACGCAACACAGAATTCTGCTCAAATGCCTCCTTCAGCTCTTGTAGATGACTGACATCAGGTACCTGTGTAAAAATGTCGTCAACATACCTGCAGTATATGGCCGGTTTCAAGTTCATATCGACTAAGACCTTTTGTTTGATGGTACCCATGTAGAAGTTCGCAAACAGGACACCTAGGGGAGACCCCATCTACTTGCTTATACATGTGCCCATCCGGGCTCAAGAAGGGTGCCTCTTTAGTACAAGCTTGGAGTAGTTTCCTTAGAATGTTTTCTGGTATGCCAAGAGGAGTACAGGCTGGATCACGATACACTCTGTCCGCTATCATCCCGATTGTTTCATCCACAGGTACGATGGTAAACAGTGATTCTACGTCCAACGAGGCTCTTATCCCTGTGGCCCGTGTTCCCCGCAGTAAGTCAACAAATTCCTTTGGAGACTTCAGGCTGAAGGCACAAGGGACATAAGGAGTCAGCAAGCCGTTGAGTCGCTTTGCCAGTCTGTACGTAGGTGTGGGTATCTGGCTGAAGATTGGCCGAAGAGGGTTTCCAGGCTTGTGTGTCTTGACATTTCCATACGCGTATGGATACGCGTATCACTTGTCAGACACTTGTGTCTGATGCGACACAAGTGTCGCGTCAGACTAGAAATAAAAATGAATTTTGGAGAATTGATTTTTCAATTACCATCGACAGTGAAAAGAAACATAAGAAATATTGAGAAAATTCGTATTAGAATTATTAATCTTACTTTTTCGGTCATATTTAATAATATATATATATATATATATATATATATATATATATATATATATATATATATATATATATATATATATATATATGACAGTGTCAGACCACGGAGGAAGAATTGAAAGAATTGAAACAGGAATTTCCTTAAGTACTTTCGTATATTAATACATCTTCAGAAGGAATGATTTGCAGGTCAAGTATTGGACATATATAGGCAGGAGAGAGAGGTGAAGTGAGGTGAGGTGCAGTGAAAAATGAATGGGAATTAGGTGGACACAAATATGAGCCGCACAATCGACTTGAGAATGGTCCAGGACGGACCGAAACGTCGTTGTCCCTTCACCTTCTAGTGTGTGGTCTGGTCAGCATACTTTTGCTACGTTATTGTGACTCATCGCCTGCATGAGCCGCATAAGAACTGCAGAAGGTCTATGGCGCATACGATGCAGCTTCTATATATACCCGCCAATAGGCCCACGCTTGGATAATAATTGCATAAGATAGTAAATATTTACAATGACTTAGTGAGACAAATGTGTATCAATGATCCTACTCAAATCGTCCTTTAATTGATCCATCAAAGTGGATCTAAGTTATATAAACCACTGCTAATGTTCAAATTACTTTCTCTTGTTATCTGTATTAAAGCAGATTCAATTATGTTCCTGTTATAAGTGCTTTTGCAATTCGTTATTGAAGAAGCAATCTCCCAATCAATTTGGTGATCATTTTCTGACAGATGAACAAACAAAGCATTAGACAATTGGTCATGTCTTACCGAGTATTTATGTTGCGAAATTCTACATTTCAAATCTTTCGATGTTTGCCCGTCTGCGTTTGCTTTGCTAGGACCTCAACGCTAAGGAAGCACAATACCAGGTCATATCACACGATGGTCATAAACAGCCTCACCAGCGACCACGACAACCAGGTCATATCGTACAGCGGTCGTAGACAGCCTCACCAACTACCATAACAACCAGGTCATATCGTACAAAGGTCGCAGACAGTTTCACCAATAACCACAACAATCAGGTCATACCGGACAGCGGTCGTAGACAGCTTCACCACTTACCACACTGGCCGCAGCTTACCAAGAGTATAAGAGGGCTGAGTGAAGAAATATTCGAGCGTGCCCAAGAAGAAGCGAGAGGCCAGTAGCATGTAGATGTCGGAGAGCCAGCAAGACCCGAGAGCCACCACTGTGAAGAGCAGACTGCCTACGGTGACCAGAGCCTTCCTCCCGTAGCTGTGGGAGACAACATCACGGTACGTCAGTTTGAAATCATCTCAAATACAAACTAAAATGAGATCACTCCTTTCTTCCGTCTGATACTTAATCCTTTGTCATCATATCCTTCCAAGGCTATAACAGCCGTAAGGCTTAGTGCTTTCTCCTGATAAAGACCTTACCTTGCACCATCAGGGATCGAACACCGAACAGCAAAAAGTCTAAGTGTCTGTGCACAGATATGATCAGGATAATAACTAGTAATATTAAGAGAGGAAATACCTGTCAGAGAGGAAGCCGCTGACAGGAGCTCCGAACATGTTGCCTAACAAATAGAGGGAGTGGTAGGCAACCCGCAGGTGCTCCTGGTCGCACACCAGTCCGAACTGTGGGCGAGACACATCCACACACCCACTGGTTAGTATACCACTTGCATGAAGGAAGTCAAGATGTATATATTAAGTACATATTTCACACCTTGACTTCATGAAAATCTCCTGGGGGGGGGGGTTCTTTATAAACGCTAATATTCCTTAAAATATTTAACTTAGGCCAACTCAAACCAGCCAATACTTAGTCCTGGTGACAAAAGAAAGAGAATTACGCATTCCAAAAGGTTAATAAAAAAAATGTTTTCAAATAAAAAGCAACAGCTAACGTTAAATACTAATGTCTAACAACAATTACGAAGAACTGTGAACATCTTCCATGAAATATTAAACATCTTCAGGCAAAGAACATGAACTTTTAGCCGCTGTGACAGACCTCGGAGGTTATGGTGGAGGAGAAAGTGGAGTTGTCGAAGTCCCATTCAGTGCACGCCTCCTCCTCCAGGTGCTCGTCCGAGGCCCTGCTCTCCAACACGTACGTGCAAGCGTTCCTGGCGGCAAGTGACCACAAAGCTGGAGTAACAACTTTACCATTTTGTACAGCCTTATTGGACCTGCTGCTTAGGTAACAGCTTCTCCATATCAACCTACCCTGTCTTTGCACCCTGGAGAGGCCACTCAAGACCAAGAACCAGAACGCAACTCTATAGTCACCTGAGACTGATGGATGCCTACTACTACTTTTCTCACATTATATAAACTCTTTGGAGCTAATTGTGTAATGGCCGCTGAGAGCGTGGTTGCCGCTCCAGATGTCAATGTCGGAAAACTCGACACCATTTACTAATATTAAATACAATATGCAGATAATATTGCTGCTGTTGTATACACAAGTTAACCCATAGAAAATGTAGCTTGTAGTGGAATTTTCTGTCAATAGAAAACGGGATATCATTGCCACATAGTGGCTATAAATTCACCAGCTATTCTGTTGAGAATTATACTTAATACAGTAGTCTTTGGACTTATTACATCATAAAAACATCTCATTTGAATTAACTTAATTATCAATATCAAAATAGAGTAAATGTGACCCTTCTATCACTTATTGTCATCTGGACAAGGAGAGCCAGGCATCAGTGGTGAGGGAGGTCAGCCATTGTTAAAAGACCGAGTTGTTGGAGCAAATTCAGCTCCTATAATTCTCTCTTGGAGGCAGTGTTTTCAAATTAAAGCTTCTACCAGATCAAATTAGTTCTTCTACCATCATCAACACGCTGTCAACAATCACAAGGGAAGTGTCTTTCCGAAATCTTATCTAAGACATTACTGGCCAGTAATGTTATGTAGATAGGATTATTTCCGGTTAAAACACAAACGAACAACTCAACCCAGGTAATTAAGCCTTGGTCCTTATCTAATAATATAACAGTGTTTCATCTGATATAGCTGTCATATATTAGGATTCCGGCTTACAGCTTGACAGGAACATAGAAGAGGAAGCAAGAATTAATCTTGGTACATCAGTACAGGGATGGTGGATGCTAGCCTCACAAGAGGATTATTTGGTGTCATCATCCGTGTTTTTACCTGGTGGACTAAGCCACCAGGTAAAAACACCTGGTGGCTTAGTGGACTAATACAATAAGATAAGGCACCTCCAAAATTTATTTACTAATATATGTAGTTTAACTCTGTAGTTTGATTGGCTGCATATATATAAATTTAATTTAACCCCCCCCCCCCTAATGTGTAAGGATCGATTTGTGAGAATATTGCAGAAATACAGTCTGCTAAACATCATACAAATTGCTATCGAAAATATAAATTAACGTAAATTTAAATTCTATATAAATTTATATAAATCAAATAAATATAAATCTCTCAGGTCGGTTCCCACAGTCAACATACGCACTTTATCGGTGGTCACACATCCAGAGATTTAGTTGTTATCCCTCCCCTGTTTACCTGAAGATTTTTGGCTTGTTGAGTTTAGCTTCGAACTCTTGGTCATTAGATTACTAGATTATTACCAGAAGCAAGACTCAATCTTTTTCGATATTTAGATTTTCCTGTTGCTATCAAAACATATATTTTAAATACTTAAGCCGATTTTTAATAACGCCAACAAAAATACACATTTCAGCCATTATAAAAGCCTATTTGTGTAAAACTCTAACGAGCCAACTTTGAACCTAATGCCGATAGTCTAACCTGTGCTTCTAAGAGAACGTCGCATTTTGACGTATTCTTGAAGTTCAAAAATCGCCACACTAGAAAATGGTGGAGCCTCGCGACATTGACATACTTTACCATTTTCTGTTTTGGGTCCTCTGGGTAGATTAGGATAGGCACTTTACTACGACAATTTCTTGACGTTGGAGGACGGGCTGAATACTCACTGCGTGGTGGTGTTGGCGTGGAGAGTGATGCCGGAGTCTGGGAGAGTGCTGATGTTGACTGTTGTCAAGTGGCTTGGCAGGCGACACGTGTATGGCACTCGCGGGGCCAGGAAAGCCCAGCCAAGAGCGTGGTAGACGGGCAACGAGAACACTGGTGAGACAAAAACAGTGTATGTGATGGTTTAGTTATGTGTCTATGTACGTCAGCCTGACGTACCTGCTGTATTTGACGGCTCTTGTGTCAGTTGACCATAACGGAGACTAAGAGTTGTTGGATTATTTAAGTACATACTAGGATGGGTTTCTGTACATATAACGGTATATTACAGTAAGATATGAGCATTGTAGTTAGAGGTGTCTGAAGGAGCAATGTTTCACATCTGCGCTTACATATTGAGGCGTATGTAACTCGTCTTTACTATGTGATTTTGGCCACATACTCAGATTATTCCCCATCACATCAGCTATCTGTGGAAAGCCCCAACAGCATTAATATTGGCACGACAAGTCGCCCTAAATAAATATATATGAACTGAGGTAGAATCAACTAGGAAACTCCTCCCTCCATTTGAAAGAGATAGAGCGCGGTAGTAGCAGGGATGTTGATTCCAGATAAGTCGTTACCTTTAACAAGCTAACTACACATGATTGTTAAATCTGAGAGTACCACATTGTTGGCATTTCTAACGTTTGAGAAGCTAAACAATTATTGCTCAGCTCTGAGTTGGTCATAAGATATAATCCTGGAGAGGGCTGTTGGACCCGACTTTTAGGGAACGTCAAGGCTCCAATCTCAAATAAATTCCTTATGAAACTTGAGAATGGTCCAGGACGGACCGAAACGTCGTCGTCCCTTCACCTTCTAGTGTGTGGTCTGGTCAACTTACTTTAGCCACGTTATTGTGACTTATCGCCTGCAAATTCCTTATGAAGTTGGCAGCCAAACTTAGTGCATGTCTCTAGTCCTTAGCCAAACGCTACTGTTGTGATATGTCGTTCTTGAATCATATCAATCAACAGCAAATTAAATTTATGCGTATGCTCCAGAATAAAGCGTTTATACTTCGATAATCAGGGGATCGAACGCCAAACCTACAAGTAGGGAAGTCGTCGCTGTACCGACCAGTCCAAGTGGTTGGAAATCCATTTAGCTTCGTATGGATCACAAGATGTAGAGCGTCAGGTGATGATGGAATGGAATCTATATTCACGCGGTATTTCTTGTGCATGGCTTTTACCTCCACCATACCTGAAGTTGTAAATGTCAAAACTCTGTTGGGTTTTAAAATACAGCTGGAAAAGATAATCAGGATAAATGGAAGGGGGATCTTTGACAAGCCACCGGCTTCCTGTCCTCGTCGAGACCACTAATATTGGTGGCCCTCATGTAAATTCAGGTAAACGAGCCACATAATAACTTCATTGATTTGTTCACAGAATAAACTGATTTCTTTTACTAGGGGAGGAGAAACCTGTGTCGGTCCTAACTAAAACAACGTGCCTTAGCATCTTGCTAACCTTTGTTTTTGTAATCTCAGTAAACAAAATGTGGTTTATATCTTAAAGAAAAAACTTAGTACAAAAAAAAAAGTTTGGTCTGTGATTCACGATTCACATACCCAAACTTACTTAGTCGTAACTAGTCACTTATATTAAAACCTTTATCTTTGGACAGAATAATTACCATAAGAGAGGGCCACAATGTGGAAAATACTCCATTTGCCCGTGCCTAGTTCGGTCAACAGGTCATCGAAGTTCTCCTCCATGCTTCTTACCACCACACGGCTGGTTCCTGACCACACAATAATTGCACATTAGGAACAACAGGCGAATAACATGACTATCCTAGCTTGCCGCTACCCAAATCGCCGGCGGGGCCGTGGGGACGTTGCGCAGCAGCTTTTACCCAAGTCTTAGGAGGACGGGCTGGCTACCATAAACAGACTCCCGACACTTTATGACCTCCCGTCTGCCCTACGTTATGGGGTTAGTCCTACATATAGGCAGGCTTTCCCATGGTCATGTTTATGTTGATGTGTGAATCCTGTGTGTCTGTCTGTCCTGTTTGTGACCCCTGGTGTGACAGTGGTGTCTGTCTGTGACCCCTGGTGTGATAGTGGTGTCTGTCTGTGACCCTTGGTGTGATAGTGGTGTCTGTCTGTGACCCCTGGTGTAATCGTGGCGTTTGTCTGTCCTGTCTGTGACCCCTGGTGTGATGATGGTGTCTGCCTGTGACCCTTGGTGTGATGGTGGTGTTTGTTTGTGACCCCTGGTGTGATGGTGGTGTTTGTCTGTGACCCTTGGTGTGATGATGGTGACTGTCTGTGACCCTGGTGTGATGGTGGTGTCTGTCTGTGACCCTTGGTGTGATGGATGATGGTGACTGCCTGTGACCCCTGGTGTGATGGTGGTGTTGTCTGTGACCCCTGGTGTGGTGGTGTCTGCCCTGTCCTGTCCATAACCCCCCTGGTGTGATGGCAGTTTCTGTCATGCCCTTGACCACATTCTTGCCCAAAT
>WNGS01160430.1:30228728-30261719 GCA_020271785.1 Procambarus virginalis
GTTGTTAATGTATAAATTAAGTGTCAGTAGATCAGTGTATGCGTGTTGTGCTTCACCAGGTCCTGCACTCTTATATTGATTATATTCTAAACATAACCACATTGTTGTACTCGGTCTCACAAGAATGGAAACAAGCGCGAGAAATTGCGATTTAGGGTGGATGTAGGGGGAAGGTGGAGCGCTTTTCAGGGGTGAGGTGATGAGCCACCATGACTTAACAACACTTGGGAGGCAAATGAAGATAAGACAGCAACTGGCAGAGAAGAATGGAGTGATTTTTTTTTGTTTAAGTTTATTTACTATTACAGGCAAGGCCATCAATGTACGCGCATAGGGAACACCAACCGCATAGGTCTGAACCCTATCATGGCTCCTGTGGCTTTGTTCATTGATATATCGCGTTAATGTGATTTCTCAGTGTAATGTACACAGTGCTAATCAGCATATATATATAAATATTATATATATATATATATATATATATATATATATATATATATATATATATATATATATATATATATATATATTATATATATATATATATATATATATATATATATATATATATATATGTATATACATTTTCTTTTCTCCATGGACCGGGTTAGAGATTTGTTAGAAGAGAGCAAGCGGGTGTAGTGACCTACCGAGCGTTCAACCACAGAATGTGATTGAAGTCTGTTTACATGGCAAATTAAACTTCCAATCACATTATTGATTGAACGGGTCTTGGATATATGGAAGTACTGTACTAATTTGGGACTTTGGCAGTAGAAGAAAGGAATGGCATGCTTGCTTGCTAGTATTACTGGGACACGGGCGAAGGAAGGAAGAAACTGTCAGGGGAGAGCGCCAAGCTATTACGACTATATAGCACTTGGAAGGGGTCAGGATAAGCGTATGGGATGGGACGGGGGGGAACGAATGGTGCCCAACCACTTGGACGGTCGGGGACTGAACGCCGACCTGCATGAAGTGAGACCGTCGCTCTACCGTCCAGACCAAGTGGTTGGACTGGGACACGGGCGAGAGGAAGTGCGATTATAGCGTGAACCTCCAGCTGCGATGCTGCTCTTCAATACTTATGTTCTTATGTACAGTAATAACAGAACAACGTCGTAGTGCTTTCTCCTGACTCGACAAGGAGATTTTGCACTACAGAACTTCTGTCCAAAACAATGACAAATACACTAAAGATCATCAACGTATCGAAACCAATAGAATAATACCAAATGTAAATTGTTTGTAAAATTACCCCTGGAATTATGCCACAGTTGATACGTTGATGAAATTTTATACATTTGGCTATCAAATGTAAGTTCAGATGAATGTTTAGTAAACCTTAGTAAACACAAAAGATTTGTTACCCAGTAAGTTTTGTTTTTGTTTTGGACGACTACTATTAGCTCTTTATCATTAGTGTAAGAACTGAACACAAGACTGGACAAGAATGTAAAAACTCTTGTATATATAAATAAATAACAATAAAACAAATAAAAATTAAATTCTTTGTCCCTGCGATTGTTAAGTTGTTAGGTAACCCTTTGTGTTTGTTACTGCCTTGTCTCTTAGTCTGGAGCTGTCGCCGGTATCTTTCTGGCATTGTCAAACATGATCAGCCTGGCCCCTTGTCACCGCTTCTTAACCTCCCCATTCACCTTCCCCTTCCCCATTTTCCTATGGTATTTGTCTGCTTGACCTCTCTGCTGACTCTCCCTATGTCATTTTGTCATTGGCGGCGACCCATTTCGGTCGAAAACATTTTAGCAATGTTTTTACCATTCAGATGTGGTTTATTCTCCATTGCTGTAGTCAGCGATTATTAATCTGTTTGTATTATATTGAAGGAACTGGGTTCTAGGCTAATTGGAACATCAAGAGACCCCTAGAGGTCTCCCCCCGTCTAGAGGTAGACCCCGCCGACCTGTATTCAGAAAATATTTAGAGTTCAGCATATCTCAACCCATAATGTAAAAAGACTCAATATTTGATCTTGTATATTATAATGTTCAAGAGAATGCATACTAGTAGAGATGCTTACAAGTGATTGCTAAACAGTGGCTTCAGATGGGTGCATGATCCTGCATCCAAGGTCTTTAAACTAATTTTCTTGTTGTCTGGCTTGAGAAGTCACGCTGTTTACGTAGAATGTTACCTGTTTATTTATACAATGTACAAGAAAGCACTTTGGGTTGTGAGAGTGCATAACACTATTGTTTGAGTGTTACTTTCTTGCAAAGCCACTAACACCCACTGCATTTCAAGCAGAATGTTTGTAATAAGATGAGAACATGCTCTTGTGCTTTTCTATGGGATTTTATCTCCTGATTAAATTAATCAGCCACAATTTCAGATAAAAAAGCAATGATTGAATTGAAGCAAGAATATAAAAGCTCAGTACACCTCACCGGCATCAACAGCAACCTTTTTGTGAAGTTTCATCTGCAGATCCAACAAGAGAAAGAGCTTTCTTGGTAGATACAGTAAACTACCATGAGAAAGGCTTGTTCAGAAGCTCCAACAGTAAATAAGACTTCATTTATCCAAACCACCACGAGATAGGGCTTCATTAACAGATTCAACAAAAGAAGCTTATGACTGATATTACGCATAATCCAATTAATTTCTAATGATTCATCAATATAAGAATTGCACTAGACAACATTAACATCAGTAATAAAAATGATGGAAAGTTTCTTGGCCTATTCCTAGACAAGAGACTCAACTTCAGCACCCACATTCAACACATAACTAAGAAAGTCTCTAAAACAGTTGGTATACTCTCCAAAATCAGATATTATGTACCTAACTCTGCTCTCATCTCACTATATTATGCACTAATCTATCCCTATCTTAATTATGGTATCTGTGCATGGGGGTCAACCACTGCAAACCACCTCAAGTCCATCATCACCCAGAAAAAATCTGCTATCAGAATAATAACAAACTCTGCTTTCAGACAACACTCAGCCCCCTTGTTTAAATCCCTTAACATGCTAAATATTAACTCCCTCCACACATTCTCTTGTGTCAACTACATTTACAAAACCCTGTTCTTAAATGCAAACCATGCTCTGAAACTCTCCCTGGACAGATGTAATAGGACCCATTATCACCACACCAGAAATAAATCTCTCTTTGATATTCTCAGGGTCAAATTTAATGTGTAAACACTCTAAGCAAATAAAGGGACCTAGTCTATGGAACTCACTTCCTAATGACTTGAAAAGCTGTCAAATTTTTGCCTCATTCAAAAACAAAAACAAAAAGTACCTAATTTCATCTTCATAGTTTCCTACACTGTGCTTTAAATTTGCTCTGTATCTAGTGTTACCCAATCTTCCAATCTTTATGTACTTAATCCAAACAACTTTACCATTGTGATCATTGCTGTCTTTTTTTATGTGCTAGCTATATTCTGTATTGTGCCTATTAATTTTTATTAAACTACCATTCAAGCTGTTAATGCAATCAATCTGAGCTACCTATGTGCTTTAATATACCTACAAATTTCTCTCATCTTTTTTTTTTCTTGCAATGTACCTGTTATCATTTTTATAAATATTGCTAGTATGGTATTTACTTACTTAAAATTTTCTTAGATTAATGAAATGCCTCACAGTCTGAAATGCTGCATGTACTAGTGGCTTTACAAGAATGAAATTACTATGCTATGTATCCTCACAATCCCAATGTACCTTCTTGTATATAAATAAAATAAAATAAAATAAAATAAAATAAAATAAAATAAAATAAAACAAAACATGTGACTACTATTGCTATGTCTGCTGCTAGACTGCATAAAAAAATATGAGTAGTGAGAGAGCAACAAGCAACTAACTATAAAATAACTATTCCCTGTAGATGTATAAATGTTAATAGATCAAGACAAGAAAAACATTGTAAGAAAGTTCACCAAGGTCATCACTGACCTTGTTCAAAAAAATGTGCCAAGAAGTCATAAGAGAACTAGATATATGACACAAGCAGGTGGTGTTCAAAAGATGTGTAATCACTTCATTCATAATAATGTACTACTAGAAATCTTAGCCATGTATCCAAAGTTTGCTTTCTGTAGGTTATGCATGCACGTGATTGTAAAGCTGCTGTCCAGTTCGATGGGAGTGTGAAGCAGGATTAGTAACTTCGTGACGAACTTCAATCTATCCAATCTATAACTTCAAGTCTCACCTAATCTATCCCCCAGCCCCAAATCACTCTCCCAACTGTATCCTTCCCACCAATCGCCAATCCCTCCAACCGTATCTAGACTATCGTTCTCGATGGGATTAATATGGTACAATTTTGATTCTTGGCTAACTTCTTACCAGATGGTGGCTGGGGAGGCAGACTGCCTGAGTGCCTGACTTCAGACTCACATTTTTACTAATTGTGACTGGTTGCTACCATAACTGTGAATGCCTGACTGGTTATTAACTGTTGTTTAACTGTGGCTTGTTGACTGTGAATACCTGACTGTCTGTGAATGCCTAAGTTGATAAATAAATAATAAAATAATATTGAATAAGTTGATGAATAAAGAATAAACTACAGTACCTTTTGTAAGCAAACATCAGGGATAAAATATAAAAAGAAAATTAATTGGTTGTCTAGGCCCAAACCACTAGTTCGCACCATTCCCTTGCCACCAATGGCAGCCAAAGCTACCAATGGGTCCCAGCCAGCAAATTCAGTCTTTCACACCTTTCCCAAGCAACAACCCAAGCACCATGAGAGAGTGGGCAGGGTTGGAATGGCCACTGAAGAGGCCTTCTAAAAAAAATCAGTGTTGCATTATTTTCGGTCTGTAGTCTTGTATTCTTAGACTTCCTTCTGCCTCAATTAAAGAGTCAGATTCTGGTCCTTGACTACATTAGGCACATATAATTCATTACAGCCTTGTGTAGTGCCATAAATGTGGAAGGTTCCAGGGTGGTAGTTCAGGGAGCCATCAGAAACAGGCACTCAATTGCTTTCAATGTACAGTAGTATTTTTGCTTGCAAGTTGCTTTGCCTTTTATATCATTCCATTACAGTACTCTATTTTTATTTTTATTCCAAGTTCTGGCTTTCCAAGTTCACCTCTGGCCTTAAGTTCCAAGAACAGGAACGTAGAGGCCAGAGGTGACCAAGCTGACCGCCAGCACGTATGTTCAAGAACTGGAATGTAGCAGGAGTTATTTTGATCTTTTAAGATGTAGATTGCACACGTTAACCAGACAGTGGTCTGTTTTGATTCATGTCCCTTTCTGGGTCCTTTCCCAGTCGATGACAATTATGACATACAAAGTGCTCATAGGCCATTGCTCACTGAGCCTCTCTAAGGGGACCAGGTTTTGCCTCATGGTTCCCGGTAGGCATAAGAACTCCTGTGACTGATAACCCCAAACTAATAAAGCACATATCAGTTTGGATACCTTCAGGGAACCGACGAGGCTCCTCACAGAAAAGACTGATAGAGCAATAATGTTTGACAAGCCAAACCTTTATTAACAGAACTATAAATCCTGAAGTATGACAAATGTAATCAAAACCTGCCAATCAGTAAATAGTATTCTATGAATTATAAGGATATAAGATAAAGTGATTACAAAAAGTGAATAACTTTTACAAAATGTAATTGATAACTAACCAATATTTGTATTGCATTTTTCCCAGAAACTTCAGAGATCCTTAACTCCACGGCCTACTACCCCCCAGTCTTCCTGTGGCATTCTGTAAGTCATGTTATCCATACGAATAACCTCAATGCCAGCCCCATAATAACTTATGACATAGTGTGAGCCATCAGCAGGTCCAACAGTTTGCGTAGCAATAAGAATAATATCAATCAGCTGCCCAAGAAACAAGAATCCCAGGGTACAAAATTTGGCAAGACCAACAGCATAGTAGCCAAGGTAAATGCGATCTATGCCAAACATTCCAAGAAATACCGAAAGGAGTAAGGCTGTTTCATAAGAATAGCCATTTGTGTATCTGAAAAAAAAAAAAAATTATTAGCTTTTATTTCCTCAAACATTTATATGCATCACATAAGGAAAAAATCTTCTTTCCTGAATATTTATATATATTACTGTATTTTATAATTAATGTACTGTAATGTAAATAAATTCTATTCCTATATATGACATAGATTACTTGAAGAATACGCGACTTACTTGCATGGAATTTCACGTTCAAAAGTCCCATTATTAGTTTCTGTACAAATAATGCCCGGGGCTGAGGTACACACAACCTTGGTACGCCCAGCTTTAGTGCACCCTCGAGGCTGCTGCGTGCGTGGATCTATGTTAGCTTCTGTGCACAGAAACTGACCAGCTAGTAGAGAGGAGCAGTTGGTGTAGTACTCTCCACATACTCCAGCAGCCATAAAGAGACCAAGCAATGCCCATATTATGGAATAATTATAATGGCTTCCAACTGGAGTTCTCATTAGGCACTTCAGTAACATTCTTATCTCTTCTGTGTGTTGAGACAAAGGAGACTCACCCAGACAATTTATGCATTGCTGTTCTCGAGATCTTCATGCTACATGCATAAGCAAAACTGAAAGAACGGAATTTTAATTTTAATTTTTCTAAATTTTCTGGCAACTTCTAACACATTTAAAGAATCTTCACATAAAATTAAACGAGTAACTCATAAAAACATCCCATTACTGCCAATTAACTGAAAATAAACTTTATCAAGTTGAAGAATAAAATCATACTCAAATTCACTGATAAATTAAAAAGTCAAGTATTGAATGTAGAGAAACACCCTATTATACTGAGCTTTCAATGGCACCTAAGCTTAACTCTAATTTAAATAAACTTCAGCCATTACACCAGGTCTCTGACACCTAATTGTCACTTCCTGAGAGCAAAGACCAGAATTTGGCTCATTTTACAAAGTAAGGAGAGCAGGGGGAATCAGATATCAACCAGAAAATTTATGTTCCACTGACTGGACGCTGCCACAACCACATGGGGGCAAACAGGCTCACCTACAGATAACCAAACGACTCACAAAGCCAGATGAACAAGGCCCTGTTCATCTCCCATGCTGCCAAGATGAATGGAAATGGGAAGCTAAAAGTGAGAATGGACAACACCTTCCAAAAGGGAACAGCATTGAAGACTAAAACCAAAGAAATCAGAAGTGAGGCTGTCTTCAGAAACTGGTCCCATAGGGAAAGTCAGCTGCCCCTACAGAGGAGACATTGTAATGACAGGGGTGCAACCCGAAAGACAGGGCATAGCTCCACAGGAGAAAGGTGCACTGAAGACTCAACAAGACTACTGTAAACACAATACCTGAAGATGATGTCATAGGCATGGAGACCATCAACAACATTCAGCACTGGAAGAGCTCGAAATAAAGCCCCAGCCAAGGGCTAATGCAACCCGGAACAGTCTGATTGCTGAAAGAAATGAAACTGAAAAATGAAGAGGAAAATGATGACAGATTATACCTCAGGCAAAATGGGGTACACACCACACAGCCCCAGAAGTGGTGAAAGAATGTCCCCTAGGGAAAGTGGAAAAGCTCTATCTGCCAGTTGGATCTAAGCGAATCCATATCATCCAATGGGAAAAGCCTGGACCACTCTAGCACCAGCTGGAAACCAGAGGTGCAGATGCAACAGGACCAACCAAGGAAGAGAAAGGAAGGTTTACCTGGAAACCAAGACTAGACCCTGTCAAACCAGACCCCAAGAATGCCCTAAACAGGTACATCCTCCAGGTGATCAAAATCTGAAATAAGCCAACTGAAAAAGACCCAGAACCCTGACCAGCAGCCAGACCAGGCAACTGGAGATTCTAAGAAACCAGTCACAGAGGTAGGCCAGAATGCAGTCTGGGGAAGAGCTGGGGCCCATGGGAACAGCTGGGGCCCAGGGAGGACCAAAATGATAAAGAGGCCAAAAGGGGAGTGAGTGGTGCACCTCACCGAACCCCAACGAATCCCTGAACTCAGAGAGAAATCAGACATGCAGAGGCTTTTCATAGATCCAAATAATGGCCACACAGAAATGCCACAGGGCACACAGCAGGACTTGCATTATAGGTGACTAATGCCCCAGATTTCCTACCTTATCCACAGGCTCAAGAAATATTGCAAAACTAGAGCCACTGACCACTGCTGAAATATTTGCTGAATGAGACATAGAGACATCATCAACTGACAAAATCTGTAAAATTACCCCCCTTCTCCAAGGCAATGAGAGAACAGTGCAGTGAACAGGAGGTAGCATAATCAAGTGGACTCTTGGAGAGAAACCAAAATGTCAAGGCCGGTAGGCACGAAGAGCCACAAAAAGTATGCAGCCACAGCCCACAGGTGCAATGGAACAGCAGATAATAAGGTAAAGGATGATGAAATAATAATAAAACCAGAGTTAAATGTAATGAAACACCATTTTCTGGGCGAGTCCCGGAGGCTCCCCGGAGCTATCCAGGCTGAATGGATATGTATATCTTTTTGGCATCAGTCAATGCATGGAGTTCTTGCCTACCAGGGACCACGAGCCAAAACCTGGCCCCCCTCTATGAGAGGCACGGGGAGCAATGGCATATAGAGACCCCCCTGTGGTTGGGAGCATTCTATGTCTGCCATCGACTGGGACAGGCACCCAGAAAGGTAGGCGCCCCCAAACAAACCCCTATTCTGGTAAAACTATTGCGACCGAAGGCCGAACAAGTGGACAGAACTCCCCAAACGAAAATTAGCAAACTAGCATGACGTCATCATGTCACTACGCCGCAGTCTGCGCAACCCTCCCCCCCCCCCTCCCTGGGAGGAGGAAGGGGGAGCACCAGACCCACCCGCTGGAGACTCAACCTTTAGTTTTTAGGCTGGATGTCAAAAAGCATGAAAATCGCCCCCGACCAGAAGGAAGGAGGGATGCCGGGAAGCCCTTGTGACTCGCCCAGAAAATGGCTTTTCATTACATTCAACACTGGTTTTCTGGGGGAGCCCTGTCGGCTCCCCGGAGGTAACTATCCAAAGATAAAGAAAAGCAGGGACTTACCCGGGAGGCAGTCCGTCCTCACTCCTCAATGCGAAATCAAGACATCTGGCTGCAACCGCCGACCCAATGTAACGCAGGCCCTACCTGGCCCAGGAACATTTACCAGATAGCGAGAAACCAGGACCCTGTTCGACCTCCAAAACCCCGCGCTTGAATGTCAACCCATGACATGTTGCCAAAGCAAAGGCAGCAAACTTACGCACATCGTGGGCACTGGGATAAACCTCAGGCTGATTAGACTTATTAACCCTGCGGACAACCTGAGCGACTCGAGCCCGAGAACAGGGAAGAAGGGAAACCGGGATAACCCAAAGTGCGTCCCCGGCCACCGAAGCCGTGGCTCACAAATAACGGCTGAGAGCTGCATCTGGACACAACACATGATGCACCCCCAGCCGAACCAACCAAACATCAACAACCCAAGGCCCCTCCAAAAAGCAGCCATCTCATTCTTTGTCAGAAAAGAAGAAGACTGCAACCGAACAAAATGACCACCAGGACCGAAGGAGCAGAAACCCCTGCACTGGAGGAGAGCATGAAGCTCCCCGACCCAACCCCTAGAAGCCAATGCCAACAGGAAAAGAGCTTTAGAAAAACAATCCTGAACGGAAGGGGCCACAACAAACCGAGGAGAAGAAAGAAACAAGAGCACCCGGTGCTCTCGTTTCTCGTTTTACCTCATCGCCAGATGAGGTACAACCCTGTACTTCGGCCTAAGCTCAGCTGCACAAGGGGTTGCATGGAAGTTGTACTGGCCCAGTAGTACTGGGATAACAAGTAAATAACGTCACCCAGGAGCTGAGGCAGGGCCCACCTGTCTTGTCACCATGCCATCCTCTTAAACACCACTCGAAACTCACTACCAACGCGAGACATCGTGACACGTCGAAGCTCTGCTCTACTGTGGCAGCCATGGTTAACGACAATCCATCATGACTGTTTGGGAGTGATAAGAAGAGGTGATCCCGAGTTCCTGTTAGCGGGGTCCACCTGGGCTAACAGCTGTCAGCTGTCACTCAGTCAGGTGCGGGTAGTACGAGACCCCTGTACTGTCCGTAGTTTGGCCAAGGCCGGAATTGGAACTTCCAGACGACCAGGATCTTCAAGCAACAGGGAGGTAGTCGCCGAAATCTACAGCTCAACAAAATGTCACTAAAAGAGAACTATAGAAATCTTAATAGTAAAAGTTTCATATAAAATAAATGATGTTAAATAGTAAATGGTGTTAACTCGGAGCAGTTAGCTCAATTTTTTTTCCATCTGACAGTATTAAATGTTGAAAACTAGAATTGGTTGAAATAGAGAAAGAAATCTAGAAAGTGAACATGTAGAAAATTGTTACTAGAAAATTACCCTGTCTCTAGATAAGTTTGTTACGATTGAACTGGTTTGAGAACCATCTAGTAGGTTCTCTAGAAACATGGATCAGTGAGGAACTTTATCTAGATTTTTGCTAGATCCTAGAAACTGATATATATATTTTTTTATTTACTTTTTTTGTGGACTACTTTAAACAACAGGGTGATGTACACAGTCTGAAAAATGTGTTCACCAGCTGTTGCAGTGGACTTGAGTCAGAACTCTGGAATATTAGAAGTTTTAGAAACTCATATCCAGTGGATTTTTGTTGGTTAACCCTTAAACTGCGCAACACGTCATATGACGTGTTGAGTAACTTGCTATAAATTGTGCATCACATCATGTGACGTGTTGGAGTACTATGCAAGATTTAAACGGCCCGTGGATATGTTTGATGAACATAATTGAATCAACAACATGCACACCATATTTTTGAGGACAGCGATGATTCACTCATTTTATTATATAAATATATCACACTACACACTATTGAATAATATTACAATAAAAAAAGAAAAATCTATCAGTCATTAAAATAATTAGGTAATTATCTCTTTGTAGCCACTCCTGCCTGACAGCTGGGGCTGAGCAGATCGCCTCGGACGCACGCTGAGTCAGCGCCTCTTTTTTGCCAGACTTCCCCGCCCTATAGCGGGCAAAATATGCCACTTACGATTTTTTTATTATTTTTACCATGATCAGGGAACACAAATTAACAGGTATGTCACTTTGGGTCGGCGGCTGCAGCCTGTCTTGACTTCGAGTTGAGATGTGGAGCACCGACTGCCTCCCGAGTAAGTCCCATTCTTTATTTTTCGTCTGTGGAGAAGTAGCTCCAGGAAGCTGTAGGGGCTCCCCCCCAGAAAACCAGCATTGAAAGTAATGAAATGCCATTTTCTGAGTGAGTCCCAGAGGATCCCTGGCAACCCTCCCTTCCTCCGGTCGGAGGTTTTCGCATATTTTGATATCCAGCCTCAGAACTGGGGTGTGGATCGCCGGCACAGGGATCTGGGGCTACCCGTTCCCCCTCTCGGGGAGGGGGGAGTTGCGCAGACATGCGGCGCGGCTCATGTGACATCATGCTCATTTGCTCTTTTTCATTTGGCGAGTTCTGTTCACTTGTTTGTCTAATTTCATAATTTTAACCAGAATAGGGGTTTGCTTTGGGGCGCTTACCTTTCTGGGTGCCTGTTCCAGTCAATGGCAGATATAGAATGCTCCTAAATCACATGTGCATTTCTATAGGCCATTGCTCCTTGTGTCTCTCTGAGGAGACCAGGTTCTGGCTCATGGTAAGCCAGAACCTGGAGAACGTGCAGATATCCTTTACTGCTAGAATCCACTCAGTAAAACATCTAAACTATTGGGACCGACTAAAGAGCCTAAATCTGCACTTCCTTGAGCGCAGGCGGGAGAGATACATAATAATTTACACGTGGAAAATATTAGAGGGGCTGGTCCCAAACCTACACACAGAAATAACATCATATGAGACCAGACGACATGGCAGGATGTGCAGAATACCCCCGTTGAAAAGCAGAGGTGCAACAGGTACTCTGAGAGAGAACTCTATCAACATCAGAGGCCCGAGACTGTTCAACACGCTTCCACTACACATAAGGGACATAACTGGCAAACCCCTCACAGTGTTCAAGAGAGAACTGGATAAGCACCTCCAAAGGATACCTGATCAACCAGGCTGTGACTCATACGTCAGGCTGCGAGCAGCCACGTCAAACAGCCTGGTTGATCAGTCCAGCAACCAGGAGGCCTGATCGACGACCGGGCCGCGGGGACGCTAAGCCCCGGAAGCACCTCAAGGTAACCTCAAGGTATGGTCCCTGGTAGGCCTAGAACTCCACCCATATCAACTGATGCCAAAGATAGGGATATTCTATATACGGGAGCCGGTGGCTGAGTGGACAGAACACTGGACGCGTGATCCTATGGTCCCGGGTTCGATCCCAGGTGCCGGCAAGAAACGATGAGCATAGTTTCTTTCACCCTGATGCCCCTGTTACCTAGCAGTAAATAGGTACCTGGGAGTTAGTCAGCTGTCACGGGCTGCTTCCTGGGGGTGGAAGCCTGGTCAAGGACTGGGCCGTTGGAACACTAAAGCCCCGAAATCATCTCAAGATAACCTCAAGATCCTAATCAGCCTGGATAGCTCCGGGAAGCGGTACAGGCTCCCCCCAGAAAAGCAAAAAAAAAACAAAGAAATTCTACACAAAGAATTCAAGTGCAGTCATCACTAGGCGGGAGACACTTGTAAGCTGAAGCACGGCAAGTCCTCGGTCAGCCCATACATGTATTAACAAATTCGAGCACCAAGGGAAACCTTGAATATTGTGTCAAATTTTTCAAAGAAATTGAGTTCAAGAACCGACAAATTTGAAAAGATGAGCATTCAAAAACCGAAGTCCCGCTGTATTAGGTGACCAGATACTTGACTTTTTAGCCTAGGCTATGGAGAAAATTGCCTTCTCTTATAATTTTCGGTTTCATAATCTTGAAAACAATAAATGATGACAATTGTGACCCACACATAATTTCTACCTATCTTCTCTGAGCTGTCTAACAGAACTAAATTTTAGCTCATAAGCATATATATATAGAAAAAATAAGATTACCACTATATCATTAAAAATCTAATAAAAAAAAAAAATTAACATATATATTTTAACCTAAGCATTAGATGTTTAAAGATTACACATAGCACATAATAATAATAATAATAATAATAATAATAATAATAATAATAATAATTTATTGATATAAAGAATGTCTAGGCATGAAGAAATGAAAGGAGCGACATACAAAGAACAAGTCGCATCGTACTGAAACCTAGCTTACCTTACCCAGTCTAAACCAACGCTTCCTAATTAAACAACTCTTAATATATTTTCTCAGATATAAATCATACTTTGTCGAAATGTCTGTGAACTATTTAGCCACACTGTTTCAAAAAAGGGTACAATTTGTGCAGATACTATTTACCAGAATACTATTACCGGAATTCCAGATACAATACCAGAATGATTACAGTATACACACTACCATCAAACACAAAATGAAAAGAAATCACCGTTGTGAGAGACACGCGCAAAGTAATTTATATATACAAAAGATCTTACATTCTTGTACACCCACTAGCAGGTACAGACACTAGCACGTACAGCCACAGCACGTACAGCCACAGCACGTACAGCCACAGCACGTACAGCCACAGCACGTACAGCCACTAGCACGTACAGCCACAGCACGTACAGCCACAGCACGTACAGCCACTAGCACGTACAGCCACAGCACGTACAGCCACAGCACGTACAGCCACTAGCACGTACAGCCACAGCACGTACAGCCACAGCACGTACAGCCACTAGCACGTACAGCCACAGCACGTAGAGCCACAACACGTACAGCCACTAGCACGTACAGCCACAACACGTACAGCCACTAGCACGTACGGCCACAGCACGTACAGCCACAGCACGTACAGCCACAGCACGTACAGCCACTAGCACGTACAGCCACAACACGTACAGCCACAGCACGTACAGCCACAGCACGTACAGCCACAGCACGTACAGCCACTGCACGTACAGCCACTAGCACGTACAGCCACAACACGTACAGCCACTAGCACGTACGGCCACAGCACGTACAGCCACAGCACGTACAGCCACAGCACGTACAGCCACAGCACGTACAGCCACAACACGTACAGCCACAGCACGTACAACCACAACATGTATGTGAGAATACATAACATAGTATTTACAATCTTGTAAAGCCACTAGTACGCGCAGCGTTTCGGGCAGTATCATTCAGTAACACTGTAACATAACAACAAAGCAACATTCACTAAATTATTAATGGTCATTTGACAAGCGTGATATTACAGGCTTAATGACTCAACATGTTAATAACTACCTTTATTAAATGTTGTTGTATTGATAGCAACGAAGATAGGTGAAGCTGAAACCTTTGATGTTTGTTGTTGTTTTGAGAGCAAACGCCACCATCCAACACATCTCACGTCCCGGCAGCAAACACAACTATCTTATAGCACTACAACGCTCAGTGAGAAAACGTTTATCAAATAAATGTTTAAATAAATAAATAAATAAATGTTTATTCAGGTAAGGTACATACATACAAGAGATTTTACAAAATTTGATAGATTTATGGATAGAGCTAGTACATACAATGCCTAAAGCTACTATTACGCAAAGCGTTTCGGGCAGGAAAAACATTAAAGACTAAAATTTAATACTAATTGAGTATAAAATGTGTTGAGAACAAATAAAAATAAAAATAAAAAGGGGGGAACATGGCTGAAAAAGCAACACAAATACAATTAGGTAGACAAACCGAGTTGTTTAAAAAACAGACATGGGATGACAATATAGCGGTAAGGCAGGTTACTGGGAATTTATTAGGTAGTGCTTCGTTTTTATCTTAAACTGGTTGAGAGAGGTACAGTCTTTAACATGATTGGGAAGGTCATTCCACATTCATCATACGCATTTCATCGGAAATATTTAGATAAAACCATTAAAAACGGAAATTTATAATAATAGCATTATTATTAGAAGCAGCAGCAATAATAATAATTAGTTTTGACGGGGAAAGGCAGCAGAGCTATACATATGTATGTGTGAACTTACCTATTTATTTTATTTTATTTTATTTATTTATATATACAAGAGTTCTTACATCATCTTGTACAGCCACTAGCAATAAGTACACAACTGATTGGCTTGTTTGCAGGCCTTCACATTCCCTGAACTAGCCATCAAGTAACTATAAAAAGGCATATATCAAATCAAATCAAATCAAAATTTTTATTCAGGTAAAGTACATACATACATACAAGGTGAGATACAAACATTGATGGATTTATAGATAGAGCTAGGTTCATGACCTGTCCAGTGGGTCGAGACTGGTCTCATTAGCATCGCTCATTAGTGGGAAGAAATTCTTGCTGCAAGAATGTGTGTTCTCAGAGCTAACTAGGGTAACTAAAATAATTATTTCCTAAATAAATACTTTAATTGTAAATATTTGAAAATATATGGCATGTTTCCAAATTTCTGATGTTATAAAACATATTGTGGTTTATAATTAAGTTCTTAATAGTGATCCTATCCTGCATCATAATTTACATAATATCTACTTCTGTTTTGTGTATTAAATAGACGCTGTTTGCAAGGCAAACGGCGAAATTTCTGTGAAGGGAGAAAATGTAATACCATACTCTGTGATCATCCCCAGTTTGCAACAACACTGCACCAGCACCCGAGTCAGACGCGTCAACTTGAATTTTAAACGGACGGTCGAACCTTGGACTAGCAAGCACTGGGGCGGAAGCTAAGATCAATTTCAAGTTTTTAAATGCCTCTGCACAGTCCGATGACCACTTAAATTTAACGGCCTTCCGCAACAAATCTGTGAGAGGAGTGGCCACACTGGAAAAGTTCTGACAAAA
Source organism: Procambarus virginalis (assembly GCA_020271785.1). Taxonomy (NCBI): domain Eukaryota; kingdom Metazoa; phylum Arthropoda; class Malacostraca; order Decapoda; family Cambaridae; genus Procambarus; species Procambarus virginalis. The sequence goes on from WNGS01160430.1 coordinate 30,244,595, forward strand.
GCGTCGGTAGTACGCACACATACCGATAAATCGTTGAATGTCCTTTTTAGACCTGAGCACTGGATAGTCCAGAATAGCACTAATTTTGTCTTGTCGAGGTAACACTTTTCCTTGGCCCACTTCATAACCGAGGTACATCACTGTGCCTTGGCCAAAATGACACTTTTTAGCATTTAAGGTTAGATTTGCATGTTTCAACACTGTGAACAACTGGCGTAACCTAGCTATGTGGTCAGCCCAATTAATATCAAAAAGCACAATATCATCTAAATACGCCCGACAATTTGGCACATTAGCGAGCAAAGAGTTCATTAGCCTCTGGAACGTGGCAGGGGCATTACGCAAGCCGAATGGTAACACTTGATACTCAAACACACCCTCGGGGGTCACAAACGCCGTTAGTTGTTTAGCACGTTCAGTGAGAGGGATTTGATAGTACCCTCTCGATAGATCGAATTTCGATACGTACGTGGCGTTCCCGATTTCGTCGATACAGTCCTCGAGACGTGGCAACGGATAGGCGTCCACTATGGTCACCTTGTTGAGCTGCCGATAATCGGTGCATAATCGCCAGGAGCCATCTGGTTTGGGGACCAAAAGGCAGGGCGAGCACCAAGAGCCCTGGCTCGGCCTGATGAGGCCGTGCTGGAGCAAGAAGTCGACCTCCTTACGGACGATGGCCTTCTTTTCCGGACTCATCCGATAGGGTTGAAGGCGAATGGGGGTGTAGTCCGTCAACTCGACATCATGGTAAATGGCATCAGTCTGGGTCGGGACCTCCCCGAACAGACTGCAGAATTCGTCAAGCAACGACTGCACCTCGTCACGTTGGGACATCTGCAAATGGGACAGTCCCTCCTCCACAGCATTCACAGAACTAGAATTATTGAGAATGAGATTAGTTGGGTCCCCAGAACAATCATCCCCTCCCTCACTGGAAATGGAAACATTGGTTAGTGCAATGGGCCTGGGGCCCTGGAACTTCTTCAGCCGATTCACGTGTACGAGCATTACCTGTTTACGCTTATCAGAGTGTCTTACTTTGTACGTGAGGTCCCCAGTCTTCTCTGTCACAATGTAGGGGCCCTCGTACTTGTGGGACATAGTGCTCCCCAGTCGAGGCTTTAGTACCAGGACAGGGTCACCGGGCTGAAATAACCGCAACTTAGCCTTGGCATCGTTCCGTTCTTTCATATTCTCTTGGGCCTTCCCAAGATACTTTAGTGCCGCAGCCTTGCAGTCCTTGAGTCTCTGGTGGTGTTGCGCAAAGAAAGCCGAACCTTCGGTTAACGTTACGTTCCCTAACAGATTCTCCTGTAACATTTGCAAGGGTCCACGAACTTTATGGCCAAAGACTAACTCAAAAGGAGAACAACCCAGAGAACTTTGCAACCCCTCCCTAGCAGCAAACAAAACATACGGCAAGTTCTCGTCCCAGAAGGTATGGGAACTCTCGCACGATGTCTTCAACATCTGCTTCAGAGTTAGATGGAACCTTTCAATGACCCCCTGACTCTGTGGATGGTATGGGCTGGAAACCTTATGAGTTATTCCATGGTCCTTACAAAATTGTTCAAAAATATCAGACTTAAAGTTAGTACCATTGTCAGTCTGTACAACCCGAGGCAGTCCAAAAGTGGAAAAAAATTGCAACATACGAGCAACAACAGTCTTTGCTCGGATGTTCCTTACAGCAAAAGCCTCTGGGTAACGAGTCGTGATACACATCATCGTAATTAGATAAATATTACCAGCATCCCTCCAAATGGATTACTGTAACTGCCAATGTGCTCAGAATGTATAACTTTCATCACCCCTACCAAGAGCGACAACAACAACACTTTCCTGCCCCATGGGAGATCACTCCTTTTCAAATTACTGTTCCCCCTTTCCCACCCAAGAAGCTGATTAAAGAACAGGCCTTGCTTCGACAAGAAGCAAAGTACAATGCCTTAAGCCAAATTGATGCTTTAGTCAGAGAGCGCTCCCTTTTCCAGATTATTTACACTGATGGATCCTTGCATCAGTCCTATGGTGCAGCTGGAAGTGCAGTTGTTGTGACAGGGAGAGATGGTTCCATCTCCCATGAGTGTGGAGCGAGACTAAGTAACTGGGCCTCCACTCTTCAAACAGAATTGGTTGCCATAATCCTTGCACTAGAGCGCGTATATGAATCCAAAGTTGACACTCTAATTGTAAGTGACTCCTTGTCATCCTTGACTGCCCTCAGCTCCCCAAGGCATAACTGTGACGTGCTTATCTCAGAAGCTAGACACAGATATAGTGAAATAATCAATGATGGAGTCAGAGTTTGTCTCCTGTGGATTCCTTCCCATATTGGTCTCCGAATGCATGATAGAACTGATGAGCTAGCCAAGACTTTTGCTCGTAAAGAGGGAATTGATTACCAACTTGGACTGCCTTTGAGCAGCCTGAGGGCAGTAATATCCCAGGAACATCAACTAAATTTCGGAGGCTTGAGGCAAAGTGAAATTCACACCAGTTACTCCATCTATCATCATTCTATTATGCATGAAGAACCGCACGTCTATGGGTCATCCAATAATGTTAGCAGACTTCTAGATGTTACCACTGCTAGGCTTAGGCTCGGCTACAAGTACCTCTGGGAGTTTGTAACATCTGCTGATGTAGATTTGACTAAATGTAAACTCTGTCAGCAGAACTATTCGCATACTTTGCGTCATTATATAATGGAATGTGAAAAAATTGCGGAATTTAGAGATAACACCATCAATAGTGTCCAAGAAATGTGTAAGTACATCATTCACAATGATGTGCTGCCCGAAATTTTAGCGAAGTATCCAAAATTTGCTTACTGTCGGTAATGCATGCACATGACTGTAAAGCTGCCGCCCAGTTGGGTGGGTGTGCAGCAAGACTAGTAACTGTGTGACTCCCGATAGATGTAAAGTGCCTTGTATAGTGACTGTTGTGAGCCTCTTGTAATGTCACTTGTGACACCTCTTTGTGTCACTTGTGACACAAAGATTCTTGATGTGTGTATTTGTGTGGGTGATTAGATATGTATGTGTATGTATATGTGTATACGTATATATATATATGTACATGTATGTATGAGGGGGTGTACATGTGTATACAACATTGATAATTTTGTAACTAGCGTCAAACATTGTTATTTGCTTAGCTAAACGAACTAGAGGGTTCAGTTCCTGAACCGATTATGTGCCTCTGTATCCTTTACACCACCGCCCACGGGATGGGTATGGGGTGCATAATAAAGAAAGAAATTGCTACACAGCCTTCCCGGCTTGGTGCCTTCTTTGGTAATTACTTATCAAAGGCAGCTCCATACGAGGAGCTGCCTCGTATGGGCCAATAAGTCTTTTGCAGTTACCTTCATTCTTATGTTCTTACATACATTTATTGAACTTTATCATCATCATCATTTGCAGAAAGAAATTAACATAAAAAGTAGTCATTTTTCTGTGGTTTGGAAGAAAATGCACATCAAGTGGGGGCTTAATTTATTATTATTATTTAATATATAAATTAATTATTATATAAATTAATTACAAAATTATATAAATTAATTACAACATTAATTATACAAATTAATAACAAAATTAATTATATAAATTAATTACAAAATTAATTATTACAAAATTTATTACATAAATTGAAATAATAATCATAGATGATTATTATTGATGATCCTTAAATGAAGAAGCATAGGCTAATTATAACGACTAAATGGATAAATTAGTGACTAATAATGATTAGTGAATGAGCATAAATTATTATACAGAATAATATAATGGATAGCTGTTAATGCTAATGTAAGTCAATTACCGTGAATTATATCTGTAATTAGAATGCAATAATTAAATTAAATAATTAAAAATAAATACCCCCCCCCGTGATGCGCGCGCAACCATGGTCGGTTAGTCACAGAGTATGGTATTACATTTTCTCCCTTCACAGAAATTTCGCCGTTTGCCTTGCAAACAGCGTCTATTTAATACACAAAACAGAAGTAGATATTATGTAAATTATGATGCAGGATAGGATCACTATTAAGAACTTAATTATAAACCACAATATGTTTTATAACATCAGAAATTTGGAAACATACCATATATTTTCAAATATTTACAATTAAAGTATTTATTTAGGAAATAATTATTTTAGTTACCCTAGTTAGCTCTGAGAACACACATTCTTGCAGCAAGAATTTCTTCCCACTAATGAGCGATGCTAATGAGACCAGTCTCGACCCACTGGACAGGTCATGAACCTAGCTCTATCTATAAATCCATCAATGTTTGTATCTCACCTTGTATGTATGTATGTACTTTACCTGAATAAAAATTTTGATTTGATTTGATTTGATATATGCCTTTTTATAGTTACTTGATGGCTAGTTCAGGGAATGTGAAGGCCTGCAAACAAGCCAATCAGTTGTGTACTTATTGCTAGTGGCTGTACAAGATGATGTAAGAACTCTTGTATATATAAATAAATAAAATAAAATAAAATAAATAGGTAAGTTCACACATACATATGTATAGCTCTGCTGCCTTTCCCCGTCAAAACTAATTATTATTATTGCTGCTGCTTCTAATAATAATGCTATTATTATAAATTTCCGTTTTTAATGGTTTTATCTAAATATTTCCGATGAAATGCGTATGATGAATGTGGAATGACCTTCCCAATCATGTTAAAGACTGTACCTCTCTCAACCAGTTTAAGATAAAAACGAAGCACTACCTAATAAATTCCCAGTAACCTGCCTTACCGCTATATTGTCATCCCATGTCTGTTTTTTAAACAACTCGGTTTGTCTACCTAATTGTATTTGTGTTGCTTTTTCAGCCATGTTCCCCCCTTTTTATTTTTATTTTTATTTGTTCTCAACACATTTTATACTCAATTAGTATTAAATTTTAGTCTTTAATGTTTTTCCTGCCCGAAACGCTTTGCGTAATAGTAGCTTTAGGCATTGTATGTACTAGCTCTATCCATAAATCTATCAAATTTTGTAAAATCTCTTGTATGTATGTACCTTACCTGAATAAACATTTATTTATTTATTTATTTAAACATTTATTTGATAAACGTTTTCTCACTGAGCGTTGTAGTGCTATAAGATAGTCGTGTTTGCTGCCGGGACGTGAGATGTGTTGGATGGTGGCGTTTGCTCTCAAAACAACAACAAACATCAAAGGTTTCAGCTTCACCTATCTTCGTTGCTATCAATACAACAACATTTAATAAAGGTAGTTATTAACATGTTGAGTCATTAAGCCTGTAATATCACGCTTGTCAAATGACCATTAATAATTTAGTGAATGTTGCTTTGTTGTTATGTTACAGTGTTACTGAATGATACTGCCCGAAACGCTGCGCGTACTAGTGGCTTTACAAGATTGTAAATACTATGTTATGTATTCTCACATACATGTTGTGGTTGTACGTGCTGTGGCTGTACGTGTTGTGGCTGTACGTGCTGTGGCTGTACGTGCTGTGGCTGTACGTGCTGTGGCTGTACGTGCTGTGGCCGTACGTGCTAGTGGCTGTACGTGTTGTGGCTGTACGTGCTAGTGGCTGTACGTGTTGTGGCTCTACGTGCTGTGGCTGTACGTGCTGTGGCTGTACGTGCTAGTGGCTGTACGTGTTGTGGCTCTACGTGCTGTGGCTGTACGTGCTGTGGCTGTACGTGCTAGTGGCTGTACGTGTTGTGGCTCTACGTGCTGTGACTGTACGTGCTAGTGGCTGTACGTGTTGTGGCTCTACGTGCTGTGGCTGTACGTGCTGTGGCTGTACGTGCTGTGGCTGTACGTGCTGTGGCTGTACGTGCTGTGGCTGTACGTGCTGTGGCTGTACGTGCTGTGGCTGTACGTGCTAGTGTCTGTACCTGCTATTGGGTGTACAAGAATGTAAGATCTTTTGTATATATAAATTACTTGCGCGTGTCTCTCACAACGGTGATTTCTTTTCATTTTGTGTTTGATGGTAGTGTGTATACTGTAATCATTCTGGTATTGTATCTGGAATTCCGGTAATAGTATTCTGGTAAATGTATCTGCACAAATTGTACCCTTTTTTGAAACAGTGTGGCTAAATAGTTCACAGACATTTCGACAAAGTATGATTTATATCTGAGAAAATATATTAAGAGTTGTTTAATTAGGAAGCGTTGGTTTAGACTGAGTAAGGTAAGCTAGGTTTCAGTACGATGCGACTTGTTCTTTGTATGTCGCTCCTTTCATTTCTTCATGCCTAGACATTCTTTATATCAATAAATTATTATTATTATTATTATTATTATTATATTATTATGTGCTATGTGTAATCTTTAAACATCTAATGCTTAGGTTAAAATATATATGTTAATTTGTTTTTTTTATTAGATTTTTAATGATATAGTGGTAATCTTATTTTTTTCTATATATATATGCTTATGAGCTAAAATTTAGTTCTGTTAGACAGCTCAGAGAAGATAGGTAGAAATTATGTGTGGTCACAATTGTCATCATTTATTGTTTTCAAGATTATGAAACCGAAAATTATAAGAGAAGGCAATTTTCTCCATAGCCTAGGCTAAAAAGTCAAGTATCTGGTCACCTAATACAGCGGGACTTCGGTTTTTGAATGCTCATCTTTTCAANTCAACTGCTTTTCTAACCTGTGGATTCGTGTGGATTTTGCAATGCAGCTGCTTTTGTTGGATGAATGTTGAGTTTGAAGCGCAGGGCTTCAGTTGCTTCACATTCCAGTAAGTAATGTAATAGTGGCGCCTCTGCATCTGTTCCCAGATGTGACACTCTTTACTATTGGGTTTATTACCTCCCAGCAGCACTTGTAGCCAAGTCTGACTCTGTGTATGGCTACTGCAATGTCTCTGGATATCTTTTTGCCAGGCTTGAAAGGGTAGTATCCAGTGGCTTGTTCGTACCATATCGCACTGGGTCTGCCTTCCGCTACTTTGGCTCTGTGGCGACTTTTGATAGTTGGGAGTATTTTCTTCTTGATCTGTGAGAAACTTGGAGGTATTTTAACCAGTACAACAGGTAGAGCAGTGGAAGTTTTTGCTAGTGAGTCTGCCTTTTCATTACCATCTATGCCAATGTGACTTGGTCTCCAATTTAGGGTGGCTGACAGCCCTAGATTGTGTACTTCTTGAACTATATGTAGGACTTTTGTGACGAGTTGTATATTATCTCTGTGCTGGCCGGATAACAATGCCTGGAGCGAAGATCTAGAGTCGGTATGAATGATGACATTTTGTAAACTGTTTTCAATTGCATAAGTTATGACTTCTTTCAGAGCATATAACTCTGTTTACAATGTTGAGCACCCACTAGTCATGCTCTGTTAAGCTTCATGGTTGGTAGTGTAAACTGCTGCCCCAGCAGAACCTCTTTCTTGATCAACTGATCCATCTGTGAAGATGTGAGTCGTTGTTGGTCTTGAGATGGTTTCCATTTGTAGTTCTATGTCTGCTTTGAGCCTTTGCGAGTCACATACTGATTTTTTAGCTGGTAATCCTTCAATGATTATCTTTAGACTCGATTCTTCCATGGAGGAGGCTGCCGAAAGTGTTGATATGGTCTATCTTCCCCTTAGTTTTCAAAGGTCAGTTTCAAAGTCCACTTTCTCTAGAATCTTGACTAGATTATCCGTCCATGCACTTGTTCCATGTTGAAGGTTTCTATAAAGCGATCTGTGTATGCTATCTTTGATTGACAGTCTGGCGGTGGTTCCAACAAATTTTGTTGTTATGGTGGCTATCCTTTGTTTGATCCTGTCTCCTAAGACTAGTAAGTTGGTTTCCATTCTTAGATTTTCTCGCCGCGTCCACATAGGTGCTCCCAGTATTGTTCTGAGGGCATCATTTTGTGACACTTCGAGTTGCTCTAATTGACGATCAATGTATGGATGTAAGAGCAGGGGCAGCATAGTCAATGAGTGACCTAACTGCTTGAACGTCGTACATTTTGGGTACTGGTAGAGATGCATCATCACTAGGACTTGTCAGGGAGCGCAAAGCTGAGTTTCTGGCTTTACAACGTTGCCGAAGATATTAAATTTTTTGAGTGAATTTCAACTGGCTGTCTATTATAATTTCAAGGTATTGAAAAGAGGTAACCCACTCAATTTCTTGTCATTGAGTCTGATGTCTTGAGTTTTCAATTTAATCCCATTCCTTTATTTTTATTGATGTGTATTTCACTGCTATGTTCCGCTTCCCTGCTGATAATGTCTAGGCATTTTTGTCCATGATTCCTAGCGCCTCTGCCATTGATGATGACCACAAAGTCGTCTGCATAGTTAAGCAGTTTGGCTTTTGGTAACTTGAGCTTCAGGACTTGTTCCATGAGACCGATGAAGAGGGCTTAGTATTCCTCCTTACAGAGTCCCATTTTCCAGCCTCTTTGAGGAAGATGTTTTTCTTGGAATTTGACTGTAGCTTCTCGGTTGAGCAGACTTCCTTTGACAAAGGTAAGAGCGTGTCCGTTGATTTCTTACCCACCAGGCAGCACCGTGTGGCTGGAGGCTAGTTCGAAGGCTTTTGGATAAATACACGTGCGTATATATCCCAAAGCCACACGTGTAGCTTTGGGATAAATACATCATGGGGTATGTCCACGTGTGTATATATACCCATTCATGTATGACAAGGGTTGCTCCCTACCCGTCACAACACTAATTCCCATCAAATGTACTATATTTCTTTAAACATAAATCTATTTCAGAAATATTTGTTTTACATTTGTCTTCTAAAACTTAATATAAAATACTCTTTTTATATATTCAAAATATTTAATGTTACAAAATTCTACAGTGTGGGGTAGTGATTAATTAATATGTTGTTGTTGTTAAAGATTCGCTACCTGTAACAAGAAGTTCCAAGTAGCACAGGCTATGGTGTGCCCGTATATATATGTTATTGTTAAAGATTCGCTACCTGGAACAAAGTTCCAAGTAGCACGGGCTATGGTGAGCCCGTAGGGGTTGCCGTATATATTTGAAACATTCCTTTTAATATACAAGTTTCTTGAAAACGTTACGTTAAAATTAAGTCTGAGCAAGAAAGGCACCATTGTCTTATATGTGTATGAATATTTTTTTTCTACAAACTAATAAGTGTTCATTATTATTAGCCGAAACACAAATTTGGTAGCATACACAGAGAAGACACATATGTACAGTCTCTCCTAGAACAATACACGCACTAAAGGGTAACATTTAGATAAAACCAACAAGACAAAACCAAATATGTCCATGCCTTGAGATGTTCAAAGGTCGTGCGCTGAGCTCGTTCGAAAATGTATTAAAGTAACTGGATGTCATTTTGAACATATATTAACTGATTATTCATAAATCATATTAACAAATCCTAGTGCTTTTTCTTTGATACTTTGCCTATGAGTTTGTAAGTAAGGCAGACAAGGAAACAATGAGCGGGTCGGAAGGCGTAGCAGCGGCTGAAGAAATGGGGCCCAGGAATTGATACTCAACTCTAGTTAGTATACACTAGCGAGTAAAAGTAGAGAAATCTCTCTATATATTTGTTAGCTAGGTCACATATGACGAGGTGGCCGAGTGGTTAAGGCGTTGGACTGCTAATCCAATAGGGTCTCCCTGCGTGGGTTCGAATCCCATCCTCGTCGCAAAGTTTTCTGTAATTGAAACCTCAGTAATGACTCAGGAAGGACGGCGGTGAAAAGTAGACTGAAACGGTATGCATGCCGCAGCCCCTCCACATCAGTAACAACTTCCAACTGACTAAATTCATTTTTTTTGTAACAGTGAAAGTTTTTTAACCGTTAAAAACAATTAAATTTGTTTTTAACTTTTTTGTTAATATTTTTTTAACGTTCTCTTCCTACGTTTGAATCGCATCTCTCTAAATGCTTCCCTCGGGGACTGCAAATGCAAATCAGTGCCAACAAAGCCAAAATACCTAACCTAGGCCTAACGATGCACAAAATTTTAATATGTAATATTAATTTATATTTTAGGAAATTTGTTTGTATTACAAGTACATTAAAATTTATTAATATATCTTTCGGGTTGGCAGCAACTTGGACGGGCGTAACCTGAGGGCAGGTTGTAGAAGTTGCTTGTAGTGTTCCAAAATCATCCACACTGCCAATCACAACAGCGAGAGAAATACCACTCCGTCCATTCCGTATGTTAGAGAGGCGAAATGCCTCCTAGCAAGCAATTATCACAAGGACCTCATCCGGAGTGATGTTGTACAGTGGTTGAGTCCTTGTCTGTTACTTCATGGGTTCGTCTCTACATCATTTCACTCATTACTGCTTTTGTTTCCAGTGGATGAGTGGGCTGTGTAAGTCAGTACTGTTATCAGATTATGGAATCTAAAGGAAGCCATTAACGTAAGAGTCATTTAATGTACAACCTTGCCCTGGGGGACGGCTCGATATATGCTACGACACACTGAGCTCCTTGTGGTGTTACCTGGGTGTACACAAGTACACCTCAGTGTTGTGAGAGGCGGTGGAGAGCTTCCCAAGTACTCCATACCCATCCTGTGAGGAATGGTGGAGAGGTTACAGAAGTCCTCTGTACCCATCCTGTGAGGATGGAGCGGTGGAAGGGTTACAGAGTCGACCCATACACAAGGCCCATCACTAAACCCATATTCGCTAAGTTAAGCAAATTTGCCATCAAGTTAAAAGAGCAGGTCTCAAATACCTTTACGCACAGTTGTTAATATTATAGTTGCTATGTAGCAGTCATATGCAAGTAAATCATTTCATTCTCAGGCAGTACGAGCTTAACAAATATTAATATAACATCAGTGTTTATTACACATCCAGAACTAAGGGTATAACTGGGTCACTTCTTAAGAAGATGGCGAGTCCACGTAATGACTGCTGTTAGGCTTATCAGTAGGCTTATTAGTATAACAGAGAACGGTAGACAGTACACAAGGGGGAAGATAAGCTATAATTAGCCTCTATACATATCCTGTCCCTATCAGTTTGTTTCTTCCTTCTTGTTCCTTTTAGTCATTGTCTCCATTGTTATTATTGTTGTTATTGTTATTAATAACAACATGTTGTTATTATTATATATATTTTTATTATTATTAGGGGATTTGTTTCGCACTTTAGTTTGATATATTTGCTGAATTTTATATTTCCCTGTCTACTGTATATAATTTGCGTTTGACAATATTTACACTTACATGGTATAAGGAAAGGTTGAAGTGCTTCTGACCCCGGATGTTTAAGGCTAAAACCTTACCCTCTCATCCCACCTAGTTGTGCTTGCTAGGGTTGAGCTCCAGCACTTTGATTCTGCCATTCAGCCTTAAATCGACTGGTGTACAGGCTTCCAAGACAAAATGAGCTCTATATTGTATCTGCATTTGATACTGTGTTTCAAATATGCATAAAGGAACGCCTGCTGCTCAAGTATATATAATGTGAGTTCTCAGGTACAGTAGTGTACAATGGGTCAGTCGTTCACAACCTTTTCACTACCAACACCGTGTATCGAAAATAATTATCCCATAGTCCCCCCCCCCTGATTATGAAAGGTCTGTCTACTCGACAACAACAAACTCGTTTTCTCGGTTTCGTCTCTCAGTTGAATGACATATGTAAATAAATGATTATGTGATTAAATAAATGACTAATAAAATAAACTTACTTGTTTAATAAGATGGTTGATGCTGTTGTGTTGACACTATGTTCCTTATGCCAGGTTTTATGTCAAGTAGTTTTACTCATCATTGAGGTATCGTATCAAAGTTCAACAACACTATTTTCATTATTTGCCGTTAAATCACTTATGTCTTTTATATCTACGGGATATGGTTCACTAATCTACTTCCTACTGACACCAGAAAGAGGAAAATAGTCCCTAAAACTGCACTCCAAACCTTACAAGTACTGAATAAAAGAAATTTTTCCATTTACTCTGAGAGGTCAACATCAGACTCTGGAAGGAAGTCAGTGTCGGGAACGATTGAACACACCGCCCTGCTGGTGTGCGGACCACAAGTCCAGTTTTATAATCATGGCTTCCACTTTAACTTTGATAACAATTACAGCTCTCCCTTCTATGCTCAAATTTAGGCCATTCAAATATGTAAAAATACCAGATATATATATATATATATATATATATATATATATATATATATATATATATATATATATATATATATATATATATATATATATGCCGCCATAACTAGTCACAAATTATCGTTCATAGATGACAGTATTAGCCCACCAATCACATCCTAGATTTCCCTATGATGTCATAAATAACCAATCAGAGCTTGTGATAATGCTGCCATACAGAGCTGATAACATTACAGTCAAGAGTAAGAAAACAAACATTTAAAAGTTTTATCTAGCAGCCTTATAGTATTGTATATAATTACATATTCTATGCAGAAGCCTTTTGAAATGGTTGACTTAGCTTGCGGATCTTTAGTACTTCCTCTGCGGACCTTAAGTTGCCAACCATTGGTCAAGGTCAACATCAAACATTAAAATATTTTTTTTAACTTTTTGCTCAAGATATATTTACGCTTCTCTTAAATACAAACATTTAAGTAAGTGTGAGTTGGGTGTTAAAACCTGCTTCAATTAATTTTTAAGCAAATAAATTTACATAATTTAATATTACTCATCCTCAATTAATCAGGGATAAACATACTATAATGATATATTCAGTTAATTATACATTTTATGAAATAATTCTATATTTTATTCATTAATTATATATTTATTATCGTCATTTGACTAATGCAGGATTCACCAACAACAACGGCCAGTAGTGTGGTGAAGGGCGCCTCTGAGCAGCTGCAGCCAGTGACCCTCCAGTGTTGGACAGTCTGCCAGGATGGGAGGACATCGGTGGTGGTGGCGGGGGCCGGTGCTACTGGTGGGGTTGCTGACGCTGCTGCCCACGTCAACAGGGGCACCTCTCAGTGCCCAGGAACTGGGTAGGTGGTTTCCTTTTCTGCTGGACATTCTGGGTTTATTTTAGCTAGTAGGTGCGTAGTTAAAAAAAAATGCGTGAGACTGATAAATGGTTATAGTTTAAGATTTTGATGTTTGAAGTGCTGGTTTACAGTTTACAGGTGCAGTAATAGTACTTCATAATTAATTTATGTAATCACCGGTGTTCATTCGAAAGATTAGTATATATATATAACAAAAATTCTGACCCTACAGTTGTGTATGTTAAAAGCCATTAAATATGTCACACGTTTGGACTAACAGGTGCACTTTCAGCATGTTAAAAAATACATGAAATAGCTTATTTTACAATTTTTGTTTACGCTATTGCTTGAATGAAGAATGCTAGGCAAATGAAGGCAATTATATTTGGCTTGACTCGAGGACTTTTAGATGTTGCGTATAATGACAAGTACTTCTTTTTAGTGTTTGAATCTTTCGGTAGTTTATGAACGCTTATTTCTTTCAAATTCAAATGTAAACTGTGTCAACAAAATTATTCGCACACCCTCCGTCACTATGTGATGGAGTGCGAAAAGATACGTGAATTTAGAGACAATTCTATAACCAATGTTCCAGCGATGTGTAAATATTTCATTCAAAATGATCTGCTACCAGAAATTTTAGCCAAATATCCCCAGTTTGCTAACTGTAGGTAGTAACCGAGTGATTGTAACCTATCCACCGCTGCCCACTGGATGGGGGGCGGTGTGCAGGACAAACATATCAATTGTGACACTAGCTCTCCACATATGTCAGTTGCTTAATTTAGAACCTGTACTTGAGGTCGATCTCGAACCCATTGTTGATGTGACGACTTATATTGAATTTTGTAACTAGCTCATCAAGATTGTAACTTGCTTAGCTAAATGAATTGTGGGGTTCAGTCCCTGAGCCCATTATGTGCCTCTGTAACCCTTTCCACTACCGCCCACAAGATGGGTATGGGGTGCATAATAAATGAACTAAACTAAAAAATTCAACTCGGTCACCAGATGGACTATACTGTCTCATTGGTGGACAATATTGATCAATAGAGAGTATATTTTAACTATTAAATCGGGGAAAGTGCGGGATTGACGTCAGATCCCTCCTCCCCCACTCTCCCCCCCCCCAAAAAAAAATACACCCGTGACTGTGCACCTCAACTTTACTTTAATGTTAATAAACTCGCCCAGTTACCTGGGCCAGGATTCAACACGCTGCTGCTGGTTTAGATTCAGCAACTCTGAACAAAATTTCCCATGTAGCACGGGCTATGATGAGCCCTTAAAATTAAAAAAGCATTTGCGCAACTACTGGTCAATGTCCTTCTGATGTGGTTCTTGGAACGCTATCACCACCTCTCCCCTTCTGAATTTGGCTTTGAGTTTCTTCTGAAACAGCCAAATACAACATTTAAGAAATGCGCAACTACTGACGAACCTCTGCACTTCAATCTTTGGCGGCTGTTTATAACTATAATACCTGTATTTGATTGAGAAGTTCCTCATAAAACAAAGCAGCTAAAGATTGAGGAGATGTAGAGGTTTAAATGCACAAGGGCCGTGATGAGGGTTCGAACTTGTGTCTGAGATCATCCTAGACGCGCCTTAGTCGCCTGTGCCACGACATGGTTAAAACGATTTGCATCCGGGAGTGCAACTGCCCTCGCACGGATCCTGCAGTCTGAGACTGGCTCGTCAATAGTTGCTCGTTCAATTCGCCCACCCCCCATGTTTCTTGAACTAAACTTTCCCTCTCCAACCACTTGGGCTAGACGGTAGAAAGACTGTCTCGCTTCGTGCAGGTCGGCGTTCAATCCTCGACCGTCCAAGTGGTTGGGCACCATTCCCTTTTGCCCCGTCCCATCCCAATACTTGTATCCTGATCCTTTCCAGTAATATAGTCGTAATGGCTTGGCGCTTCCCCCCCACCCCCTGATAGTTCCCTTCCCTTCAACACCCCCTCCCCCTACCATATCTCTCGGGACTCTTATTCCTCCTCACTTCATGAATTTCTCACTCCTGTTGCTTACCTAGTTGTTTACGTTCAACGTCCCCTGCGAACTGGGGCCTTGTGCTGTTCCCTCGCTACATGATACTGCATTTTTGTCGACAATCACTTCTGTGTGCGCAGCACCTCTGCTGCGCACAGTTACATGTACTCGGTTCATTATATTCATTTATGCTACTATATTATTTTTAATTGTTATAGTTTTGCTTTATAGTTTAATACAAAACAGTTTTATACAAAAAATTCTCATTGTTTTGCTCAGCAACAGCAGTTATTTATGCTCATTTTTTATAATTTTGTCTACGAATTCGCGAGTGAAACATGTCTCTTATTGCAGAAAGAGACACCTTGGCCCTCCTGACCCCCCTCATGGGGAATGTGGAAGTGGCTTTGACGAAGCTCGTAGACTCCAGCAAAGCAGGCATGGGAGTCACCAACTACATCGACATTGTGGCAAAGTTGGTAGGTTTGGCAAGCCAGAGACCAACTGTTGGCCAGTGGGCGCGGTATCACAGTTAACGTATCAACTTTGAATTAAATCAACTTTGTATTAGCGTTGAATTTTGATATCGTTCCCACTGGGTGTTAAGTATCAGGGATTTGCAACCTCGGTTAAGCACGTATTTGTTGGAGGAGGGGGGGGGGGGTGGATGATTAGTGTTTTATTCTTTGAGGGAGATTGGGGGGGTAAATTGTCTATACAGTATACCTAGGTCATAAAAGTATTTGTGTACGTCGGATACCATACTACTTGTGAAGGAGGAAATGTATGTTTATCTCTCAGAATGTTCGGTAATATGTTTATTGTTTGTGATGTGTGTCTATGTATGTATTAACACGATGTACTGACCGGGGTGAGAATAGCTTGAGCTACCTCATCCCTTTGTGTGTATTTTACATCAATAAGCTTATTTCAATTTCAATTGGGTGGGAACCGTTTATTCCATGCTTATATTGACTGACTGAAGGTCATGACGGTAATGATCTTGGCCAAACTTTTGGCGGACGCGACTTATAAGCATAGAACTCTATGCTATAATAATTTTAGTGTCGGGGACAGCAGCCAGCCAGGTGTGTGGATGTATACCGTACTTGCTGTATCAAGGTTCTCTTCCCCCCCCCTCTCACCTTTCAAGGAGGAACTACTGACTGCTTCCCCAGGAGCAAACCCATAACTCACTTGACATCGCGGTACCTACCTATTGCTAGCTCAGCAATAGGTAGGTACCTATCGCATCGGGCAATCAGGATATTCTTTCAACCATTTCTGTCCCGCCCGGGACGGGAATCCGTGATTGAATCCCGAACGAATCGGATTTTACTATTGGGATCTTTTAATGTAATATTATGTAATGTTGTTACTGCATATGGAGGATGGGCGGTGATGACGGAAGGTATGACAATGGCGTAAGATGTCATTTTATTTTAAGTCATTTTATGGATTGCTGTTGATTCAGTTGAACTACAGTAGTTAAATTATAATTATGGTTTAGATGTTAAAAATATGCACAAGAACATGCTAGTGGTTAAGATAGTTACATAAATGCATATTAATAAAGCTGTTAGTATGCAAAGTTTGTTCTGTAACTGGAGGAAAATTATTTGGATGAGAATTATTTCTGCAATAATCTTAGACCAATTACTAATTATAATCTAATCATACTTATTTTATAAGTGTCATGCCTAATTCTGAAGCAGGTGATTAGTAATAATAACCAATCAATAACTATTATAATGGGGAATCCACTTGGTTAACTTTATAACATGAATAACTGAAGCGAGTCACATGTGGCACAAGAATTTTTACCAGACCTACCGTTACTAGAAGGTGAAGGGACGACGATGTGTTCGTGTCCGTCCTGGATGATTCTCACAGTTATTGTGAGAATCGACTCTACAATGGTCCAGGTACGGACCAAAACGTCGTCGTCCCTATCACCTGTGTGTGGTCTGGTCAACATGAATAACTGCAATAGTCAACGAGCATGAATAGTCCGACTACTAGGTGGATAAATAGGACACCTGAAGTGATACTGTACATCCTTAACATGACTGAATAGAGCCAATTGGGTAAAGGGGATGATTGCAAGGTTATGGTAGGTCTTTAACCCGTACTACTTCACAATTACATA
>WNGS01160430.1:30261744-30285269 GCA_020271785.1 Procambarus virginalis
GTATCTGGCCTCAAGGGACACACACGTGTACGTGTGTGGAGTGGGGGGTGGGGAAGGGTATATGACAATGAAAATGACGAAATCCTCCAATTGCACTGTGACTTGTAGAGTAAGAACTGTGCCTAGGTTTCCATTGTTGTATTACTCTACTGTAGAGTATTGTTAATGCAAACTGCCTGTTTTTCAGGTGTTCAATCTCAATCCAAAAATGAGGTTTTGGCTCGTCCATCCTATGGCAGACGACGGTTGCTGGCCATGTTTGAGTGCTTTCACGTCGCTTGGATCAAATGGAGCATGGGGTGGTATACCACTTATGAGGATGTAAATTAGGATTGGTATTATGGTGCACTTAAAAAGCTGTAGCATGGGGGGGGAAGTATGGTAGGAGGATCAGGGAAGGCTTGGGTAAAAGGAGGGTTTTTGGCTTTATAGCATCACATTGTCACATGTATACTAGTAAACATAGGAAAGATGATTAAAGTTTCCACTGTTATTAGTGTAACTTTTTTTTTTTGTTATAGATTTGTAGTGAACATGTTGCACACCTGTTCAAAAAGGCAGTTACCAATTTATGGGGATGATTTTGTAAATACCAATGGAAGATTTTATAATGTTACATATGTAATTTTTAAGCAGTACTGTATAATATCATTGTTACCGTAGGTTCATGGAGTTACAAATCGCTGCGAGATGTAGCTACTGGACTGCAAGATCTGGTGCGGTGGGAAATTGCCCTCAACAGTATGGAGGACTGTATCAGGCCCATAAACACGCTCTACAACAAGTTCCTACTTTACCAGAAGCTCAAGCATAAGGTATATTTTTTCTCCTTGTTAATTAGTATCGTTATGCTATATGGTTGCATCTCTTTTTTTTTCGTGCTTGTAATGTATTGAAGTATTAAAGCATATAATACTTTCAGCTTAGCTCCCTTAGAAACAACTTGATGATGTTTTTATTGGGTGAGACTAGTTAGTGTTCTATTTCACATGTGTTCTGGGGTGAATTTAGTCTTTAAAAATAGTTTTGCTCATTAAAAATAGTTAGCAGTGGCTTCAAAAAATTTTAATTGTTTTTATTTAATAAACATCTGGAGCACGAGTGAACTGCAAGCAAAAATTATAGACTTTTAAGTCGTGTTACTATAATGCACTTATTTGAAAAAACAGCATTATCCAATAGTATCTATGCCGCCATGTTTTTTTCGGTTGTTCTGCAACATTGTAGTATCCGCGTTATACTAAAGTGGTTGGCACGAAACTGATTTCCCTTTTCCATGCTCTTGTTATGGTAGTTTTCTCCATAGGTCAGGCCTGCCCCATGTTTTCTGTTTTTTTAACATTTTGGGGGAGAGGCCATTACCTATGAGGTATGAAAGCTGGCAAAGGTGTCAAAAAACTGGTTTGCTCATTGTTTCTAGCAAATGTGTAGTGTTTGTGGTAGTGATAACCTGTAGTTTGCTTTGGTATAGGATGTTTTTGAATTTTTCCTTGCCTTTAGTTTGGGGTAAATACAAAGTATTGAACAAATCCATAAGGGCATGATGAGGGTAATTGAACCTACATCTGGGATGATCCCAAATGCGCCTTCGTCGACTGCGCCATGACATGGTTAAAAGAATTGCAACCTGGAGTGCTACTTGCGTATTGAAGTAAGGGCGAAGAGGTAGAACATTTGATTGACAGAGCCTGGGTGCATGGGGGAATTGTGTAAAACCCCAGTTTGTGTTTCGGAGAAGCTGCAGGAGCCTCGTGAAGGCAAGTAGCACTCATGGTTGCAATTCTTTTAACCATGTCATGGAGCAGTCAACTAAGGCACGTCTGGGATCATCCTGGGTGTAGGTGCGAACCCTCATCATGGCCCTTGTAGATTTGTTAATTTGATATATCACGCTATTGTGATTTGTGTGTACTAAGAGTATTGCTATACAGTATAATATTTACACTGTAATGTCATACTGTAGCTACTGGGTCTAAAACAAACTTTCTCAACAGATAGAGGACCACACACTGGTGGATTTTGCCAACTCCATAGTATCTCATGACTCGCATTCAGTAATGTCATCTATGGTTCACCTGCACACTTTGGCAGCGCCTGAGGCTGCTCAGAGGGTCAACTCGCCTTTATTCGCACATTTACTGGTAATTCGTTCCCCATTTTGATCTAAGCTGTACTGTTAATCGTTAAACTTTTAATCATATGACTGGGTTTGCATACTTTAGCATGAATAGTTAAGCATCCTGCATTGTGAGGGAAGGAGGGGATAAAATGAAGGGTAGGGGTAAATGGGACATAAAAAAGGTAAATGTAATGGGGATGGGGAGGTAAATGTGAGTGCATAAGATGAGAAAGGGGGGGAGGGGTGAAGATGTGCAACAGGCAGTATAAGGGAGCTGGTTCAAGAGCATGATAAGAATAAGTGGTGTATGTAACTGCATTCTGTTTTAACATTCTAAGTTAATAGAGGCATGGTAATTGAAAAACTTAGCTCAAGCTCATATATGGACAAAATAATCTTCTGTATTAAATCAGGTCACCCAAATTTGGGAGGTAGATGAATTATGCACTGTTAATAGCTATAACTTGTTTGGCCAATTATTTTATTACATACAAAGTAATTGTGTGAACCAGAACTAAAAACTTAATTTAGTTGTTGAAATGAAGTTATGAAGATTGATTTAATGTATTGAAAAGAAATGTGAAATTTTATGGAAATTGGTCAAAGGTCATGGAACAATTTTTATTTTGTATGGTGAGGATGTTTTTATGTATGTACATTTTCAAATTTCTTGTTAAGATTATTATGTAATGTACCTGCACTTTTTTTTCTCTCTCCCATTTCTACAAATCTCAAATATCAAATTCCTTCAAACAGTTATCTGCTGGAGTGACAAATGACCCTAAAAATGCATACAGCCTTTCTGGGAGGGTCACAGTCAAAAACGCCTTTCAGAACTTGCTGAGGAGTATCATTGAATGGCAGAATCAGCCTTCATCTCGAGCAAGTTTATTCGTCATGCTGCATGATGCTCTCAAAGTGAGTTGTGTATTATACTTGAATATTCACAATAGCATTACATTAACAGCATTTGGAAAAATGCTAGCTTGGTATATGGTACTTTTGAGAATTATGAAGACCATTTAGAATTTTTGTTTAAAAACATTTAATTAACTCAGTGTAGGGGGACAGGCAGATGGTGTACATACACGTTAGCCTTATTCTGAGGTTGCCCCCCTCCCCCCCCCACCAAGATTGAACTATTGACCCTCCCCAGGATGCAACCCCACTAAAGGCCGACTAACTCCTGGGTATTTATTTAGTGCTCGGTGAATAGGCCCATTAGGTGATAGGAAATGTCCAGCCATTTTTGTCCTGCCTAGGATTCAAACTTAGAGATGTTAATATCTTCAGTAATAAGTTTTGTAGTGTGCACATTTGAATGCTACAGTACCTCTCGGTCTAAAAGCAGTGCTGAACAGAGCCAAACTGGCACAGAAAGGCTGGTAGAGCACAGCATGGAGAATACCAGTTCGTCACCAGCAATACCATCACTGAGTAACACAACCTCTGATCTGTCTGGGGCCAGTCATTTCGCCAAACACTTGAGTTACAGCAGGTCGACTCTAAGCTGACTGCTACCAGCCCATGACCTGACATAACTTTTCACCCGCACTCTACAGCTTCATTTTATGGCTCGCCTTGTCACTATGGGATTGTACCACACATTACTGTAACCATTATAGGAAATTTGTATTGTTAACCATACTGTGTGTACTGTTAGGCCAAAGAGTTAAGACCACCCACTAGTCTTGGTCAAATTATATAAAAATTGTAGGTGGGCAACCAACGTTAAAATAATTTGGAAGGCTTGGAAAGCGGTAGCAAATGTTACTTGGGACATTGAAAATGTACCATGGGAATTGGAGGTCATTATTTGGACAAATATAATAAGGCATAGGGGTACTTGACTCTTTGGAATTGTAGATAGTGTATTAGACTTCGTGAGTCCCCCAGTAGAATAAAAGTTTAATTATTAAAGTTAAGGTAGCATTCCTAATGTAAGTCAGATACATCAATGCACTAATCATAGTATTGTACTGGCAAGATTTTTACATTTAGAACTTATTTCATGCATTTCCAGAAAAGTGGTGGATGTTTGCTGCATCAGTCACCTCAACAGCTAATGATTGGTCTCCACCAGCTGGTGTCACTCGCACAAACTCGAGGATTTATCATGCTAGAATTTGCTTGGATGTTACTTAGAGTGCATAATGAAGGCAAGTTCCATAAAGTGATTACTGTACTAATTATTTATTATTTAAAAGGCATTAACCCCTGCACTGAGCACCTTTTATAAAAATGCTGTCCTGGAGGTGGTGTAACACCGGGCAACTAAATTCATTCCAGAGCAAATTCATTTCTTGTATCAGGAACAGTTGAGGGCCACAGGGCTAACACTGCAAACCAGGCATAACAGGGCAGATTTCATCACAACCTTTAAAATACTGAACAATTTGGAGGATGTTGATCTGGACAAATTCTTCAAAAGGTCGGATGTAACATGAACAAGGAGCAACGGTTTCAAGCTCAACCAGACACATTGTAGGACTAAGAAAGAGATGCTTTTTCACCCATAGGGTTATAAACCCATGGAACTGCCTACCTGCTGAAGTCGTAAATCCCAAAACTTGGCTGAGTTTTAAAATACAACGGGGGGGGGGGGGGGGGGGGGGGAAATAAGGTCAAATGGAAGGGTGGGGTGGGATTGGGGGGTTGACAAGCCGCCAACTTCCTGTCCTTGTCGAGGCCATTGGTATTAATGGCTTTCGGGTAAATTTTAACGGAAACCTGGCTAGGTAAAGGCCATACACAACTTTTCAACTTGGCTAGTTATAGAGCCATTCACAACTGTAGGTCTAATAAAAAGGTGGCACAGCTATATACTATAAAGATACCTTCATCTGCAACAGTGTCATTAGTGATAGAGATGACTACTGTGAATTTACTTTTACTCAATTTTCAATTGAATCCCTTAAATCCTCCTTGACTACTGGAGCCATTTATAGATTCCCAATACTAACATAGCTGCATTCACAGATAACTTGAATCTTATCATAAACAACCTCAACAAAAATCTCTCAATTCTGGGGGTTTACTTTAATATTGACATAGAGCAACAAAATAGCCCTCAAGTCGACTATTTCCTTAATGGCATGAATTCCTGTATGCTCATCCCAGCAATCACCAGGCCCACCCGATTTACTCAAACATCCGCTACTACCCTGGATCACTTACGGACCAACATAACAGCTCTCCTCGCATCTGGTACAATCAGTCAGAACAACTGATTACTATCCTACCTTCCTTGTAGCGAACATGGCCATATCACCACCAGCTGACACGAAAATTACCTTTAGGTTGCAGTGAAGCAGCAATAGGCAATCTCACAAATGCCCTCCTCAATATAAACTGAGAATCCAAATTTAATAATAAACAGGATATAAATTCCTTACCTAGCCTCTTCCTTTTCAAAATCCTAAGCTTTTACAATACTTTGTCCTTGCCTCACCAAGCAAGTAACAGACAAAAGGTTAAATAATCCTGGCTCACTAATGGCATACTCAATGCAATCGACGTGAATATGAAAAAAAACTTACGATTGGCCTAGTTGCAAAGGAAGTATTGTAGTTAAGAGGTACTCATCAGTGCTTACCAGTATAACAAGAGCAGCAAAGCATTCTTTTATGAGAATAGATTCAAAGCAGCAAAAGGCAACATGAAAAGCACATGGAGTAATCTACTCGGCCCTTGACAAAATCAAGTTAACGATTAGACTTCACTGACCTGACTGACCTGAGAAAGGCTTTTGATACTGTTAACCATAACTACCTCTTGCTTAAACTCCACCATTATGGAATCCGTGTCCTTTCCCTGAACTATATCCAATCCTATCCTAGTGACAGACACCAATATGCAGCCATCAATGATGTAACCTCTCCTACTCTACCACTAACCATAGATTGTGCCACAGGGCAGCATCCTAGGACCCCTTCCTGTTTCTAATATACATCAATGATCTGCCTAATATGTCTAACATGCTTAAACCTATTTTGTCTGCTGATGATACTACTACTCTCATCTACTCTGACCCCAACCCACTCATCCTAAATAATTTTGTAAACCTTAAATAAATAAAAAAAAAAAAAAAGTCCACTTATGGATGTCGACCAACAAACTTGAACTAAACATAGAAAAGACCTACTACATCTTATTTGGAAGCAAATCAACAAATGCAATTCAGCTTCAGATAATGTAAACATTAGCAATAAAGATGATGGAAAGTTCCTTGGCCTATACCTAGACAAGACTCAACTTCAGCACCCACATTCAACACACAATAAAGTTTCTAAAACGGTTGGTATACGTACTCTTTAAGATCAGATATTATGTACCCTACTCTGCTCTCACTATTATGCACTTACCTATCCCTATCTTACCTATGGTATCAGCACTTGGGGTTCAACCTCTGTAAACTACTTCAAGCCAATCATCACCCAGCAGAAATCTGCTATCAGGATAATAACAAACTCTGCTTTCAGACAACACAGCTCCCCTGTTTAAATCTCTAAACATGCTAAACATAAATTCACTCCTTACATTCTCTTGTGTAAATTACAATTATAAAACTAAGTGCAAACCCTGTTCTGAAACTCTTCCTGGACAGATGTAATAAAACACATAATCACCACACCAGACATAAATATCTTTGATATTACCAGTGTCAAACTAAATCTGTGTAAACACACTATGCAAATAGTGACCTCGTCTATGGAACTCGCTCCCTAATGAATTGAAAAGCTGTCAGACTTTTGCCTTATTCAAAAATAAAACCAAAAAGTACCTAATTTCATCTTCATAGTCTTTACCTAGAGCTTTATCTTCGCACTGTTTCTAGTGCTACCCAATCCCCCATTCTTTGTACCTAAACCATATTCACCATTGTAATCTTAGATCATCTGATATCATGGTTGTTGTATTGAGTGCATATTCTACTACATTACTCCTTGTAATGATCCTCATATTGTGCTTCAGTGAATCAATGTATAACCCTGAGATGTTTTCCTAATTGTACCTAGTTATCCTTGTTCATTATTGTGTATTATTCTAATCTGCTTTTGTCATTCTTGCAATGTACCTGTAAACTTTTTTTTCTGTAATTATTCTACTTAAAATCATCTGTACTTGTAAAGCTGTAAAGTACAGTACCTGTTAAACATTTTTTGTCAATTTTACTCTTCTCTAAAATTGTTAGTTTAAGGACCTGCCCAAAAAGCTATGCGTGCTAGTGGCTTTACAAGAATGTTATTTCAACTTGAACTGTTCTCTGTTAACCGCCAATGTACCTTCTTGTATATATATAAATAAATAAAATAGATATATAATTAAGTTACTATTATATAATAAAACAATGAAAAGTTGGAATAAATAAATAAAGAAGCAATAAAGTTAAATATATATATACACACGTACCAAAAGAATAGGGGTGGTAGAAGAAAATATGTTCAGTGAGGATCCACAGGGTCTTAGAGTACTCTTTATTTTCTTTTCCGAGGCTATGGGTCCCTACACTTGCACCAGAGGTGGTACCCCTTCTAGGTAATGTATATACAATGGGGCCTCGACTTATGATGCTAATCCGTTCCCAGAGATGGATCGTAAGTCGAAATATCTTGAGTCAAAGCGATTTTTCCCATAAGAAATAAAGGGAATTGAATTAATCCGTTCCCCACCCTCCAAAATATTAACATACAAATACATTTTATACTGAATACAATGTTTTTTCTAACTACATTACAGTACCAAAGTTTCTCTTATCTTTATGGAGGGTTCTTGATGGCGTATGGAAGATGATGAGGAGGGAGGAGGAGAGTTCTTACTGTTTGGAAGGGGAGGCCCCTTCCATTATCACATCAGGCAGGGATGTTTTCTCTGGGGTACACTCTCTCCTACGTTTTGCCTGAATACCACTAGGACCTGGTTGTGGTTCAGTGCTTGTTTGTCTTGCTACAAATTTGTCAAGAGACATTTGTTTTTCCCTTCGTTTTAACTTTTGTCTGTAATGATGCATCAGTGTCATTGAATAGGTTAAGGTAAAACAACCTACTGCAGCTTGATTTGGGCGAGTCGTTTCAGAAAAGGTTTGCAATTCTTCCCATGCTGCACACATTTTCTTAATTGTTGAGGAAGAGACATTCTGTACTGGAACATCCTCCCCTGAAGAAATTTCCTTAGCTGCCTCTTCTTTCCCACTTGCATTACCATACAACACAAGAGTAAACCAATCTTTCATAGGCTTGTGTCCAGGCAATGACTTCTCTTGGTAATGTATGTTTTCTTTGGAAATCTTTTCCAGAATAGCTCAGTCTCGTCACAATTAAACACTTGTTGTGGCATAGGCACAAAATCTTTAAATTCGCCAATGATTCTTTCAGCCGCTGGTTTGTCTGAGCTGGCAGCCTCCCCATGCCTCGCAACACTATGAATTCCACTTCTATTTCTAAATTTCTCAAACCATCCCCTGCTCGCCTTAAACTCTCTCACTTCTGCATCACTCATTCCAGGGGTTTTCTTTAAAAGGTCTTCATGCAATTTTCTTGCTTTTTTCACAAATGATGGCCTCCGAAACGCTATTACCCGCTAACTCCTTGTTGTATATCCAAATTAATAACTGTTCAACATCGAGTGTTTGTGTTCTATGTTTCGTGATTATTGATGCGCCTTTTGCCACTTTAGCACTCGTAATGTCCTTTTTCTTAGCCAGTATGGTGGATATCGTTGACTTGAGATTTGTTGTACTGCCTAGCCAGTTCACCTACCCACACACCATCTTCATATTTACGAATGATCTCTTGTTTCTGCTCTATGGTCATTCTTACATGGGATCTCATATGTTGAGCCTTACCACTGACTTTTCTGGGACTCATGGCGTGATATATAATACTTTAATATTCAAAAAGCAAAAAATCGCCACAAAAGCGGAATTTCTTATAGGCGCGATCGTCACTAAGCGGGCAGCTGTAGTAAACTGAGGCAGGTCGGCCGCGTGACCGGGAACCACGCGCTCAGTCGACCCGAACGTGTACCAACAAATATTGGAAGTCGACGACACCATCGGATGTAGAGTTAGCATTTTTCGATGAAATTTACATCGTAACTCGAAATTATCGCAAGTAGGGGCAATCGTATGTCGAGGTGCCACTGTGTATATAAAAAAAAAAGGTAAAATGACATTCCTGTGGTGTGCCAAAAATAAATTGTTCCAAAAAATTTTCTCTTGCTATTGTTAATTATCTCTTGTGGCCTGTAGAAGTTTCTGTAGTGGCCTGAGGAAGCAAATGTGTGCCCCCTTGTATGCACGAGTTTCAAATTTTGTTAAGGGTACAGTATTAAATTAATATACTGTACTGTAATCACATATCGGCTGGCGCACCAGCACACGCCTTAATGTCAGCTGGCGCAGTGCAGGGGTTAATGAAAAATAAATTAAAAAAAATACTGTGGCTAACATGTTTTGATTTCATACAATTTAGCTCCTGTGAGCTATAACCCTCTTTCCAGCCCAAGCTGTAACCCTAGTCTTGCTCTCCGATTCACTGGAAAATCTTTTACCAGTCTACTTTTGGACTTGTCTTTTTTGTAAACACACTTTTATTCCTCGAGCAACCATTACATCACACACTTATTCCTCTTAACACCACACATACTTCTCACATTTTTATTGTGCCAATTCTTGATAAAGGTACAGTACAGTATTTTTCGCACTGTTTCTAGTGCTACCCAATCCCCCATTCTTTGTACCTAAACCATATTCACCATTGTAATCTTAGATCATCTGATATCATGGTTGTTGTATTGAGTGCATATTCTACTACATTACTCCTTGTAATGATCCTCATATTGTGCTTCAGTGAATCAATGTATAACCCTGAATGTTTTCCTAATTGTACCTAGTTATCCTTGTTCATTATTGTGTATTATTCTAATCTGCTTTTGTCATTCTTGCAATGTACCTGTAAACTTTTTTTTCTGTAATTATTCTACTTAAAATCATCTGTACTTGTAAAGCTGTAAAGTACAGTACCTGTTAAACATTTTTTGTCAATTTTACTCTTCTCTAAAATTGTTAGTTTAAGGACCCAGGTTTCCTTCTGACTCAAAGAAACAGGCGTCCCAGCAGCAACGTACTGGGCAACAGACTCAGAGTCTCGATAGGAGAAGAAGAGCGAGAGCGAACAACACAACCATCAGGAGAGCGATGGACGTCGGCCCGCACAGTCAGGCGGCGTGGAGAGCCAAGAGACGGAGGAGAAGGACTAGTAGGAGAGGAATAGAAGACACAGGAGATGCGACAGACTGGGTAGAATGAAGGGGAGCCCTAGACAGAGAACCAGGAGGGGGACCCTTCGGGACAGAACTGAGGGAAACAGGGGAGGCGGTGGTGGGCGTGTCTGGGTCTAAGCCTCGGAAACGGTTGTGAGACTGAGGAAGGCGGGAAGGACGAGGAGAGGAAGAGCGCACACTCGAGCATAGGAGACACCAGCGAAAGAGGGGAGACGATGAACTGGCGTCGGGCCTCAGGAAAAGACAAACGGTCCCGGTGCTGCAAGTTGAGGACAGCCGCCTCAAGTTTGTAACGAATACACGCACGGGAGAAGGTAGGGTGGGCCTCACCGCAATTGAGGCAGCGGGCCTGGGGGGAAGTGCACTCTAACTTAGAGTGACCCTCGCTTCCACACAGGGGACAGAGAGAGACAGGACTAGAGCACCTGAGGGTACCATGCCCAAACTTCCAGCACTTACCGCAGAGCCGAGGAGATGGAATATACTCCTGGACGGAGCACCTGGCACCAGCGAGAATAACAGAGGATGGAAGGGTCCTACCATCAAAGGTAACCTTCACAACCCGGAGAGGCAGACGGCGATGACCACGAGGGGGACGAATAAATGTATCCACTTGGAGGACAGAATGACCCTGGGCCTCGAGGACATGTTTGATATCCTCGTGGCAGTCCCTAAGATCCCTAACACCGGTCGCAACATGGTGCGGGAGGAGAACAGTGCCCACACTGGCATTCAACCGGGCGTTCTTCGAGACCCGAACAGGGTCTCACCAAGGCAGGATAAGGCGGCCAAGCGAGTGGCCGCATCCTGAGAAGGAGCAGCAACGACACGGGTACCAAGACGAGTGGGGTTAAAGGTGACAGAGGCGTCCACGGAATCGACAAGATGCCTATGAAGGGAAAAATCGTCAGGAGGAGTTGAGTCCAAGGGTTGGAGGTCAAAATACTTAGTCCATGTAGCAGGACCAAACAAAGCATGGAACGAAGTAGGATGGGAAGGAAGCATACGAGAGCGGCCGCGGCGGGGACGGCGATGAGAACCCGTAGAGAGAGACGGGTCGAAAGGCGCAGTAGTCGCAAGAAGAGATGGAGCCGTGCAAGGGGACGAGATGGTCACCACAGCAGGCTTGGAGCTCGACCCAACCACAGAGGAGGGAGGGGAGCAGGGAGGAAGAGTCCGGTCTGGGCCTAAACCGGGCTCTGCAGTGGAGGCTACAGATCCCGGTCTTCCAGGACGGTCCGACTCAGGGGCCTGGTCGCCCACCCCATGAGCCTGGTTAGAAGTAGTCAAGTCGTCATCCATAAAGCAAACTAATAAAAGGGATGGGACCCGGAACCAAGGGATACCACCTACCAGGGCAGCCAGGGAGGCCGAGCGCGGGCCAGTGCAGGAAGGGTGTGTCGTCCCCAGCGGTGCTCCCCCTTTTCAACAGGGGAGTCCTACTACTTCGTGCATTCTCCCACACAGGTGCTAAGACCCCAGTCCCCCTATCGCCCTAGCCTGGACACCCAACCATCCACTCAGGGCGGCCTCTCACAGGCGACCCCTCCAGCGGGTGGTCCGATGGCTCACAAGGCCCCTACATGGTGCCCTTCAGCACGTACACCACCCAAAGAGGGGGCAGGAGAGGGGGCACAGGCAACCCACACCGGTCCCAGGGAGGTGTACGTGAGCCCCTCACCACGGCAAGGAGGCACCACGGAGGGGTGGCCTATACCTAGACAAGACTCAACTTCAGCACCCACATTCAACACACAATAAAGTTTCTAAAACGGTTGGTATACGTACTCTTTAAGATCAGATATTATGTACCCTACTCTGCTCTCACTATTATGCACCTATCCCTATCTTACCTATGGTATCAGCACTTGGGGTTCAACCTCTGTAAACTACTTCAAGCCAATCATCACCCAGCAGAAATCTGCTATCAGGATAATAACAAACTCTGCTTTCAGACAACACAGCTCCCCTGTTTAAATCTCTAAACATGCTAAACATAAATTCACTCCTTACATTCTCTTGTGTAAATTACAATTATAAAACTAAGTGCAAACCCTGTTCTGAAACTCTTCCTGGACAGATGTAATAAAACACATAATCACCACACCAGACATAAATATCTTTGATATTACCAGTGTCAAACTAAATCTGTGTAAACACACTATGCAAATAGTGACCTCGTCTATGGAACTCGCTCCCTAATGAATTGAAAAGCTGTCAGACTTTTGCCTTATTCAAAAATAAAACCAAAAAGTACCTAATTTCATCTTCATAGTCTTTACCTAGAGCTTTATCTTCGCACTGTTTCTAGTGCTACCCAATCCCCCATTCTTTGTACCTAAACCATATTCACCATTGTAATCTTAGATCATCTGATATCATGGTTGTTGTATTGAGTGCATATTCTACTACATTACTCCTTGTAATGATCCTCATATTGTGCTTCAGTGAATCAATGTATAACCCTGAGATGTTTTCCTAATTGTACCTAGTTATCCTTGTTCATTATTGTGTATTATTCTAATCTGCTTTTGTCATTCTTGCAATGTACCTGTAAACTTTTTTTTCTGTAATTATTCTACTTAAAATCATCTGTACTTGTAAAGCTGTAAAGTACAGTACCTGTTAAACATTTTTTGTCAATTTTACTCTTCTCTAAAATTGTTAGTTTAAGGACCTGCCCAAAAAGCTATGCGTGCTAGTGGCTTTACAAGAATGTTATTTCAACTTGAACTGTTCTCTGTTAACCGCCAATGTACCTTCTTGTATATATATAAATAAATAAAATAGATATATAATTAAGTTACTATTATATAATAAAACAATGAAAAGTTGGAATAAATAAATAAAGAAGCAATAAAGTTAGATATATATATACACACGTACCAAAAGAATAGGGGTGGTAGAAGAAAATATGTTCAGTGAGGATCCACAGGGTCTTAGAGTACTCTTTATTTTCTTTTCCGAGGCTATGGGTCCCTACACTTGCACCAGAGGTGGTACCCCTTCTAGGTAATGTATATACAATGGGGCCTCGACTTATGATGCTAATCCGTTCCCAGAGATGGATCGTAAGTCGAAATATCTTGAGTCAAAGCGATTTTTCCCATAAGAAATAAAGGGAATTGAATTAATCCGTTCCCCACCCTCCAAAATATTAACATACAAATACATTTTATACTGAATACAATGTTTTTTCTAACTACATTACAGTACCAAAGTTTCTCTTATCTTTATGGAGGGTTCTTGATGGCGTATGGAAGATGATGAGGAGGGAGGAGGAGAGTTCTTACTGTTTGGAAGGGGAGGCCCCTTCCATTATCACATCAGGCAGGGATGTTTTCTCTGGGGTACACTCTCTCCTACGTTTTGCCTGAATACCACTAGGACCTGGTTGTGGTTCAGTGCTTGTTTGTCTTGCTACAAATTTGTCAAGAGACATTTGTTTTTCCCTTCGTTTTAACTTTTGTCTGTAATGATGCATCAGTGTCATTGAATAGGTTAAGGTAAAACAACCTACTGCAGCTTGATTTGGGCGAGTCGTTTCAGAAAAGGTTTGCAATTCTTCCCATGCTGCACACATTTTCTTAATTGTTGAGGAAGAGACATTCTGTACTGGAACATCCTCCCCTGAAGAAATTTCCTTAGCTGCCTCTTCTTTCCCACTTGCATTACCATACAACACAAGAGTAAACCAATCTTTCATAGGCTTGTGTCCAGGCAATGACTTCTCTTGGTAATGTATGTTTTCTTTGGAAATCTTTTCCAGAATAGCTCAGTCTCGTCACAATTAAACACTTGTTGTGGCATAGGCACAAAATCTTTAAATTCGCCAATGATTCTTTCAGCCGCTGGTTTGTCTGAGCTGGCAGCCTCCCCATGCCTCGCAACACTATGAATTCCACTTCTATTTCTAAATTTCTCAAACCATCCCCTGCTCGCCTTAAACTCTCTCACTTCTGCATCACTCATTCCAGGGGTTTTCTTTAAAAGGTCTTCATGCAATTTTCTTGCTTTTTTCACAAATGATGGCCTCCGAAACGCTATTACCCGCTAACTCCTTGTTGTATATCCAAATTAATAACTGTTCAACATCGAGTGTTTGTGTTCTATGTTTCGTGATTATTGATGCGCCTTTTGCCACTTTAGCACTCGTAATGTCCTTTTTCTTAGCCAGTATGGTGGATATCGTTGACTTGAGATTTGTTGTACTGCCTAGCCAGTTCACCTACCCACACACCATCTTCATATTTACGAATGATCTCTTGTTTCTGCTCTATGGTCATTCTTACATGGGATCTCATATGTTGAGCCTTACCACTGACTTTTCTGGGACTCATGGCGTGATATATAATACTTTAATATTCAAAAAGCAAAAAATCGCCACAAAAGCGGAATTTCTTATAGGCGCGATCGTCACTAAGCGGGCAGCTGTAGTAAACTGAGGCAGGTCGGCCGCGTGACCGGGAACCACGCGCTCAGTCGACCCGAACGTGTACCAACAAATATTGGAAGTCGACGACACCATCGGATGTAGAGTTAGCATTTTTCGATGAAATTTACATCGTAACTCGAAATTATCGCAAGTAGGGGCAATCGTATGTCGAGGTGCCACTGTGTATATAAAAAAAAAAAGGTAAAATGACATTCCTGTGGTGTGCCAAAAATAAATTGTTCCAAAAAATTTTCTCTTGCTATTGTTAATTATCTCTTGTGGCCTGTAGAAGTTTCTGTAGTGGCCTGAGGAAGCAAATGTGTGCCCCCTTGTATGCACGAGTTTCAAATTTTGTTAAGGGTACAGTATTAAATTAATATACTGTACTGTAATCACATATCGGCTGGCGCACCAGCACACGCCTTAATGTCAGCTGGCGCAGTGCAGGGGTTAATGAAAAATAAATTAAAAAAAATACTGTGGCTAACATGTTTTGATTTCATACAATTTAGCTCCTGTGAGCTATAACCCTCTTTCCAGCCCAAGCTGTAACCCTAGTCTTGCTCTCCGATTCACTGGAAAATCTTTTACCAGTCTACTTTTGGACTTGTCTTTTTTGTAAACACACTTTTATTCCTCGAGCAACCATTACATCACACACTTATTCCTCTTAACACCACACATACTTCTCACATTTTTATTGTGCCAATTCTTGATAAAGGTACAGTACAGTATTTATAATGTTCAACATACAGTTGAAAGATGGTATTGTATGGAGTTGCCACCACCATTCCTTCAATGTAGATTTCTGGCTGCATTTATTCCCATTTTTTTTCTAACCAGGGTTTTCATTGCACCATTTATTCCTTTCCTGACTAACCCCATTCTTGACTTAAGTTGTACAAATTATTCTTAAAGCGATCACAAATCTGTGGTATTTAAATTGAACAAAAGTACTGAGCAGTCAATCATTCACCGTTTGTTTTGCAAATACAGTAATTTCCTTCTCCAATCCAATACTAAGACTTTACCTGTGTCCACATCCACTTCTAATACTTTTATCATTTGTGTTTTTCTTAACATTATTTTCCTGTTAAGGGAGCTACTTTATATACTGTAAGTTCATAGTCAGATGACATATTCCAACTACTGTACAGTACTTTTATCTGGTCTGTATAGTACTTCTATCTGGTCTGGTTTAAACTCCTCTAACAATTTTACATTGACCCTCTTGTGGCCAAATCCTTCTATGAATAGAGGATTCATAATAAGCGATGTCACAATCCTGATACACACTTAAACTAATACCATGCTGTCGCTTTCTTGCTAATGTAGGAAATGCTTGCTTTTTTAATGTCATATATATAGTCTGCATTTATACCCTAATATATCCAAAGCACCTGTGTAAATCATACTGTTTCGATCATATCACAGGTAACTTTACAGCAGAGCATGAAGTTTCAGAGAAACTGTACCTTCAGTACTCTGATGACATCATGAGAGAGGCAAAGAAGGTAATAGTTGACGAATCTCCCGATTTCTTCAGATGTGACCCACGTAAGCACAAAGAGGGCGACACCTATATTCAGTTTACGGAACTATTACAGGTATCCATCTTAATTTTCTCCCTCGTTTTCAATTTGTGTTCATGTTTATTAAATGTTTTCCCATCTAATACTGTTGAATGCTTTAATATATTTGTAAGGTACCGTAGTGCATTTTGTAAGTTTGTGTTTATATGGTTCATTGGATAAGTACTATCTTAAAAAGCCTGGTTGGGTTTTGGCCTTGTCCTAAAACTAACAAATTTGAGGTATTCATTGACAATTTGGAATTTAAATGAAGGTTACAAGCAGTATAGTTAAAAATGCTTAATCCTTCCACTTTGGGTATAAATTCACTTTTAACTTCGAACAGCAAAAGTAGGCCAGATATTAGTATTTTTATTTTACCATAATCCCCAAATATTTTCTGTAACTTTGAAAGATTTTGTTTAATCATCATACAATAGTTATTTTAGGAACATATAGTGAGTCATCAGTGCAAAATTTTACTTAAATGGCACATTTCTTGTTTGCAAGTCTTTCAGGTTAACACAATTTATAGTGAATTTTAGGTTACAAGGTGAACAGTCAATCTTGAGCAAATGAATAAAAAATTACCATGAGTAATTAGTTAACATAATTGATATAATGTTAGTAATAGGGCTAATTACATTATACAATATTTCTAGATAGTAAAGCATCACACACAAACTAGTAGCACCTATTATGAACTTGTGGGTTGAAATTCATGAGTTGGCTGTGGTGCAATGGTCAGCATAGGTGTTTCACAACTGAAAGGTCCTGGGCTCAATTTCCACTGCGGGACTGAAGTGTTTGGGTAAAATTTAGTTTTGCTTGGTATACCTAACTAATTTGGTACCCAAAAATTAAACAATTGTTATGGGTTGCTTTTTCAGCCTAGGGAAATGTTTGAGTTGACCTACGGAGAAGGTTACTAGGCTTACTAGGATCTCAGTAAGCCTAGTAGGCTTATTGTGCCTTCCCTCTAGTCAGGGAAAAAGCCTTGTTCCCTGATTAGAGGAAACAATTTGAACTTGCTTACCATATATATAATTTAGCAAATCCATTTCAGGGTTACATTGAAAATGAAGTTGACATGAATGAAGGTGGGTCATGCTCGCAGAACTGTGGCTACTATCAGCACACTAAGAGTGAAGGGTGTTACATTCCTGAGACTCAATACTGTGGCAAACAGCGCCGCTGTATGGGCACTATTCATGACTGCCAATATAACTATGCCGACTCCTGGGTATGCCCCTCCAGAAATCCTTACCGAAGGTATGACTCGATAAAGTACGAGAATGGCCTGCTGCTGGGGTCATCTCAGTCATGTGGGAGGCCTCTCTGGAGGGTACAATCATGGCAGAGGTTTCTATATCACTGCTCCTACTGCTTCTGTCTCTGTGATGATGGAAACTCCCCCACCAGTGACAGATACATCAGCCTTGTTCCTGCCCTCAGTGATACACGAAATAATATGGTGGGTTTATTTGAAGAAGAGTACCTCTTTCTGCATGCTTAATTTTTAATACATTTATGCCTATTAACTCTAAAGTATTTTTCCACCTTATTTAAATATGTGCACCATGTTTTAAACTTGATTTGCTTATGGGTAAGTAGGCTTGCTACTTTCTTAATAGTTTCTCTCTGGAATCTTTTATAGAACTATTGCAAAGCGTAGAATTTGTCAAACATTTAGGCACCGATTTGCATTTTTAATGCATTTCGCCCTAGTTGATGGATCTGCTCACAATTGTTGATGGATTTGATTTGCTCTTTAAAGTTATTAGGCTAGCATTAAGAAATATTTTTTCTTTCAAAAGGTATAGACATAATCTGTACCTTAAAAAAAAAAGGTACAGCATGTAGAAATTTTAAAATTATCCCCTTTCATACCTGAGCTACTTTATCCAATGTTTTGTGCCTAAAGTCACACTTGTTTAAAAATATTTTGATACCAAAATAGACATTCAAACCCTATAAATAATTTTCTAAAAAGGAAACCAGTAATAAACATTCCCCATCATTTAACAAGTGGCCAAAGTGAGTGGTTCACTAGGAAGGGGTGGGTGAATGAAAGGCGCTAACTACCCTCTGAACGAGTGTGAAGAGCTTATTAAAATATTAAATTAATAATATGTAAACAGTGCAGTGTGTCATTAATATGAAGACTCTTAATCTACAAATTATTTTAAACACAACAATCATTTGCTCTAGTGATATTGGCAGTTTAATATGGTGGTTTTGTTTCCTTCAGGTAGTGATGGGGGTGCAGTTTGTAAAGCAAAGAAAAATTATACATCTTCAGGTACAACAAGGTCAGGCATTGCCGCAAGGACACATCAACATGTCCACTATACAATGGGTTGATGTAAAACCCATCAACATTATCAGGTAATGCATTTGCTTTTTTTTTTTATATACTGGTGATACTAAATTTACTTCTGACTATACTGTAGTTGGAATTTACAAGTTATTAAACTAGACACTAGCAGGGAAATAGTCGTAGATGGACAAAAATGGCTTGAGCTTCAGGATCTACAAGAAAGACCTGCTCAGAATGGCTTCATTATGCTCAAGTTATATTGAGCAAGTGTTAAATAATAATTCCTATGTAATTGTGCACAGAGTATATTATTAAATTAATGCTGCTGTGTGTGCACTAACAGTACTGGTATTGCTTAAAATTAATTTTCCAATTTTTTGTACATACAGCATGTCTGATCAAGAGGGCATACACTTCAAGAAGCTATCGTATGAGGAACGTAGTATTGATTTGGACCGTCTTGTGGCGCCTGATAATCATGTTGTTACTGGTGTTCGTTTCAGGATGCTTGGCTCTCATATCAACTTGGAGGTATGTACTATGAAAGTATATTTGGCTTAAGAGTGTAGGACATGGAAGTCAAGGACATGAGGTTTCTGTACATGAATCTTTTATAGTAGATGTATGTATGATTCTGGTTTTGTAAAGGCAACTGGTCTTTTTATACCAGTATAAATGGAACTACTTAGAAACAAATCCCTGGCCTTTACAAGTGGGAATAATCGAGGGGGCTGACTTGGTTAATTTACGTAAGTAACAAACACCACATACCTGGGCTGGACAGTTCCTGTAAGGGAACATCAATTATGACATGCAAAACAGGTCTCAAATGATAGAAATTTGATTTACAATGGCTTAAACAAATTAACTTGTACTTTAAGATGTTACAAAATATTGCAAGTGGTCCACTTTTGTAATGCCCCTAGTCCTTGTTTTAAGACACTCGGGCCAACAAACTTAAACACTTGTTAACCAAGATGCTTTACTCTGTAATCCATCAACAACTTGAACTTTCACTATAATTCATAGTATAATGGACTTTTTTGTTCAATGTACCATAAATATCAAAACAAGGCAATTTTAAGTGACAAAGAATAACCATGCACAGGATATGTGCTACAGGGAGTGACAAGACACTGTTCAGTAATGGAAAACGTGCACATTTGCCAACTGTCACTGGGACATGAAATCACACAAACCCTACACCTAACTATGGAACAAGCACCACTATGTAAAAGTTAGCACTTGGCCAAATAGGGGTAAATTGTCGAGCATCCCACTGATGCTGGAGACCTTCACCTAGCACGCCCGCCAACAGAGTTAACGAGACACCAGCCTGCATTTTCCTAGACTGCCAGCACTCCAATATTTTATTTTCAAATTGTATTCTTCATTAATTTTAATAAAAAAAAAATGGTCAAACATTTAACACTGATTTTACAATATTTTCAAGTCAAAGAATGCACTTGGGACTACGTATTTGTTTGCCTTAAGTTTATATTTATATCTTTTTAGAGGGAAGAACACGCACACTGACTGTGCACTGGCTGGTTTGAGACTTGAAGTGCAAGGTTTGCTTTTATTGGGGCTGAACTACAATAGCCAGAGATATGCATGTGTGTGTGTATTACCAAAAATCTAGAAAAAATGTTCAGTAAGTAATATTAGTTAATGTTCCTCCAAATTAATATCTTATCTACCTACCCTAGGTACAAATCACCCCTGTAAACTACACAACAGGAAAGCTGCAACCTTACAAGAGTTACTGGATCAGCAATGACAACACACCAGCCATGTCTACTAACTCTAGGAGTGAATTTCTGATCAACTCTCCAGATGACCCAACTAAATTCCTAACCCCCTCTCAAGAGGACTCCAGACCAGACACATTTATTCGTTTTGGCCCCACTGATAGGAGAAAAGATGCTGCTCAGCTTACTATACCTTTCTTTGATGCACAGCCTGTTGCTCCTTTCCCCAGCATCTGGTTTTCTGGTGTTGAACTTTTCCATAAAGGTCAGGTTGGGTCTGGAGGCTTCATAGGACTCAAGGTTATTACACATGACAGGTCAGCTCACATGGAATTGATAGATTATAACCCCATGACTGTGAATTTCCTAAGTGTGCCTGATCACTAGCCAGACATTTTTTTATCTTTATAAAGCAAATCCAAAGGATATTTGTTGACAAGCTTATGATATAGCTCTCTGTATTTTTAAAAGATCCTAAATTAAGGCAAATTGTTAACAGCTGTTAGTGATGATGAACATTTGAGTATGTTGTAAACCTAAATAGTTTGCTGTATGAAACTATACCCATTGTATAAGTAAATGTTTTGCAGAATATTTGAAGTGTGGTTTGAACAGATGGTAGAATAGTAGTGCGTGTGTTTGTGTGTTAAATGATGGATATTAATGTGTGGTACAGCTAATGGGGTAACCCTCCTGTTATGGTACATGGCCAAACACCATGTAGAGCATTATAGACCATTTCTAATGGTGAGGGAAATATATTGCCTTTTAAATGTTCTGAAGTGCTCTTCTGTATATTTCACATTTAATAAATATAATGTTGCAGTACCTAAATCTTTTGCACAAATCATTCTGTAATTAAACAAATTTTTAAATATTCCACTCTAGGATTATTAGCGATAATCATTAAAAAAAGGGGAGGCATTGAAATTTCAGCGAGTAAGAAAATAGCTTTCAATTTAAAAAATTTGGTAAAACAGTAAACAGTGGCTGCTTGTTGCCACATGGGGGCAACATGCTCACCTACATATAACCAACGACTCACAAAGCCAGATGAACAAGCCTTTCATCTCCCATGCTGCCAAGATGATGGAAATGAGAAGCTGAAAGTGAGAATGACAACACCTTCCAAAGGGAACAGCATTGAAGACTAAAACCAAGAAATCAGAAGTGAGGCTGTCTTCAGAAACTGGTCCCATAGGGAAAGTCAGCTGCCCCTACAGAGGAGACATTGTAATGACAGGGGTGCAACCCGAAAGACAGGGCATAGCTCCACAGGAGAAAGGTGCACTGAAGACTCACAAGACTACTGTAAACACAATACCTGAATATGATGTCATAGCATGGAGACCATCAACAACATTCAGCACTGGAAGAGCTCGAAATAAGCCCCAGCCAAGGCTAATGCAACCCGAACAGTCTGATTGCTGAAAAATGAAACTGAAAAATGAAGAGAAATGATGACAGATTATACCTCAGGCAAAATGGGGTACACCACACAGCCCCAGAAGTGGTGAAAGAATGTCCCCTAGGGAAGTGGAAAGCTCTATCTGCCAGTTGGATCTAAGCGAATCCATATCATCCAATGGGAAAGCCTGGACCACTCTAGCACCAGCTGGAAACCAGAGGTGCAGATGCAACAGGGCCAACCAAGAAGAGAAAGGAAGGTTTACCTGGAAACCAAGACTAGACCCTGTCAAACCAGACCCCAAGAATGCCCTAAACAGGTACATCCTCCAGGTGATCAAAATCTGAAATAAGCCAACTGAAAAAGACCCAGAACCCTGACCAGCAGCCAGACCAGGCAACTGGAGATTCTAAGAAACCAGTCACAGAGGTAGGCCAGAATGCAGTCTGGGGAAGAGCTGGGGCCCATGGGAACAGCTGGGGCCCAGGAGGACCAAAATGATAGAGGCCAAAAGGGGAGTGAGTGGTGCACCTCACCGAACCCCAACGAATCCCTGAACTCGGAGAGAAATCAGACATGCAGAGGCTTTTCATAGATCCAAATAATGGCCACACAGAAATGCCACAGGGCACACAGCAGGACTTGCATTATAGGTGACTAATGCCCCAGATTCTCTACCTTATCCACAGGCTCAAGAAATATTGCAAAACTAGAGCCACTGACCACTGCTGAAATATTTGCTGAATGAGACATAGAGACATCATCAACTGACAAAATCTGTAAAATTAACCCCCCTTCCCAAGGCAATGAGAGAACAGTGCAGTGAACAGGAGGTAGCATAATCAAGTGACTCTTGGAGAGAAAACCAAATGTCAAGGCCGGTAGGCACGAAGAGCCACAAAAAGTATGCAGCCACAGCCCACAGGTGCAATGGAACAGCAGATAATAAGGTAAAGATGATGAAATAATAATAAAAACCAGAGTTAAATGTAATGAAACACCATTTTCTGGGCGAGTCCCGAGGCTCCCCGGAGCTATCCAGGCTGAATGGATATGTATATCGTTTTGGCATCAGTCAATGCATGGAGTTCTTGCCTACCAGTGACCACGAGCCCAAACCTGGCCCCCCTCTATGAGAGGCACGGGAGCAATGGCATATAGAGACCCCCTGTGGTTGGGAGCATTCTATGTCTGCCATCGACTGGGACAGGCACCCAGAAAGGTAGGCGCCCCCAACCAAACCCCTATTCTGGTAAAACTATTGCGACCGAAGGCCGAACAAGTGGACAGAACTCCCAAACAAATTAGCAAATCATGACGTCATCATGTCACTACCAGCCGCAGTCTGCGTAACCCTCCCCCCCCCCTTCCCCGGGAGGAGGAAGGGGGAGCACCAGACCCCCCGCTGGAGACTCAACCTTTAGTTTTTAGGCTGGATGTCAAAAAGCATGAAAATCGCCCCCGACCAGAAGGAAGGAGGGATGCCGGGAAGCCCTTGTGACTCGCCCAGAAAATGGCTTTTCATTACATTCAACACTGGTTTTCTGGGGGATCCCTGTCGGCTCCCCGGAGGTAACTATCCAAAGATAAGAAAAGCAGGGACTTACCCGGGAGGCAGTCCGTCCTCACTCCTCATGC